>JAJSOF020000009.1:22208934-22711434 GCA_025594305.2 Periplaneta americana | reverse complement strand
ACTGCTTACGGGCGTAAAAAAAAAAAAAGACGAACCACCCGAGCGGGCAGCCTACCAACTAGGAGCAGCGACCTCTGAAGAGTCAAAATATAGTCCGTTTTCTCTCGACGTAATGACTCCAGATAATAAAATGGATAGGAAGTTCACCTCATCTCTGAAGTACAGGATGCGTGGTTTACATGTTACAAGAGAGAAGAAATCGCATTTTGAAGTTACTGTGATATATGCATCAATTTAAAGCTTAGAGGCAGATATACAGGGTGGAACTGAAATAACTCTGCAGATTGTCAGATCGAATAGATCATGTTGTATATAACAATAAAGTGTAATACCATAGGCCTACTGGTGAAAAGTTCATGTTTTCTCAGAAAAAGAAAGTTTTTTCCCAAATGTTGAACATCATCTTATTCGGTAACTATTGCGAGTAGGATCGTGATTTTTGTCCACATCGATAGAAAATCTAATAAAGAATCATTTATTCCTCTGACGTATTTTCATAGTATGGACGGTTTTTGTGTAAATTTCATTTAAAAACCACAAATTTTAACCCAGTGAACGATTCGAACAGATTGCAACATTGTCAGGAAGGAAGAGGTTCACGTAGGGCAGTCTTGTCAAGGTCACTTGCCACTACGAGAGGGTTGTAGCTCGCGTGGCAATTGTAGCACCTGTCTTCTATAAAATAATCTACTACGAGCTACAACCTTGGGATACTTACACATTTTATAACTTTCTTACGTCGAATGTTAAATTTATGATACTACTTACGTAAAATACAGAACTCCGTGTACAATATGTTCGTATTGAAATAGATTCATATAATCTGTTTACTTTGAAACTGTAATATTAAATATGACTATTGAAAAATATCTAATTAGTTAATTATATAGTCTAATATATTATTTTCCCTCTCACATAATGAATAATACATTCTAAACTATGGAAACAGGTTTATAAAACTTCCATTTTTGAAATCAGTTAAATTTAATAAAATTATCTCATACTTGAAATAATGCACAAAAAATGTCTACTTCGTTTGTAAGTATTGTATGACACGTAATTGTACTGAAAAAAATTCTTTCGGTATTCACAAATTACGTATTATCGTATTATCAAGGTTGTACTTTTTGCGTCCACTAGAAAATTGTATTATAACATTATAATAATGATACACCTTTAAAACGTAAACTCAAACTTTTAATACAAACTAGTAAAAAAAAAATACAACCTATGCTTTTAATATATTTACTCCTTAATTTCGAGCAATCTCTCAACTGAGCTGTCAATCATCTGGCCACCGTAGAAAAGACAACCACGGCTATGGCAAATGGCATCTGTGGCTCACTTCGACATCCCATACCTAGGGAGACAGACCTGAGTTCGTTGATTTCTTACATCTATATTACGAAAAGAAGGAAGAGAGGTGTGTTAGCGGCAATATTGTTGAACTGCTGAAACTTCCAACTTAATTTTCTAAGTTATCCGTGCATTTAATGACAAAACGTAGGCCTAATAGAGGTTTTCTATTCATTTAAGTGTACTCTATCGTCTCTTTCAATCTGCAGGGTTATTTCACTTCCACCCTGTATCAAATCAAATAATAAGAATGTTCATTCCTTATTCCTAGCAAAACGGACTTGAATTTGAAAGATAATCTTATGTATTAAATATCAACATACTCGTAGCCAGTGATTAGTTTATCAGGAAGTCGTCGTCGTCGTCGTCGTCGTCGTCGTCGTCGTCGTCGTCGTCGTCGTCGTCGTCGTCATCATCATCATCATCATCTCTTCATGGATTAAGAGATATCTCCTGTCCCGGCCTCATGTCTCTCTCCATCTGTTCATCGGTCTTCCAACGTCTCTTCTCCCACGTGGTTGATAATTTTATGTCATTTTAAGGTAACGAGTTTTATCCATCCTCTGCAAATGATTTCTCCATCTATATCTGTATTGTTTTATTTTATCATTTATTGGACAAATGCCTAATTGTTTTCTTATTTCTTCATTTTTTTATTTTATCCATTATCGTACATCCTTTTATAGCTCTTAGATATCTCATCGCCCATGTTTTACAACCATATGTTAACGTTGGAATCGCCACTGTTTTATAAAGTTTTAAACTAGTTTCCTTCCTTTTTCTTTTTAATGTTCTTGCTAATATTCCACAAGTGTTCTGGAAGTTACTTACGGTACTTTATTATTTAGATCTTGATTACATTGATAAGTTATATTACATCCTAGGTAGTTAAATTTCTGTACTTGTTCCAGTGCTATATCGTTCATTACTATTTTGGATCTATCGAGATACTTTCCTTGAAAGGCCATTATTTTCGTTTTATTAATTGAAATTTTAAGTCCATATTTTCCTAACACATTTCCCAATTCAAAAACATTTTTGTGTAAATGATTTTCTGTTTCTTGTATTATTATAATATCACCAGCGTAGAGTAGCATATTCATTGTATTATTCCTATTTATTCTAATTCCTGAAGGTAATTTCCCATTTATTTCTCTCTAAATTTCATCCATATATATTAAAACATTGCGGAGACGAACTACATCCTTGTCTTAGACCACTATTAACTTTAATTTCTTATGAAAATCGTCCATTTCCTAATCTTATCTTTATTTTAGATGATTTATATATATTTTGTAATACTTTTGTTAAATGCCGGAAGTGTTGGATAAAAATATTCTTCTAGTTGTTATTATTGTAAAAAGAAATGCAACTTTTTAATAAATCTGACAATTACGTTTTTTTAATAAATCTGACAAAGGAACATTCCACGTAGGTCGAAATCGATTTTGAAAGTTTATATATGGAAAAATATTGTAACGAGAAAGTCGGACGTAGTGGACAATACAAACTGTAAGGCGTAAAAAATGGGTTTGAAGTGGAGTATAAAGTGTTTTGTTGTAGTCTGCTGTTATTGTAGTAAACTTTTTACGTATCATTAATAGAGATAAGCCCGATGCGTCATACTTGACACTGTAATAGAGCCAAATTTGTAACTTATATTACAATTTAACTAGATCAGTCTACAATGAACCTTGTAGTATTATCTGCTAATAATAATCCTGTATGATAAAGTAGCTCGAAAATTGAATGTTGAAGTTTGGCATACAGCTTTAGCTCATGACAAATGAAGGTTCATGGAGGCATAGAACTTGTCGAGGATTTGTGCTTCAACAGTCTGACAAAAAGGCTGGTAGATTTCACTCTATTTTTGGAAGTTTGTTGTGTTTTAGAGTTCGTATTGACAGCTATTCTTTGTATTCAACCTTTCCTTTGCAGAACTTAACCTATGTACGGCATCACAAAGAGATTTGCAAATAACGCTTTTAGAAGGTTCCTTGTGTGTTTAAAAGTGTAGACATTAGTAAAAGTAGATTTATACTGGGTTGCAAAAAACAGACCTATAAATAATTATTTCTCCATTAGTTAGTGGACCTTTAAAGTTAGTGGATTGTCGGGTTGCAGAAGAGGAATTTAACGGGCCACTAGTTATTGGATCGTTAACCAAGCATCTTTGGATTTCACAAGTGACGCAACAGTACGTGAATGAATAAAAAGTGAATATCGGCTGCTAGACTAATGTGAGGCATTGCTTTTATTGTTGTCAAAATTTGCAATAAATTTAAACTGATATGGACCAGAAAGAAATCAGGAACAGAAGTTTCAGTGAAAAAGAAAAATATGCCTATTTGTTATTAGAAATAGCGCACGAGTGCATTAATTTTATAGAAAATAAAAAGACAGACTACAGAGTACATAACCTCGTCGTCAGACGATGAACTAGAGTCTGTAATAAAGAAATAAATAATAACTTCGCTATTCGAAGAATTAATGAATAAATAAATAAGTAATCAAATTATCGTATATTGATAGTTAAGAAGAGATACCTCTATCTACAAAAATGGTAATTTAGTTTAACTACATTATTATTATTATTATTATTATTATTATTATTATTATTATTATTATTATTATTATTTAGATTAACTACATTATTATGTTCAAAAAATTGGAGAGTGTACTAATATTTTGTTCTCGAATAGAAGATCTTGCAAAGCAGAAACATATAGGCCTATAAGAAATGTGTCTATTTTGAGAAAATAATTTCGAAGTTTTTTTATTTACCTGTAAATGTACAGATACGAGGTACCACTTTTCAGCCGTCGATATGCAAAATTATTATAATATGGTGTATATAGGCCTATTACACAAACTATCGCATGCCTGAATCTCATACAGGTAACATTATGAACAATCAGAATATATTTATTACTAACCATACCCGTGCGCTCCGCTGCACCCGTTAGAAATAAATATAAAGTAATTATATAATTAAAATAGGACGTTTGATCCAGGGAACATTCGTGTTTGATAGAAGGATAAATCGTTTAATATGTTACTTAATTTAAATTGCATCCAAATAATTAAAATGCGATCATTTTGTTCCAGAGACACTCATTTGGTGCAATGACCATTCCTTTAACATGTTTCTTAATTTTTATTACATGCAACCATAGTTTAATGAAGATTGACATCATTTAGATTTAATGTGTATATTTTATTTTACTATTGAATTATGGCAATAACTTAATTTTAACCCTTGTTTTCTACGTACACAGTAAATGGCGCTTGGCCCACTATGGTTCTGAACCCTTAAAATAACTTAAATTATACTATATAATATTACATATATTATATTATACTAGCCGTACCCTTGCGCTCCGCTGCACCCGTTAGAAATAAATATAAAGTAATTACATAATTAAAATAGGACGTTTGATCCAGGGAACATTCGTGTTTGGTAGAAGGATAAATCGTTTAATATGTTACTTAATTTAAATTTCATCCAAATAATTAAAATGCGATCATTTTGGTCCAGAGACACTCATTGGTGCAATGACAATTCCTTTAACATGTTTCTTAATTTTTATTACATGCAACCATAGTTTAATGAAGATTGATATCATTTAGATTTCATGTGTATATTTTATTTTACTATTGAATTATAGCAATAACTTAATTTTAACCCTTGTTTTCTACGTACACAGTAAATGGCGCTTGGCCCACTATGATTCTGAACCCTTCAAATAACTTAAATTATACTATATAATATTACATATTATATTATACTAGCCGTACCCGTGCGCTCCGCTGCACCCGTTAGAAATAAATATAAAGTAATTACATAACTAAAATAGGACGTTTGATTCAGGGAACATTCGTGTTTGGTAGAAGGATAAATCGTTTAATATGTTACTTAATTTAAATTGCATCCAAATAATTAAAATGCGATCATTTTGATCCAGAGACACTCATTGGTGCAATGACAATTCCTTTAACATGTTTCTTAATTTTATTACATGCAACCATAGTTTAATGAAGACTGACATCATTTAGATTTAATGTGTATATTTTATTTTACTTGTTATAGGTTTCCATTGAATTATGCTAATAACTTAATTTTAACCTTTGTTTTCTACGTATTCAGTAAATGGCGCTTGGCCCACTATGGTTCTGAACCCTTCACATAACTTAAATTATATTATATAATTTTACATATATTATATTATATTATATTATATTACATTTTATTATATTATATTATATCAGAAGTTACTGTAATACAATTATAGCATTACGTCCATCTAGAGAAACTACACTTTCCAATGGTGAAATAATAATTAATTATACAAATCGGTTAATTTAGCTTCCGATATTACTTCATACAAACACAGAAACATTCTCTGTAGGCTATCTTTCATAGCTTTCGATTGTTGCTGTCCAAGGCCCCTTGTAGACGAAGTCATTTGTTTTTTAATTCATTACACGGCCTTAGATGGCAGTTATTTTAATTTTAAAACTCATTTATCTCATTAAATATCAGTCCTATCAAAATGTTTCAAGGAATAAAACTTATCGCAAATTATTTTAAAGAAACTTTTGTTATGTAATATTTTTCACAAAAATCAATAATAAACGAGATATTTCGATTTATTTAATTCAGACCCCTTATAACCCCCCTTTTAAATAATGTATTTTGAATGCCATATAGCCTAAAATCTAAGTTACAACGAACTTAATTTATATTCCAATTTTCATCGAAATCCGTTCATCCATTATCGCGTGAAAAGGTAACAAACATACAGACAGACAGACATAGAAAGAAAAATGTCAAAAAAGCGACTTTCGGTTTCAGGGTGGTTAAATTATATATGTTAGGACCATCTTTTTTTTTTTTTTTTTTTTTTTTTTTTTTTTTTTTTTTTGAAAATCGAAAATTACCAGAAAAATTTCGGCTACAGATTTATTATTAGTATAGATTCGTCAATATACAAAATGTACGTAAGATGGCTGTCTAACGGAGGAATAAATATTATTATAGGAGGGAAATCAGATCTCTAAGTTAGTGAATGCTTTAACGGACCTTTAACACTAAAGATGTTTCTTGCAACGCGTCTTTCGAATTTATGGATCCTTTAGCGGTATGCATATAAAATTCTCTTAGTATGCATTTATATGCAGAGGCATATTTAGGGCCTATATAAAAATCGTTGGTCAAGTATCTCAAATAATATTATTTTGGAATATTCGCAAATATATGCAGCGAGGATTTTGTATAACTTGAGCTGTGGTTATAAGTAACTTTTTGTTACTAGTATCAATCCATCACTTCACGATTTCTTCGTCATATGTCGGGCATGATGAATTCTAAATTACATATCGACTTCTCTGTTGCAGTAGGTCTGTATGTTTCCTTTTTCATTATTTAAACTCTTCTTAGGTACATTTTTCATGTACTTAATGAAAGCAAGTCAGGCTTAATAGCTTTGTGTTGGACATTCGCTTTGCTTTTATTCAGAAGTCTAATTTTATATACTCTGTATCAGAACTGCGCTCTTTCCTTTGAGAGTTCAAATGTAATTTCCTTTCCAAAGTCACAACATTCTATTTATTCATAAGCAACACAGATATATGTCTGGTTTAGTTCCGAATGAAAGAGAAAATAATGTTTCTGGCTAAATTTAACAAAGTCGAACAAAATGAGATCCGTTTCACAGATATTTTACATTAGGTTTTTATTTAGTTTATTTTGTCTGTACATTATTGTTGATGTGTAGATGAGTATTAAATAACTGCCCACGATTATTTAAAATATTATTTTATTTTATTGTACATTTTATATAATAATGTCCATAAAATTGTCAGTTTGTGGCGGCTCAGAACTGACAATCACAGACCTGAAAAAAAAACAATTTTCAATGTGTTATCCCTTAAATCTCATGTTGATTATTGGGTTTAAGATTATGTTGAATATGAGTCATTCCACGTCAAATCGCACAGCAATAAAACATGACCTTCTCGTAAATGGTCGAATTTTTTTTCATGAATTCCAGACATCAAATGAGACCCGTGTTGTTTTATGTTCACAATTATTAATTATTTGTGTAGTTATGACTATTTGAAATTACGCAAATTATGCGCGCACTGTTACATAAACTCACTTGGAACTCTGTTTCTATATATCCCTAATTGAGATTTGCGGTTTTGGTGCATTTGAAGACTAAATACAACACGTTTTATTACTTTAGGCCTATCACAAATCAATTAAAAATTTGGCCTAAGTTTTTAATCATTTCTTTTTCAAAGCAAAATTACTATATTAAATAGCCAAATTAAAAATCTGAAAAACACACACACACACACAAAACACACACACACACACACACACACACACAGGGACATTTTTTATTTTTACTAACATTTTTAATATTAACCTGTCTATACCTTTAGAGAACCGGAAACACCGCTGCTCCTCCCTCCAAGACTGGAGTTCGATGATACTGGCGTAAAACACAAATCACTCTACTAGGTATAGGATGGAAGAAAAGTAGTTCATCCATTTACGTAAACTAGGAAATATCGCTATTTTGAGTTTGATAATTTTCATTAGGTTTTTCTTTAATCAAAGTACAGTACTGTATAAAGAATAAGTGTTTTTGCTAACGTGTTCATTATGCAGTGTATATTATACTGTCTACAGCACATTAGCGTACAATATAGAGAAAGAATTTAAGTTGAAAAATAATCATAATATGAATATTTAAACACAATTTTCAAAATGGTGGCCGTTCATTTCGATACAGGCTTCAGTTCTTTTGTGCATATTATCGCACTATAGACTATTGCATCTAATTCCAATTGCCAGTTTCGTCCTTCGTACTAGTAACTCATGTTGAAATAATTCTGTACCTACTTTACGTACTGTGAATTCAATCTTCACGTCTGCCCGACACGAAAATATAAAATTATTCAGACATGCTATCTATTGTCCGTCCAAGTGGTTATGCCGTAGGATTGTAGAAAGGGAGGAAATCACGTGACAGTTAATTACTTAACGAGGCCCTTTTATTTAAGTTAAATTAAACAGCTGTATAATATTACGTAAACGTCCAATTCCTAAGAGAAATTAATGTTTTCAGAAAAGAGCTAAGATAGCCCAGCTTTTACAGAGGGGCGAGTAGAAGCAGGTGGAGGAAATCGGGATGCGACGTAGGCAAACGGACAGTACCTGTGCGAAAATATGATTCAATATTGAAAGCTCTTTCGTCACTGGAAAACGCGAACATATTTCTGGAACGTACTATACTCAGTAACTCAGTACTGCTTACTATCTGCGGTCTTGGTTCTGTGTGGAGTTGGAACTTCCTTAGTAGAAGGGGTGGGAGTGAAGTACATTAAAAAACTCAGGTACAATAAAAATTGAAGTAAAAATAAAATGATGTCCCTGTATATAGACTTGTTCCCTGATGTATTATCTGTAAACTACTGCATTTAGAAATGTGGGATCTGCACACATCCATTTGTAACATTTGACTTGACCCGTACTGGGTGTAATGTTGCAACGTTCACTCGATCATCCAACGCCGAAAAACCTCCCAGCGCGCTTCAACGCTTCCCGTCCACTGGTGCTGCACCGACCGCTACACATTGTTTCGTAAGTAATTACATTTCCATTAAACTATTGGAGATTCCATTGTGAATTTTTCTGAAATTATTAAGAATACTTCAATGCACCTAGCAGGCACTTTTTAGATTTTTAATACGGGTATTTTACATTGATATCTAACTTTTAAAAATTGAATCATAAAAAGTATTTGTAATAATTATATTAAAATTAGTTAGTAAATATTTAAATGCATTTTTCAAAAAATGTTTAACATCAATATCCTCACAAATATGACGCTTTAAATGTTGCATTGTGCGACATTTTTAACGAATTTTAACATGCAATATTTTAAAAACATGGACTTAGGAGGAAATAAAAATACACTTGTTGGTTTATTAGACCCATAGAGTTGGTAAAAAAAATATAAGCGCAGTCTGAAATATGAAGGTCAAAATTTATATAATTTTGTGCGATTTGACTTGGAATGACTCATATGCACCCTCATAGGCCTATGTGACTATTAACATAAATCTACTTGACAAATTTTAAATATTTTACAGAATTTAACTATCTCAGAATTGAGTGATATTAAAGGTAGGCCTACTTACGGGAAAACATTTACATACATTTTATCATCCTTTCATTGCATACTCCTACACTGTTGTCCATATCAAGCGACAGAAGAGCTGTTTTGAACTCTTGCAGTTTTCCAGTGGATACTTACGTCGCTTGTAGTATGTATGATAGAACTGACATTAACTCTAAGAGAATGATTTCAATAATATTTTAACCATTAAATAAACAATTCAATGACTATCTTTTGTAATAAACGACGGGGATATGCTAACATTTAATCCTGTCAAATAACCCTATTGTGTTTCACTCTTTTAATTGCTAAATGACAATGAAAATGCTTTTGAAGATGTAGTCAGGGACACGTCACAGAACTGACATTTCCATACTCAGACTTGCTGATCAGGCATAATATGGTTTAATTACAATTGTCCAAATAATAATTAAATTACAACACGATGGTTGTCATTGTTTTAGTAGGTAAAATTATATTATTTCCAGTCAGTTGCACAATAAATTTCAAGGACATGTTTTGGCGAATTGCGTGATTTCTAGCCTTCTCCTTTTATTTGTGTTAAATTATATTTTATTTAACGACACTCACAACTGCGAGATTACATCAGCCTCGGTGTGCTGGAATTTTATCCCGCAGGAGTTGTTTTACATGCCAGTAAATCTACTGACATGAGCCTGTCACTTAAGGACACTTAAATGCCATTGGCCTGGACCGGGATCGAACCCGTAACCTCGGGCCAGAAACCATATTTGGTTTGCATTTGGCATGGATGTTAATTTTATGTAAATATATGTAATCATCTTATAAATATAGTACTGTATATATATTTATTTAACCTACTTGAGATAATGCCTTCAGGCCTTCTCTTCCCCTATACCAGGGGATTACAACTACAATATTAAGAATACAATTACAATTATAATGACGATTAATATTAAATTTATTAAATTTACAAATGCAATAAAAATAAAAGTACTAAAAGACTAACTGATTAATAAAGGTTAGACAGTTTATTGTAGAAGTTAAGAACAAAGAAGTCCACACCTGTGGAGTAACGGTCAGCGCGTCTGGCTGCGAAACCAGGTGGCCCGGGTTCGAATCCCGGTTGGGGCAAGTTACCTGGTTGAGGTTTTTTCCGGGGTTTTCCTTCAACCCAATACGAGCAAATGCTGGGTAACTTTCGGTGCTGGACCCCGGACTCATTTCACCGGCATTATCACCTTC
This sequence comes from Periplaneta americana, assembly GCA_025594305.2. Classification (NCBI taxonomy): domain Eukaryota; kingdom Metazoa; phylum Arthropoda; class Insecta; order Blattodea; family Blattidae; genus Periplaneta; species Periplaneta americana. The sequence goes on along the minus strand of JAJSOF020000009.1, from coordinate 22,700,659 downwards.
ATTTCATTCAGACGCTAAATAACCTAGATGTTGATAAAGCGTCGTAAAATAACCCAATAAAAAAAAGAACAAAGAAAGATTTTTTTTATTTAAATAAAAATTAAACCTAGAATAATATTGAAATATTTTCTGCTAGAATAAGAGAACTATTTACAAGAAGCCATGTCTGAACGAGTCTCAATTGCTGACCAAGTGCCTAGTAAGTTTTCGTTTGAATTCAATTTTATTTCGACAGTCACTGAAGTTAGCAGGTAGCGAATTCCAGAGTCTTGGCAGGGCTATTGTGAAAGAGGATGAGTATGAGGAGGTGCGATGGGATGGTATTGTTAGTATTGTTTCATGACGAGAGCGTGTGTTCAGATTATGGTGGGAAGAAAGGTAAGTGAAGCGAGACGACAGGTACGAAGGAATAGTTCAATATTTCGAAGAAAAGGAGAAGTGAATGTACATTTGTTTTCTTATCTAGTTTAAGCCAACCTTTTGCTTCCAGGGATGGGGTAATATGATCATATTTGTGAACATTGCTTACAAAACGTACACACAAATTATGAGCACGTTGAAGTTTCGTTTTGTTGGCGTTGGAAAGGTCAGTCAGTAAAATGTCGGCATAGTCAAAATAGGGCAATACAACGTCTCCACAAGGGACTTTTTTAAGCAAGAGGGAAGATGAACATTTATCCTTTTTAACACATGGATAATAGAATTTACTTTTCTGCAGGTTTCTGTATGTTTATGTTGGAAATATCTAATATTCAAGTGAAATATAATGTAATGATCTTACTTGCCTAATTCGCCAATATTTTGAGTTTTGACACAGAGATATACAAAGGAAAAAATATGTAGTTGGGGTTACATAAAAATACGGTCTCTAGTAATTGACGACAAAAACCCGTAATGAGTGCCAACATTTTTCTCCATTTCTCAGTCACGCCAAATCAGTACAAAACAGTTTGTTTCGGTATCAGATTATTATGTAAAATTAAACGGATGAATTAGTTTTACTCCCAGATGATCCATTGTGTACACAACAGGTCACAACGATAGTCATAGTGCAGAAGGACTTCATTGTGCTCCCTCAGAAGATGAATAAAATATAAACAACACAATTTCATTGGATCGTATGATAACCTTAACTAGTGTTACTTGTATAGCTGCTAAGTGTGGTCATTGTCTGTTCACTAGTATATAAATTATTCACATAGGGAGATAATGATCTGTTCAGGCTTGTTTGAAGCCGCTTCCAGGAATGGGTAGTGCGGTGCTACAATTTGGGTTTGTCCACGCTTCAGTTTCAGAGAACTTGTTTAGATTCCGCCGAGATGAGTCCATGATGACGAGATTGTGTTTGTACAAATGAATACCACTCCAATACACGTGTATAGCTACATAAAATACACAGATGGCAGATCACTGCTTTTCATTCCCTGCTAAGCACTGTAGGCAGAATGTTTTATTTCATTTTATGTAATTAAAAGTTGATCGTGATGTATACAATTCTGTCTAGGTCGCAGCTTGGCTGTTGTGAGCTCAAATCCCGTCTAAATTTTATTTTTTACTTTCTCATTGTGCGAAGTATATGACAAAATTTAGTAATTAGAGTTGCCAGAGGTACGGTGTTTTAAGGAACAGTATGGTATTTTTCTTTTTTGTGCCCCGTACGGTATGAAATAGTTGTGGATCTACCTAAGCATACAGGCCGATTGCGGAGATGGGAATGACAGAGAATAACGAGTTTTACCTACAATTTATTAATTGACATCTCTACAATATTTTAAAGTCGTTTACATTTACAACAATTTCAGTTCAGTACATTTTTTATCTTTCGAAGAGATGGAAAAGTTCAAATATCTGGGAGCAACAGTAACAAATATAAATGATGCTCGGGAGGAAATTAAACACAGAATAAATATGGGAAATGCCTGTTATTATTCGGTTGAGAAGCTTTTGTCATCCAGTCTGCTGTCAAAAAATCTAAAAGTTAGAAATTATAAAACAGCTATATTACCGGTTGTTCTGTATGGTTGTGAAACTTGGACTCTCACTTTGGGAGAGGAACATAGGTTAAGGGTGTTTGAGAATAAGGTGCTTAGGAAAATATTTGGGGATAAGAGGGATGAAGTTACAGGAGAATGGAGAAAGTTACACAACACAGAACTGCAGGCATTGTATTCTTCACCTGACATAATTAGGAACATTAAATCCAGAAGTTTGAGATGGGGAGGGCATGTAGCGCGTATAGGCGAATCCAGAAATGCATATAGAGTGTTAGTTGGGAGGGTAATATTAAAATGGATCTGAGATAGGTGGGATATGATTGTAGAGAGTGGATTAATCTTACTCAGGATAGGGACCAATGGCGAGCTTATGTGAGAGCGGCAATGAACCTCCGGATTCCTAAAAGCCAGTAAGTAGTAGTAACATATTTTTCTTGAAAAAGTAAAAAGTAGCATTTGATCCACAACTAAACTCCCGGCATTAGTTGAGGATCAGTTAACGAAGAACATTTCCTTTTTATATGTTAATACAGAATAGCACAAGGATCATATAAGTATTAGGCACATGACATTATAACACTCCACAGATGAGATAAGCAATGTTATCCGCAACTAGTGACAGGAACTAATTGAAGATTAAGATTCCGGATATTATTTCCATGACGGTACATCTTCAAATTATTAACGCAAACTAAAGGAAAACGATTTTGCTTTTAAAGAGCAAAATTAAGTACATGTTTGAAACAATTTACAAAAAAATTAGGGTGACATAATTAAATTGTGCAGTTCATTGTTCACTACTGTTTACATTTAACATATAGAAACTTTTTGATCAAGCTTTATTTGACAAACTTTGGCATGTTTAATGGTATCACGAATTGCACCTTTTACATTGTATCCAACTTGCTTTTTTTTCCCTACTTTTTCCGCTATTTCTCTCAAGAACTCAAGTGAAGTTACACATCTTGTGACAGTGATTTTTCTCAAGTGTTTGGCATTGTCTTCTTCTGGTGCAAAAAGTTCTTTTATTACCTGAACCACTGGCGAGACAGGAGAGTTTCCTCTCTCTCTTACATTAGTTTGTGTCTCATTCGTTTTGCCTACCATGAACAAGAGTGGAGTCATTACTGCTTTTCGAATGATGAGCGTTGATTGCAGAAGGATCCAAAGGCCAGATATCACTTCCTCAATACCCACTCAAAATAATGTCTGGAGTTGACTAATTGCGTTTTGCCATCCTTGAGTTAGTACATATTAGAAATCGTATATTTAGGTTCTTCCTTCAGAGAAACACTATTTGAGCGACCCAAAACATAAACATTCAAGTGCCGGAATATGTGCGTTGTGTCATGAAGAAACATTAGAAAATAGACATCACTTTCTCTTGCTAAAACTGAAGTTTCCCCAGACAAATGAGAAGCATGAGATTCAAAATGTATTAAAACATTGTCACAATATTGCTCTTTACATACTTATATTATAATCCATCATTGTCATCCGAGGCTTCTGTTGAGACTTGAAAGCATTGTGAAAATGACGCTCAATGGGTTGCTAGCCCAGAGAGGTACAATTGGTACAAACCTTTACTAGTACAAAGACACACAAGAATAGGCTTGTATAAAACCTTAGCACAGCCAGTATTAAGCTATGGTAGTGAAGCGTGGACTGTGAAGAATAAAGACGTCAGTAGAATAACAGCAAGTGAGATGAGGTTCATGAGAGCAACAGCTGGATATACTCGCTGATATCATAAAAAAAGAGGACATAATGCAAGAACTTCAAATAGAACCCATTATGCAGTTCATCAGCAAATATCAACTTTGGAAGGGTCATCTCGAACGAATGGATCGATGCAGAATTCCAAAAGCACTGTTTCATTACCATCCGCATGGCAAAAGATCTCTGGGTCGTCCAAAGAAGAAATGGACTGAAAATTCTAGTTTGAGTCCGTAACAGGCCACTCGGCGTAATACTTGTTAGGAAGACGACGACATACTTACATCATTTACACCTATAAAATATAACGCAGGGTGTAACATTTACTGAAATGATGAAAAACAATAGGTTAATAATAAAATAATACATTTCGTAAATATATTGAAACGTTTACTAAGTAAGGGCCAAAGACGGAAATAAACATACATACGTACGTACGTACGTACATACATACATACATACATACATACATACATACATACATACATACATACATACATACATACATACAATGCTAGGAAACTTACTGTGTTTATAGAGGGAATGAATTTCGCTCATATTTGCAGTAGTATATATATTTGTTACTCAAACTTTTTCCATGCTGCCGATGTGGTCCTATTGCATGTAGTAAGATTGTTAACATGAACCTGATGCACTCCAAGGGGGCCGTTGGTCGCGCAGGTCTTCCGTTTTGTGTGCCAATTTCCTGGCTGCTCGATTCCTGAATAACGAGGTAGGTATGAAGTTCCTAGCTCTGATCATAACTGAACCTGACGAGACGACAGTACAGTTTCTGGTTTTGTCATTCAGTAATTAGTTTTAGATTCATGGTCGTTAAAAAAAGTTTGTTTTGGTCTCTTGTGTCATCCCTACAAGTTTGAATATTGAATTTAGATACACCTGTATGTTTCAGTCTGATTTTCAAATCCTACAAATTTTGCACCAGTGCCATTAAAATACCGTGTCCCTCTGAGTGACCCGCTATTGTATGTCGCATTTTCCGCTTTTTTAACCTTAAACTACACAGGCACGCTGTGGTGAGGCGTTTAAATGACTATAGTCCCGTGTCTGCGACCCTGGGACCCAGCGGCTGCTATTTGTGTGCGGCCAATCGGACTTGGTGATATAATGTCATCAGTTTCTGCGGATGTGTTGGACACAGCAATTTGGAAGGGTGAAATATGTCGAGCATCCTTCACCCTTTTACTGCACCCCCCTGCAAGAGACAGGGTCGTTACATCCCCATTATTGATCTGGTCCATTAGGCCTAGATGTGCCGGAACCAAGGCAATCGTTTTCTCTTGATGGAGGGAAGTGCCGTGCAAGTGACTGAGCTGTTATGCCTTCAAATTGAGCGTAAGGGAACTGTGTAGCAGGTTTTCTCCGAATACTTCGGGTTCAGCCATTTTTATTATGCCTTCGCTCTGATTCAGGAACATTTGCTGCTAAAAATCCAGAGTACCTGATCTATAGAGAATACGCAACTCCACAGTCTATGGTTTGTTTTGCGTTGTCTTAAAGAGACGGACAATATGGTGCAATAATGTTGAAAAATTAAGAAAATCTACTTTTTTGTTTGTTTTTATGGTCGTAATTATATTTAAGACTCTTTTAAATTATCTAACCATATAATCAAATGTTCCAAAGGCAATAGGGTTTGGAATTGAACGGGTTACATCAGTTTCTTGTCTATGCGTATGTTGTGAATATGTTAGGAGAAGATCCACAAACTATTAGGGAAAGCACGGAAATTTTACTTGAAACAAGTAACGCGATGAGTTTGGAAAAAAAATCCTGAAAAGACAAAGTATATAAAAATTCAAATATCTTGGAGCAACAGTAACAAATATAAATGACACTCGGGAGAAAATTGAACGCAGAATAAATATGGGAAATGCCTGTTATTATTCGGTTGAGAAGCTTTTGTCATCCAGTCTGCTGTCAAAAATCTTAGTTAGAATTCATATTACTTGTTGTTCTGTATGGTTGTGAAACTTGGACTCTCACTTTGGGGAGGAACATTGATTAAGGATGTTTGAGAATAAGTTTATTAGGAAAATACTTGGGTCTAAGAGGGATGAAGTTACAGGAGAATGGAGAAAGTTACACAACGCAGAGCTGCACGCATTGTATTCTTCACCTGACATAATTAGGAACAAATCCAGACGTTTGAGATGAGCAGGACATGTAGCACGTATGGGCGTATCCAGAAAGGCGTATAGAGTGTTAGTTGGGAGACCAGAGAGAAAAAAAACGTTTGGGGAGGCCGAGACGTGGATGGGAGGATAATATTAAAATGGATTTGAGGGAAGTGGGATATGATGGTAGAGACTGGATTAATCTTGCACAGGGTAGGGACCGATGGCGTGCTTATGTGAGGGCGGCAATGAACCTGCGGGCTCCTTAAAAGCCGTAAATAAGTAAGTAAGTCAAACATATTGTGCGTGAGGTAGTTGAAATGTTTTTTTGAATACTGTTTTCTCGACTTAAAATTTTAAGCAGTTTATGGAATAAAAAAGCTCCTTGCACAACAGTCATTGTCACATTGGTCTGGAACTTCTCACAGATGTGAATAAAATGTAGATGAGTCAAATTTTAGGCGTAATACACATTTGTATGAAAAATTAATATTAAATTCCTTCTAGGCATATTCATATTGCATATATGCACAAAAACACACAATACTGAAATTATCGTTCGTCTGCTGTCCATGTTTCCGTAGCAATCAAATATTTATATAATAGTTTAACATATTGTATATTCAGTGTTGAGGTTAGTGCTGCAATTATGGTTCTCACAACAGAGGTGGTGTTTATCGTCGAGCATTATTCCCGGTCATACGGAGTGGCTCGTCAGAATGGGCCAGCTTGCGCCACGTTAAGAGCAGTACCAGGAGCGATTTAACAATGCGGCACCAAATAACAAAACAATGTTAGCTGTCGTAAAGAATTACCGTCGTACGGGATCAGTCTTATGTCGCCTTGCATGTTTTAATGAGTTATCTTGATTTTCAGAGTATGTTTGTAATTTCAGTACTAGGCCTACCTTCTCCTATGTTATCACAACCATAATCTATACTAATAATAAATCTGTAGCCGAAATTTTTCTGGTAATTTTCGATTTTCCAAAAAAATTGGTCCTAACATATATAATTAACCACCCTGAAACCGAAAATCGCTTTTTTGACATTTTTGTTTGTATACTCTGTCTGTCTGTATGTTTGTTACCTTTTTACGCGATAATGGCTGAACGGATTTCGATGAAAATTGGAATGTAAATTAAGTTCGTTGTAACTTAGATTTTAGGCTATATGGCATTCAAAATACATTATTTAAAAGGGGGATTATAAGGGGGCCTGAATTAAATAAATCGAAATATCTCGCTTATTATTCATTTTTGTGAAAAATGTTACATAACAAACGTTTCTTTAAAAATGATTTGCGATAAGTTTTATTCCTTGAAACATTTTGATAGGACTGATATTTAATCAGATAAATGAGTTTTAAAATTAAAATAACTGCCATCTAAGGTTGTGTAATGAATTAAAAAACAAATGACTTCCTCTATAAGGGGCCTTGGACAGCAACAATCGAAAGCTATGAAAAATAGCCTACAGAGAATGTTTCTTTGTTTGTATGAAGTAATATTGGAAGCTAAATTAACCGATTTGCATAATTAATTATTATTTCACCATTGGAAAGTGTAGTTTCTCTAGATGGACATAATGCTATAATGTTATTACAGTAACTTCTGATATAATATAATATATAATATATAATATAATATAATATAATATAATATAATATAATATAATATAATATAATATAATATAATATAATATAATTTAAGTTATTTGAAGGGTTCAGAACCATAGTGGGCCAAGCGCCATTTACTGAATACGTAGAAAAGAAGGGTTAAAATTAAGTTATTACCATAATTCAATGGAAACCTATAACAATTAAAATAAAGTATACACATTAAATCTAAATGATGTCAATCTTTATTAAACTATGGTTGCATGTAATAACAATTAAGATACATGTTAAAGGAATTGTCATTGCACCAAATGATTGCTCTCTGGACCAAAATGATCGCATTTTAATTATTTGGATGCAATTTAAATTAAGTAACATATTAAAGGATTTATCCTTCTATCATACACGAATGTTCCTAGATCAAATTTAATGTCCTATTTTAATTATGTAATTACTTTATATTTATTTTTAACAGGTGCAGCGGAGCGCACGGGTACGGCTACTGCAGAAATAAAGACAACACTGAATTCACAATTTGTCATATTATTGGCCTATATAATAAATAAATACTCTGTTGCTAGGGAAACCTGGACAGCAGATGAGCGATAATTTCAGTACTGTTTGTTTTGGCGCATAACGTAACATCACAGTCTAGGATATACAGTCACGAAGCTTGAGTTGATGAAGGTACTAGGAAAAATAGACTGTGTAGGTACTATTTTGCATTGTTTGTAATGAGGCGATAGTAGCGATCCTAGTGGTTAACAACTATCTATGGATGCATATTTACTACGTGTTGAGCTTCGTAACTGTATATACTAGACTGTGGCAATATCCTATAACGGTAAATTAATGAAGTTTAAAAGTTCTCTATTTAGACTGAACTCAAAAAGATAATTAATTTTTATTCCCAGGATTACTTTCAAGCTTTTGAGCAAATATGAACTAAAAATTCTAAAATTTTGAGGCAAAGAGACTTTTTAGTGACATCAGTATAAAATATATTTTAAAAATATTATTTCAAAACTATTGTCCCTAATGGCACCAAATTTTGTACAGATGATAGTATTATAGACCCGTTTATGTAGTTTAAACTTCACAGATTTTGGATGAAAATTGTGGAAGTTTTAAAAATCGTATGTGTCCCATTAAACAGAAGACTTGCGCCGCGTTGACACCATGATCAAGGAGTAGTGTCTACCGTTGTAACAGCCGGCGTAGCTCAGGCGGTAGGCACGTTTGCATGTTGATCCGGAGCTGCTCTCGGCGTGAGTTTTTTTTCCGCTTGAGCTATTATCTGGATGGTTTGTTCCGAGAGTTTCCCGAACTGTATGGCGAATGTTAGATAATCCCACGGCGAATCCCGGCCTCATCTCTCCAAATTCTATCTCGCTATGAAAAATTCCATCAACGCTAAATAACCTAGTGGTACAGCATCGTTAAATAACTAACTTCAAGAACTCCGTTTTAAATGAATAACTTGTGTTCCTAATCCTAAAAGTGATGAGGACCAGGGAGGCCATCGTTCTCCGTCCTTTTAAAACTTAGTCTAACATTAATTTTTGAATGTCGTTGAATTTTGGTGGACTCACATTTCACTGCACCAAAATTATGTTCAGAGCATAAATTTTGCTGTGGTTCCTTATTTTTAATCTGCTATTTACCAACGCTGTATCAATTACTAGGTTAGCTATCGTCAGTGAAATCCGTACATTCTTTAGTTGTATGGGTCACAACCATCCGGTGCTATGGCCCTGAACCTTGTGTTGGCATCTCTAAATGTATAATCAAACAGGCTCTAAAGAAGAGCCTTACGAAAGAACTACTAGGAGCCTGGAGATTTGAAACAGCTATGAGACATCCTAGCTTCTTATTATACAGGGACATCATTTCATTTTTACTTCAGTTTTTATTGTACCTGAGTTTTTGAATGTACTTCACTCCCACCCCTTCTACTAATGAAGTTCCAACTCCACACAGAGTCAAGACCGCAGATAGTAAACAGTACTGAGTTACTGAGTATAGTACGTTCCAGAAATATGTTCGCGTTTTCCAGTGACGAAAGAGCTTTCAATATTGAATCATATTTTCGCACAGGTACTGTCTGTTTGCCTAAGTCGCATCCCGATTTCCCCCACCTGCTTCTGCTCGCCCCTCTGTAATAGCTGGGCTGTCTTAGCTCTTTTCTGAAAACATTAATTTCTCTTAGGAATTGGTCGTTTACGTAATATTATACAGCTGTTTAATTTAACTTAAATAAAAGGGCCTCGTTAAGTAATTAACTAATTTCCTCCTTTCTACAATCCTGCGGCATAACCACTTGGACGGACAGTAGATATGTCTGAGTAATTTTATATTTTCGGGTCGGGCAGAAGTGAAGATTGAATTTACAGTACGTAGAGTAAGTACAGAATTATTTCAACATGAATTACTAGTACGAAGGACGAAACTGGCAATTGGAATTAGATGCAATAGTCTATAATGCACAAAAGAACTGAAGCCTGTATCGAAATGAACGGCCACCATTTTCAAAATTGTGTTTAAATATTCATATTATGATTATTTTCTAATTTAACTTCTTTCTCTATATTGTACGCTAATGTGCTGTAGACAGTATAATATACACTGCATAATGAATACGTTCGTTAAAAACACTTATTCTTAATACAGTACTGAATTAAAGAAAAACCTAATGAAAATTATCAAACTCAAAATCGCGATATTTCCTAGTTTACGTAAATGGATGAACTGTAGAGTGATTTGTGTTTTACGCCAGTATCATCGAACTCCAGTCTTGGAGGGGAGCAAGCCCAGTGTTTCAGGTTCTCTAAAGGTATAGACAGGTTAATATTAAAAATGTTAGTAAAAATAAAATGATGTCCTTGTATAACCAAAACCTGACTCAACTAAATAACTCCTGGCCTTGGAAAAGAGAATTTTGAGATGGGTTATCGGGCTTTTGACTCGACATTGCCTTCTAAATAAACACCTACACATTTTGGACCCAACTTGTAAGAAATGTGGGATGGAGGTTGAGTAATCACCTTACATATTGCTGGATTGCCCAAGTTTAAGCTAAATCAGGCATCGTTATCTCAAACATAAATTGTCTTCAGAGGAATTTCAGGAAATTAAACCCAGTAGTATCAAAGACTTGTGTCGCATTGCGGTTTTATGGGTTGATTTCCAGTTTTTGAGTGCTATAGTTTAATACTTTTAAATCTGAAGAAGAAGAAGAAGAAGAAGAAGAAGAAATGGGTCACAATTGGCAAATTCGTTTCATTCACGTTCTAATGATTTGGTTGATTATAGAGGCTTGAAATAACATACGATTTATTATTATTATTATTATTATTATTATTATTATTATTATTATTATTATTATTATTGCAAGAATGTACGATGCCACCCACATTGTTTAAAATATAGTAGCCTATATTGATGTGACTTGGTATTAAATGAATGATCATAAAAATATAAACCAATGGGACAAATTGAAAGAGGATCTACATATACAGTACATAGTTTTCGTATTTGCTGATGATCAAGTTGTGGTTACTCTGATGTAGAAAACTAGAGGATGAATATTCAACATGTGAACTGAAAATTAATTATGGAAAATCAGAGCATCTAAGCACGGATGCCTGTGATATTCTGGAAAAAATTAGAACAGAGCAAAGTTTTAAATATTTGGGATCAGTAGTTCAAAGAAACGAATAATCTGAGTTCAAGAAGGGGAAAAGATTAAAAAAAAAAACTACAAAAAACATCTAGGATAAGAGAGAAAATGAGTGTGACAAAAATATTGTTAAAATGATAGAAGAAATACAGCTAAAGATGATACGAGCATGATATGAGAAGAGAAAATAGATTAAATAGAGAAGCTCTAATTTGTAAATCAGAAGGAAGAGAGGTAGACCACAACCCACATGGACAGAAGAAATGAAGATAATGGAAGGAAAGAAAACTGAGAGATGAAGACTGGCTAGATCGAAAGAGGTGTAGGGTCTTTGGTTGAGAAAATCTGTAAAATGTCTTTATAAAATTATAATTTTATTAGGGCCTATTATTATTATTATTATTGTTGTTATGATTATTATTATTATTATTATTATTTACTTATGGGTTTTAAGAAACCCGGAGGTTCATTACCGCTCTCATATAAGCCCGCAATCGGTCCCTATCCTGAGCAAGATTAATCCTGTTTCTACAATCATAACCCACCTCCCTCAAATCCATTTTAATATATTATTATTATTATTATTATTATTATTATTATTATTATTATTATTTACTTATGGGTTTTAAGAAACCTGGAGGTTCATTAACCGCCCTCATATAAACCCGCAATCGGTCCCTATCCTGAGCAAGATTAATTCTGTTTCTACAATCATAACCCACCTCCCTCAAATCCATTTTAATATATTATTATTATTATTATTATTATTATTATTTACTTATGGGTTTTAAGAAACCCGAGAGGTTCATTTTGCGCCTCATATAAGCCCGCAATCGGTCCCTATCCTTTCAAAGATTAATCCTGTTTCTACAATCATAACCCATCTTTAGCTCAAATCCATTTTAATATATTATTATTATTATTATTTATTATTATTATTATTATTATTATTATTATTCATGGTTTAATACTCTTCATGGTTTTTGTCAGTTAACTAGCTGCATAACCTTATCAGCCACCTCTATTCTCTTGCTCTGTCACTGTGAAAGCACATCATTGTGGGCTATATGATTGCGACAGGTTCCTGGATTCCGGTAGCAACTGTTTGTTTTAATATTTCTAATTGTTAGACGAGAGTTCCCGGAACTATCCCAATTATAAAAATTTTGAGTGGGTAGATTATGTAACAACCTGTTTGTATTCCCGTGTATGCGTCATTTCCTCAGTCAACTTCAAATATTTGTTAATTTCATATGCGCATATTGACTGCAAATCTTGCTGAATGGCACTGCTACATCGTTTACAAAGACTCGCTTCGCTTATAAAAAATTATGTTTGAACTAATTACGCCAAATTTTTCCTCTGGTTTTGTATCTGTTTCAATATACTGTAATTTTAAGTATGTTTCTTCCCAGTATTTTTGCATCTTTAGCTACAAATCAATCAGTTTATGCCAAGAAATCTTAAAAGTTTTTACCTATGTTGCTATAAGCGGTGATCTCACGCCATACTGTCACATGGTAGCTACTTTGAAGAAGTTAGTTCTTCTTTGTCTTCTTCATATGAGTCGTTTAAAGCTGTAAGGCAAACTCATTGGGTAATGAGGTTTAAAATAAAAATTCTTACAATTAATACAAAGTAGCAATTAATATGTCCTTCTTCTCACCACTGACTACTAATAATTTAAATAAATCTGAATATTAATTGCTACTTTGCTCTGTATTTTACAGAATGTTTACTTTAACCCTCATTACCCATTTTTGACTTACACCACTTCTGCTCTCAACGGCTCATATATTAGAACTCAGTCCTGTTTTTTCACCGATGCTGCTTTTACTGGACATCAGATGTGTAATTCTCTTTCCATAGTTTTGGAGGTCGTCTTAGAGATCTTGAAGTATTTGGCTTTTTACTCATGGCGATCGTTCGCAGACGATTTAAAATATGTTCTCTCCAACCTTTTCTTTCTTCCTTTGTCCATTTTACTACATTTTGTACTCAACACTTGATCCTAATCTCTTCATTTGAGCCATTCAGAGCAGAAATGGTGTAAATCAAAATTGAGTAATGAGGTTTAAAGTTAAAATTCTGTAAAATACAGCGCAAAGTAGCAATTGATATGTCCTTCGTGCTATCCACTGACTACTAATAGTTTAAATAAGTTGAATAAATTGCTACTTTGCGCTGTATTTTACAGAATATTTACTTTAACCCTCATTACCTATTTTTGACTTACACCACTTCTGCTCTGAACGGCTCATTTGTCTTTCTCTCATACAAACTATAATCTGTGATTCTACGTAGTGTTCGCATTTCTATTGTCATTAACTGTTCGATTTTATTTTATTTTTTTTGCCTTGTTTCTGTGGCGTATGTCAGAATTGGTCTTACACAAGTTTTATACATGATGAACCATAATTAATATTGTAAATAATTTCAGGGTGTTATTCTATGAGATATTTCAAACAAAAAATTTTAATACAATTTTGCTCGTTTTTGCTTCCTTTTCTAGATAAAACAACACTTCTCCTCTTCAGCGTATCTATCCTGAGAAAGTAGTCGAGAGTAAATTTTTTAAAACTATTTTCATCCACTTAATATCAGCTGCTGGAAATGTTCTCTGCCTGTGTCTAGGCACAACTTGCACGGCCTTAAAATTTTAGAATCAACAAGATGCAATCAATATATTCCCGAACTGCACTTGTATTTATTGTACCGTTAAACATACATGCGCGTGTCACTGAAGATCATTGCTTCCATGCCTGTTGAGTCAGTCTATCAAACAGCATCAGATTGTCTTTAAGAACTGAGCTTCTACACGTGATTTTGTGCAAACATGTCAAGTACCTATTGCGATTTTTCCTGGAATCTCACCATATACAATACATCTTATGGCTAAGCCTCTTCTCTTCCTTTCAAGTGATGCATTTAGTATAGATTCCAGGAGTTTCCCTATATCCACATAACTTCTCCGCCTTCTGTGTCTTATGTCTTGCCTACATTTAGACAATTCCGGAAACTTATTGATTTCACTTGTACAACAGGGAGTCCTTGGGGTATTTTGCGAGAAATGTCTCCGGTAAAAATCTATTTTATTTTTTTTTCGTAATGTAGCAATTGTACCGAGATACTTTAGTATTTAAATTAGTGCGTTATCACAAATTGTACTATTGCCGATGGGAGAGTTATTTCCAATTTCATCTCACTTTTCATCTGTTAACATCGATGTCATAATATCCATTTACTTGTCAAAAATTATGTATTTAGTCGTCCTGTTGGATATGGTGAAATCAAGTAATTGCCAGTCAAGTGTTCCTCTTTTTGTATGCATTAACCCAGTTTCTATATAAAGATCATACGTAATATACTTTTTAAAATGTATCGTATTCTCTCGCGTGATCACTATAGCTGACCGTCAAAGCTCTTCATATCGAAGTAAGACAAAATGTTTTTTCATTAAAACTTTTAAAAGTAATGATATCTCTCTATAAGCTACGCGTATTAAATACAGTCTGATCCGTTTGGTTATAGATAATATTAATTCATGATTATAAAGCTATTATGATAGTAGGAAAAATTTCTTGCTGGTTATATTATGATTAAAAGATGGGAGTTTCCATATATGACAATCAACCATGCATAATCTGAAAGGACAAATGAAAATCGTAGATGATTAAAATGGCTACTACAAATCAACAACGGGCACAATATGTTCTTTGGTATGCTAAATTTGAGAGTGTTAAAAGAGTTCAAAGGGAATTTCGATGTGAGTATGGTGCGCGTAATGTACCTAAATACGATTCCATAATGTTGTGATATCGAACAGTTATAGAAACAGGTTCTGTGTTAAAAAGTATGCAGGAGGTCGCAGGCGAAACCCAGTACGAGAAGCAGCTATCTCATGGCTTGGTTCCCAAACTCCCCAGATCTAACCCTTCTTGACTTTTTCGTGTGGGGTTTTGTTAAAGACATTGTATATTCACACAAACCCAGGAACATTGATGATCTGAAAGTAAAAATTACTCAAGCTTTTCAACAAATCACCCCTCTTATGTTACAACGGACATGGGCTGAATTACATCACCGTTATGAGTTGTGCAGGGTGCGCAATGGGGGTCATGTTGAGCTCTGAGGAATCTCCCATCTTTCAGTGTTGTACGCACAAAGTTTCAACAAATTAAGTTTAGTAGTAAATGTTTTACGGTGTTTTTATTTTATCCATACCCAAACGGATCACCCTGTAGCTTCATGAACTTTACTCATGGGTTTCTACATGATCATATCTTGAAGTAGAGAACCAAGGAAAAGAAACAATTGACTTTCGTCGAAATAGGTAGGCTAATGGTGGAGATTATGGTCGTTGGTTGTATGGTATTTCATTATAACGGTGTGCCGCATTTACTACTCGGAGATAAAAGTGTTTCTCTCTCCAGGGGGAACATAATGCGAGTGATAAGCTGTTGGATATTACACGTCGTAACTAAAGATCTGGGTCGGTAACGGCGCCGCATAATACTCTGTGTGAAGTTCAGCAGTCTAACATGTGTGGACTGATTACTCGCACCTTGCGAAGAAAGAGATGTACTCGGAAACTTCGCTACTAGTACTAAAACTAAACGGCCTCTTGTGATATGGGGTCATGGGTACAGTCCTGCCTGCTAACACTAACATGTGTAACCTATCTGGCGGCTTCTCATCAAATGAACCGCAGTTCGAATCTCGATATATCGATATATTATTTTATTTTAATGTACCGATGTACACATGATATTTCCATGCAGATATTCTGCGTCATCATACGATGAAATAGTAATGGAACGGAGACGTAGTGCAGAGGGCGGCCACTAGAGGGAACCCCAACTTAAACTGAGACGATTCTGTCCGGCGCCGGGGTGGGTATCCGTTGTGGCTTAGTGGATAAAGCATCAGCACTTAGAGCTGAAAACTCGGGTTCAAATCCCGGCGCCGAAGAGAGTTTTTCTCCGTTCCATTACACTTTCATCGTCGATATATCGAGTCAGATTTGTGTATGTGTTCGGTTCCTTTCTGTTTGTATGAGGTATGAAAGTCAGTTTAAATGTTTTCACAAAAATTTACTTTTTAAACATTCTTCGTAGAGAAAAACTGATTTCCGACATGTCGCCTATCTGTACACGGCAATAATATTTAAACTATTGCAGAATAACGGCAGTTTACTTGAAATACCTTTAATAATTTTAATTATAAATTTTGATTCTCATATTATAAGATCACATTCATTTACTTCATTCTTATCTCGAAAAAATAAATCTTTATTCAAAACCAAAAAACGAAATTTTAAGAATGACATGCCAGATTTTAAGAAAATTATCAACAGTAATCTCACTAGAGGTTTTGATTTATCTAGAGGAAATCAAAACTCGAGTGGGATTTAATTGACTACACGATTAGAAGAAAGTATATAAAGATTAGAAGTAACGAAGTACTCAATACAATAAAATATTAATTGACTTACGAAAATACAACTGTCTTCAAATGTATTATTGTACTATCTCAACATTACGCTAGATGGCAGTAGTGTGTTATGTTAACTGTTTTCTTGTTATCAGTTGTGCCAACTATTGAATCTTCATTGAACTCTGTGGACGGTTACTGGTCAAGAAGGCTTTGTTGATTCAGTTTCATTTTTATTAAAACAGTTGCATTCCACTTCAATTATCCGATCCCAGTAATCAACGTCACTTGACAGATGATTTGCAATAAACGTTAGTATTAAACAATCTCTGATACGTGACTATTCATAATATATATAGCAGAAGCTATAACGTAATCTAAATAACATAAACAAGTGTTAGAAAAATTTTAATTAGGGATGATGAAATAAACAAGAAACATTTTAATTAACGATGATGAAATAAAAATAAACATGAATAATTTAAAAAAAACAATTATTGAAAGTACAAATTCCAAATTTGAATGTTTTAGTGGTTGGTGGTTCAGTTGATGTTATATTGGACATGTGCGTAAAAGAAGTGGAACTCGTTTATGTACATGGTGTATTCCTCAACCTATTCAGGATTTCCGAATGGTGCTCTTCATTTATTTGTAAATAGGGTTTCAGGGAAGATGCATAGCTATGACCAGTGATCTTTATTACTTCTTGTTCTTTAATGCCAGTGCGAGTCATATTTGAAACTGCTGTGCATAGATTGAGTGGTTTGTAATTTTCTGTTTTTTTGACGTCCAAACCAGTTCAGTTTGAAATGTTGGCAAACAAACAAATGCTAGGGAAGCGATAAAATTAAATAAATGCTAGGGAAGCGATAAAATTAAACAAATGCTAGGGACGCGATGAAATTGTGCGATAAGCGGCCATGATTGGTTGAAAGACGTCCTTTCATACCGTTTTATTGGTCAAAAGTAGTATGACGTAGTAAAAGTGTAATAGTCACCATAAAAACATGGCTATGCCCATGACGTGAAATTAGCTCGGACACAGACCTCGACCTAATACGACACAGAAAATCGCACTGATAACGAAAGAAAGCATCCATATCCTGGACAGGATTCGAACCAGCGTGACCTGTACGCTGCGTTGAAACTACTTGTACGTTGCATGCGCTGAGAAGGTTTTATTGCGTTACCTGTTAAAATGCGTTGAATTGCGCTGCGGATATAACATAGTAGAAGGAAATTCCTTGGCTGCATATTAGACTGGGAATTAAGAACTCATGAAGCAATGAGCATGCAATATTTGGCGATTGGTGGTGACACGTAAACAGCTGTTGTGTGAGATATGCTAATGTAAATATTAACACTAGACGACGGGGAAATCCTCCCAGGACGTTGACGTGCGAAGGTGAACGTTCATCCAAGGGAATGACACGCCGACTGAATTATAACAAAATATTTTCACATGTCTTCTAGGTTAGGTTCTGGAAAATTCCGGTCTGGGGCCATTTGTGGCCCGCGAGTTAATTTATAATAAAAAAAAGTAGAGAATAGCCTATTACTATTGACCTCAGCTGAAAACAGAAAAATTAAGACTTGCAGATTCCGAAGAGTATTACGTTTTCGCAGTGACAGATTGCTTGTATGGCAGTGAAATATATAATTTAAGATAATAGGTTAAAAAACAGCTGACAACGAATCCCTACGTTCCGTTCCACTAATTTCATTTTTGACTCCTTAGGGCATATGATATGACATGCCGTGACGTGATATATATATATATATATATGATATATATGATATATATATATATATGATATGCCGTGACGTGATATGATATGATACGATATGACATGATATGACGTGACGTGATATGAGATATATATGATATAGGATAGGCTATGATATGATATATACACATGACATTACATTATATATACATATATATATATATATATATATATATATATATATATATATGATACAGTTCAGCCATTCAACCCGGAACAAATGGACAAGGCTGAGCCAAAATTTTGACGTATATATTCTATCTATAAGCCATAATCTTATTATATATAATATCGTGTCATATTGTTTCACATATATCGTATCATATATCATATCACATCATATATATCATATCATATCATATCATATATTGAGATTCTGGCTGATATGTACATATATTATCAGGCAGTACATCTTACTTGACGATATGTGTCAGAGGAAGAACAATTTTTATAGTTTGTATACATTTGAAGACTGATTAGTGGAATATGTAGCTAATCAGCGATGTATCCAATGGAGGGGGAAAGGAACTGGCCACCCTACTCCATTATCTCCTGTCCTAATTGCCTCGTAAGTGGTGCCATGTTGGTATCACTTGTGAGATTCAGATCTGTCTGCCAGCAGTTGAATAACATGTCATAACATGTCATTTCATATGATATGATATATCATATCCTATTGATGGTGTTTATGTAAAAGAACTTAAACTTCATTTTGTAAAATTTGACTTTTATCTGCATTTAGTGTGATTACTTAAATTTTAATTTATTGTATATTGTGGATATATGGTTTTGGCAATTATGTTTACATTCCACCTAATTATATTAGGTAACTAATGTGTTAAATTTTAATTTTTTTGTTCCTGAAACGTCTTCAGTTTTGTGGGATAAACTCTTTTACCTAAACACAATCATATATCATATCATATCATATCATATCATATCATATCATATCATATCATATCATATATCATATCATATCATATCATATCATATCATATCATATCATATCATATCATATCATATCATATCATATCATATCATATCATATCATATCATATCATATCATATCATATCATATATATATATATATATAATATAATATTGCTATAGAAAATCTGAAAAATTATAAGTCTCCAAGTATCGATCAAATTCCAGCAGAATTAATACAAGAGGGTGGAAGCGCATAATCTAACGAAGTTTATAAGTTTGTACTTGCTATTTGGGAAAAGGGAATTGTACCAGAACAATGGAAGGAGTTCATAATCGTACCTATCTTTAAGAAGAGGACAAGACTAACTGTAGTAACTTTCGAGGAATATTACTTTTGTTGACATCGTACAAAATTTTGTCAAATATTCTTTTGAGACGATTAACTCCATATGTAGATGAAATTATTGGGGATCATCAGTGTGGTTTTAGGCGTAATAGATAAACTATTCATAAGATATTTTTATTCCACAGATAATGAAGAAAAAATGGGAGTATAAGGGTACAGTGCATCAGTTATTCATAGATTTCAAAAAGGCATATGACTCAGTTAAGAGAGAAGTTTTATATGATATTCTTATTGAATTTGGTATTCCCAGAAACTAGTTCGATTAATTAAAATGTGTCTCAGTGAAACGTACAGCAGAGTCCGTATAGGTCAGTTTCTGTCAGATGCGTTTCCAATTCACTATGGGCTGAAGCAAGGAGATGCACTGTCTCCTTTACTTTTTAACTTCGCTCTAGAATATGCCATTAGGAAAGTCCAAGATAACAGAGAGGGTTTGGAATTGAACGGGTTACATCAGCTGCTTGTCTATGCGGATGACGTGAATATGTTAGGAGAAAATCCACAAACGATTAGGGAAAACACGGAAATTTTACTTGAAGCAAGTAAAGAGATAGGTTTGAAGTAAATCCCGAAAAGACAAAGTATATGATTATGTCTCGTGACGAGAATATTGTACGAAATGGAAATATAAAAATTGGAAATTTATCTTTTGAAGAAGTGGAGAAATTCAAATATCTGGGAGCAACAGTAACTAATATAAATGATACTCGGGAAGAAATTAAACACAGAATAAATATGGGAAATGGCTGTTATTATTTGGTTGAGAAACTTTTATCATCCAGTCTGCTGTCAAAAAATCTGAAAGTTAGAATTTATAAAACAGTTATATTACCGGTTGTTCTTTATGGTTGTGAAACTTGGACTCTTTTTGTAAAATTTGAGAGATCTGCATAGGTTAAGTGTGTTTGAGAATAAGGTGCTTAGGAAAATATTTGGGGCTAAGAGGGATGAAGTTACAGGAGAATGGAGGATTACATTAGGAACTGCACGCATTGTGTTCTTTTACATTTTTAGGAACATTAAAACCAGACGTTTGAGATGGGCAGGACATTTTGGGCAAATCCAGAAATGCATAAAATGTTTTGGGAGGCCGGAGGGAAAACAATCTTTAGGGAGGCCGATAGATGGGAAGATAATATTAAAATGGATTTGATAGAGGTGAGATATGATGATAGAGAATGGATTAATCTTGCATCAGGATCCAATGGCGGGCTTATGTATCGGCAATGAACCTCCGTATTCATAAAAGCCAGTAAGTAAGTAAGTAAGTAAGTAAGTATATAATATCATATCATATCGTATCATATATATAATATCATATCATATCATATTGAGAAATTACTTATCAATAAGTTTATTACGTACAATATATTTAACTTTATTTCAATCGGTAATTATGTATGGAATTATAGGATGGGGTAGCTCATTTAAATCCAATTTTAATCCACTTTATTTATCACAGAAGAAAATAATTAAAATATGTTTTCATAAACCTATTGATTTTCCATCTCAAAATTTGTTTCTAGACTTTAATGTACTTAACGTAAGACAAATTTATTATATTGTATTAATAAAATTCATACATAAAAATCGAAATAATTTTGAATTGTATTCTCATAGTTATAAAACAAAAGGTATGAATTCTTTAAGATTGTTTGAACCAAAATGCAACACTGTTACAGTATTTAATCATAGTAATAATTTAGGCCCAAGAATATATAACAAATTTATATGTAAATATCCTAATCTTGTCAATTCTAATAGTTCTAGTATTAAATTTAAAAAGTTATGTATATGGATTTATAAAAATTGAAAAATTGTGAATTTAAATTTATATACTATAATTGCACAGTATACATAAGACAAATTGTATTGTATAATTATTAATTTCAATTCAGGAATCCGCCCCTGAGCACGAGTTCTCCTCTTTCAGGGGCGAGCTAAAGTTTTTCTGTACATTTTATATTTTATGTTATTAGCAAAATAATAAATATATATATATAATATCATATCATATGTCATATCATATCATATGTCATATCATATATCATATCATATATTATATCAAATCATATCATATATCATATCATATATATCATATCATATCATCATATCATATCATATATCATATCATATCATATCATATCATATCATATCATATCATATCATATCATATCATATCATATATCATATCATATCATATCATATCATATCATATCATATATCATATCATATCATATATTATATCAAATCATATCATATATCATATCATATCATATCATATCATATCATATCATATCATATCATATATCATATCATATCATATCATATCATATCATATCATATCATATCATATCATATCATATCATATCATATCATATCATATCATATCATAACATATCATATATTATATTATATCAAATCATATCATATATCTATGCCTTTAATAATTTATTAGTTATTAGTTTCGTGTTGTTTTAATTTTCATATCGTAATTGTATGCATATTAGTAGGGTTTTAGAACATGAACTTTCAGACCCTAGTGGTATGATAATATGGCGATAACGCAAAGACCTAAGTATTCGTCAGAACCCGTCCCACAGGTGCCATGCACACCAGGACCTAGTTGCACTGTGCTGTGAGAGGCCTGTACTTGGCATCTGCTTGCTTGCACGTCATCATATTCCATTGCTGCACAATGGACTTTCCCTTCCCCCAGGCCATAATTGAAAACCCTTAATGAGCTCGCACCATCAATTAAAGATGAACTTGGCACATGTGGACGAGCTCTTCTGCAACCTGTGTCGAAGGTCCTGACTTCGAATTACAGTAGACAACGCAATCCGATTGGGAGTTTTAGTAGCAATGCTGAAGTTGCATTCTAGACTGTTGTACAAAATACTTCGGATGTGACGCGATATTTTTTTATTTTTTGCACTATGTCATATAGATTGGCAACATCCAACATTTCGAAGCAACGTGTCGGTTCCATTATCAAGGAAAGTGAAAGGTATATATTGGATCCATCAACAAGAGTTAATATCCAGAACTTGATCATCTCTCGGTAAGTAGCATAGGAGAGCTGTTATTATTTACTGTAAAACGAGCAATTGAGGGCTTTGCCGGAAGAAAGGCGGATAGATCTATACGCCCTTCTTCGGGAAGACGGTTTAAAATGTAGTGAATAATTATAGTGGCGAAATTTTGTTTTGATTGTACTGTACATACCTGCAGGACAAGGTTGCGTGCGTGTATAACATTTTATTCAGGTGCGTTTTAAAATCTTACATTGCATGTATCTCATTTCGCCATATTGACGTATACGTCCTTTTTCCGGCAAACCCCGCAATTCTTGTATATTTGGAAATTTTATCTTCAAAATCGGGTAAATAAAACAGTAGCCTATATGAGCCACCGGCGTAGCTCAGTCGGCTGAGGCGCTTGCCTGCCGATTCGGAATTGCGCTCGGGCATGGGTTCGATTCCCGCTTGGACTGATTCTTAATCTGGTTGGTAGCAACTTCCCCCTTTTTTATATGTTGAGAACTGAAATATTCGTTTAACAACAAATGTTCAGCTGTATAGATAACCCTTCTCTCATGTCTTAGCTCTGGGAAGGTTCCTAAGATCCACTCTGTCGTCCACACCTGTGGAGTAACGGTCAGCGCTTCTGGCCGTGAAACCAGGTGGCCCGGGTTCGATTCCTGGTCGGGGCAAGTTACCTGGTTGAGGTTTTTTCCGGGGTTTTTCCTCAACCCAATATGAGCAAATGCTGGGTAACTTTCGGTGCTGGACCCCGGACTCATTTCACCGGCATTATCACCTTCATCTCATTCAGACGCTAAATAACCTAAGATGTTGATAAAGCGTCGTAAAATAACCTACTAAAATAAATCCACTCTGTCCTCATAAGAAGCACGGTCGTTTACTCGATTGAGTCAGCAATGAGATTCCTGTAAAAGATTTGAGTGATTCTCTGAAACAAACTGATCATGTTCTTATGATTCAGTAAAGAGAGATAAATTATTTCATTTCTTACTTTAAACAATTTATGGCTTCAATAGTTTTTGGTTATATTTGTAGCACAATCTTGCTATAGTCTTGGGTACATCGTCAGTGAAGTGGAATAGAGTAGCGTAATTGGTTGAAAATATCTGTAAAAAGGCATTTGGATATAGTTCTGTAGGCGGCCAGTATTGGCGAAATCATTTATGAAATTAAATAATTTATGGTGAGGAAGGATTAGAGTATTTTTGTGACTGTTACGAAAAAAGTTTTCTTTTTGGCATAAAATAATCTGCTTTGTTCTGTTTTCGTAACGGAAAGCATTAAGCCTACGCTAATTTTTCAGAGAAATTCGTTTAGTTATCTTTAATTAAAGCATTAAAGCTTTTGTTTGAAAAAATCTTTCACTAGGATAAAGTTAATCTAAGTAATAATTAATTTCTATGACGCAGTCTTTTCAGGAGACATACTACCCATAATATTTAATTTGTCACACGTTCTTATTTAAGAGAGTCATAATGGAGATAAATCGTTACCGCAGAATTTGAGTACGCTGCTATTTTGAGCCACGTTCACAGTTAAAAATTAACTCATATTTTATGTTTTAAAATATGTTTCAATTCTGAATGAATTGACTCTTTTATAGAGGGTATTTATTTTGTTTTAGCCCAATATGAAAAAGTTTAGGCCTATAATATAACATAATGTAATAATTTTGTATTATTAGTTTTACCATAGTAATTAAAATTAAAGTAATTGTTAGATATATTTTGTGTAATAATAGGGTCAGCGGTAGCCCAAACCCTTTAACCAGTATACGCCACTGATTAAGGGGTTAGGTACAGCTTACAGCAGTAAAATTTTGGAAATATTCAACATTTTTTTCCTCCATTACTGTATCTTGTAAAATCATGAAAATTAGTATGTGTAAAACACTGTCCTTCTGCTATATGAAAAACATAATATTTTTACGATTTAAAAAAGTAATTTACATTTTTTTTTTTTCAAAATTCAATTCACTGTGCACTGATGAAGCGTTTTCCACATAACTCAGAAACTATCCAACATTCTGTGATGAGATTTTTTGTATGTATTTATGCATGTCATATCTACAATAAGATGCAAGATCACTTTTCTACCTTCGATAGATTGTCTGATAAAAAAATAAATTCTTAAAAAAATGGTCAAATATCAGTATTTTTTCTAAGACAAAATAAAAATAGTATTTATTAAGGAATGTAGTTGAAAGAATGTGATATTGTGAACATGAGTTTCAGCAATAAAATAAAAGAGAGGGAACATGAAAAAGTTAACAAGTTTATGAGTTATGAGGGAAACGCTTCATCACTACACAGTGAACTACTACCATTATGAATTTTGAAAAAAAAAAAAAAAAAAATAATTTTTTTTTAATTGTAAAAATATTTTTTTTTTCCGTATAGCAGACGGACAGTGTTTTACACATACCAATTTTAATTAATGTACAAGCTACAGTAATGGAGGAAAAAATGTTGAATATTTCCAAAAATTTTACTGCTGTAAGCTGTACCTAACCCCTTAATGGAGTAGTTAACTGTTTTCCCTGCCACTGTACGATAATGCGACTCTCATTGGTTGACCCAAGCCCGGGAGCAGTAGTTCATTCACAATGAAAATTAAACATAACGTAAGCGTTAACTTAAGAATATAAACGTTACGGTAAAATCAAGATCATTCACGATGGGAACATAAACATAACAGAAAAATACTTCGTAACCATGGAAACATAACAACGAAGCCATTTCCTCATATTCTGTCGTATACTTCAGCGCTCCACGATTGTGTTCTGTTTGCAAATCACGTAAGCATAAGCATGAAAGTTTGGAGTTTGTAAACTTCCATGTTAACGTCTTACGGTAATGTTTATGTCAATGCTTATGTCAATCATTGTGAATGATCCCATTTGGTAGCCTGGACGCAAACTTCTGTGTTTATGTTACGGTTATGTTTAATTTTCATTGTGAATGGGCCTTAACCATTGAAACACTCGTTTCCTGATTAGTTTGGTGACTATCAAATTCTTCGATCGTATATATTTGTCTGCTGCAGAAGGCAGGATGATGCAAAGCTTTATCCAATATTTTAGGATTTTATTTAGATCAGAAACTTGCATGGAAAAACCACATTGATAAGACCTATGTTAAACATTGTCTACAACAATTTTTGTGTTAAGGAAAATTAATGTCATGTCTCTTTAGAAATTCTTAAGAATTCTATATTTTACTTTATTCTAAACACATATACTCGTTATGGAATACACATCCCCTTATTCTATTGGCGAATTTGTTAAAAAAAATACGTGATATCGTGCATCCAGAAATTGTGACGTCGCTATATCTGTAGTAAACAAGAAATTAGAATCTAGCACAGGGTTGAAATTAATAATGTAACAGCACTGGAGCGGCAAGGACGGGTGTGATGGACTCTGAAAGGAGTTGAGCCGCTGCCACGTCAGTCCGTGTGTCACTCTTAAATGTTTACCTGTCATATCCAGAGAGCATGGACCGTATCTACATGGACGCAGTGACATTTTCGCATGGCATTTGTTTCACGGACCGCCACTTTGGCGTTGTCGACATTTTAAACAAAAAATCGTGGTAGTCAAGATTTGCTTGACGTGCGTTTATGCTTTGTGTCAGAGCGGATTTATATGTGTTTGTTGTTTCTGATTACGTGGTTTTAATGTCTAAAATTCTTGTTTCCTCGTTGTCTGTATGAGACAATAATGATG
Source organism: Periplaneta americana (assembly GCA_025594305.2). NCBI lineage: Eukaryota > Metazoa > Arthropoda > Insecta > Blattodea > Blattidae > Periplaneta > Periplaneta americana. The sequence goes on along the minus strand of JAJSOF020000009.1, from coordinate 22,674,185 downwards.
ATAATAATAATAATAATAATAATAATAATAATAACTATAAGAATAATGATGCTGATGATTAGGGACTTTACTTTCTCTCAGTAGGCTACAAGATTAACATTACTGGAGTTTTAAGTGGACGACGCACTTATAATCAAAGCCACCGTTTCTGGCGTGTGAAATAAGTAATGGGAACGTTGAGAGCGAGTATCTTATCTTTGCCAGAGTCTGAGCGTGAAAGCTGACAACTACTCTAATGGATTCTTCTCAACCAGTGACCCAGCCAATTCTTTTTTCTTTTTCTGATCACTTTCAGCATCATTCTTTCTTCACCCACTCTTTCCAACACAGCTTCGTTTCTTATTCTGTCTGTCCATTTCACACGCTCCATTCTTCTCCATACCCACATTTCAAATGCTTCCTTCACTTCGTCGTAATGCCATGTTTCTGCCTCATATAATTCTACACGCCACACAAAGCACTTCACTAGTTTCTTTCTTAGTTCTTTCTACATATATCCGCAGATGATGTTCCTTTTTCTATTAAAAGCTTAATTTTCCATTGCTTTCTTCCTTTTGACTTCTTGGCAGCACCTCATGTTACTGCTTATAGTACACCCCAAGTATTTGAAACTGTCCATTTGTTCTACTGCCTCATTTCGAATTCGCAAATTTACCTTTCTTCTTTACTTTTCTTCCTATGATCATGATCTTCGTCTTGGCATTTATCTTCATTCCTTACTGCTCACAGCTGTCATTTAGCTTCAGCAGCATATTCCTTAGTGTCTTTTTTTTCAGTAGGTTATTTTACGACGCTTTATCAACATCTTAGATTATTTAGCGTCTGAATGAGATGAAGGTGATAATGCCGGTGAAATGAGTCCGGAGTTCAACACCGAAAGTTACCCACGTTTGCTCATATTGGGTTGAGGGAAAACCCCGGAAAAACCTCAACCAGGTAACTTGTCCCGACCGGGAATCGAACCCGATCCACCTGGTTTCGCGGCCAGACGCGCTAACCGTTACTGTACAGGTGTGGACTCCTTAGTGTCATCTCTTCTGCTAACAACGCCATACCATCAGCAAATCTTATGCACTTCATTCTTCTTCCCCCTACTATCTCTCCTTCCATGTTCTGAAAACAGTTCTTCAATAAATCCTTCAAGTAGATGTTGAACAGGGTAGGTGATAAAGGGCATCCTTAACCTACTCCTCTCTCTATTTTACTTCCTTCTGACATTTCTTAGCCTATCCTGACTTCGTCTCGTTTCATATAAAGGTTACTGAACAGCAAACTCTCTTTCAAATTCTCTTTAGGATCCCCATCAGATTATTCCAATTCACTCGTGTGTGTGTGTGTGTGTGTATGTGTGTGTGTACTAGAAAGAGAGAGACAGTGAGTGTCTATATGTGGATATGTACACCTTTTTCAGAATTTGTTGTTTGTAGAAATAAAGAAAACAAGTAAAGGAATGTTAATTGACTATTAAATTCTGCTCTATATTCAGGAATTGATATTTGTGCTATAGAAATGCATAACATAAAAGAGAACGGAAATGAGAAAAATTTAGAGCATTGCAGTAGCACCAAGTCATATCTTTTATAGCCCAATAACGTACATTCAGAATATAAAACTAGAAATCGAATCGTCTACCTCTCCGTCCCCAAGGCACCTGCCAGACTACCAATATGACTCTATGCATGTATTAATACTCACTGTGGTTAATCATTACCTACGCTTCACTCTAATTAACATCATCATTAAAACCCAACTCCGTGAGTTGCATTTGTTGGTAGCATACTATGTCGTCGGAATAAATATTGAAAAAGAGTTTGCTACTGAGAGTCGGTTTCCATGAACGAAACCTATATGTCTACTGGGCAAACAGACTGGGAGCTGTAGGCATTGACATTTTGGTTTCAAAGTATTCATTTCTCTCTCTATTTCTCTTCTTTTGTTTCACTGTTAATTGATATAATTAATTCACTCTATAATTAACTCTCTCTGTTTATTGCTATATTCTTTCTTTCTGTTCGTTCTTTTTCGTTGTTTGCTTTCTTTTCTTTCTTCCATACTCTCTTTTCTTACTTTTTATTTCTGTTTTTTAATTATGTTATTTTAATTTTATCTTCTGTTCTACCGCTTTTCTTCGTTTCTTTTCCTCCCTTCCTTTCTATTCTTTCTTCCACACTTTTAATTTTTTTCTCGTATTTTTCTTTCCTTCTTCATTCATATTTATCCTTTGCTACTTCTTAAAAAATGAAACTTTGCTAGAAAGAGTGAGGGAAGAAATACGATGATCTTTTCATAAATAATGTACAGGTTGGTAGAACTGTGAAGTAGATGATGCAACACCAATGAAAATTACGTCAGTTGTAGTTGAAGGATTGAGGAAGAAGCACGTGTGTTCGTTTCGTCCATAACATACAGTCTGTTTAGGTAGCGAGGTAATCTTTGCTGTACCCAAGGCATGCGTAGTGGCTTCATTTCTAACCTGAAATTTGAATTATACAGTACACTGCTCCGTCGATTTAGTAAAAAGTCAATCAATGTTCACGTTCTTGGATGTAACACGCGGAACCAGTCCCCTGCAATCGACAAGCATCCTCTCTTGTTAGAGATAGAACAAGGAAGGCAAGGAATATTATAGACAGTAAAAATAATTTATATGGGAATAGGTATTTAAGAGTTGTTAATTCATTATAAAAAGTGAATCTCATACAACGTTAATACAAACAAATTTTATTTCCTACAATATATACAGGGACATAATTTTATTTTTACTTCAATTTTTATTGTACCTGAGCTTTTGAATGTACTTCACTCCCACCCCTTCTACTAATGAAGTTCAACCGTCCTCCACAAAGATCCAAGACCGCATAAGGTACTGGCGCCTATGATGGGCACCCCTACAGTGATGGGCACAGTGAATTATTTATTGTAATAATAAGGATTTGCGGGTTAGTATGTCGTTACTTTTTGTTCTATATGATTGGCAGTACTGTTGGCAACCATTCTAGCGCATGACCTGTGTCCTGAGAGGATGTGGGAAGCTTCATTTTTGAATTGATTGGGGTCATGTGCATACCCATGATTATTGTCGCTTAAAATTAATAATTCGTTAAAGTTCATTGTTGTCATAAATAGTGTTTGGAGGTTCTGTTGTTACTTGTGCTGTATTCGAAGCTCGATTATTAGCTCCGTCCAGTGTATCTCAGTAAAGGTAAGTGTTCATAACGACAAAAATTATCTTGTAGTGCTTTAATGGCCCATGCCCATCACTATGTACTAAAATCAATTGGTACACAGTGATGGTCACAGTATGCCCATCACTGTTTTTGTAATTTTACATAATTTAAGTTGTTCATCATGCATATTTGTAGATCTTGGTACTACGAATATAATACTATAAAACGGATGTTTTAGAACTATTCTAAACAGTAATGGGCACAGTGCCCATCACTAAATATTTCTAAGTGCCCATTACTAGAGCAATGACATAAAACTCAGACATAGACTACTTCATGTTTAGAATCCTTTTATGTCGGAAGATTCTGGACTAATTTCCGTAGTCAGGACGAACCGCTTTGAGTAGCTAAAAATTTAAATATCCAATGGTAAAATTAACGCATTAATGTCATATGCATTGTGTTTCAATAGAAGCGCACATTCTTATAAATATGCTCTTTCTTCATATAATTTCATTCCACTTTTGGAATACAATGCATAGGCTAAATACACAGTAGATTGTGCTGATCTAATCAATTTCGTTTCACGTAACTATACACAAAAAATTTAAATATAGGCTATTATCTTAATTTAAATCACATTTATTTTCTCTATTTTCGATGTCAGTAGTTAAAAATTCTACGTTGACTATACTTCATACTGACGGCATTACGTAGCGATATGTTTACTAAGAAGCCTTGTTTCATCTTCCGAATTGCTTATGGTTACCAGGCATGGAATGATTAAGTTCACTGTGTTATCGAAGTGAAACATTCGCTACAGGCCAAGGGTTCACGACAAAACAAAACACTCATAAATTGCATGGTATAACTTCTAAGAAGTCGTTCTAATTATAGTTTGCTTAGTCAGGACATGTCACATGGAAAGAAAATGTAATATCATAACAATGCTTTAGAGACATTATCTTGTTCTCCACCAAAGCATAGTACAGCAATCATTCAATGACAACAAATAATCAACATATAGAGAACTTTTATTTTATGTTATTGAGTTCAGAAATACTGACATCACCAAACGATAGATTTAAATTAAAAAATATTTCCTCCAACTTGTTCCTGTTGCAGTAAACTTAAAAAATGCAATGTCATAAATTTAATGATTTCCATATATGTATATGGTAATAAAAGTCCGACGTGTAGATCTACAGCTTTAGTCAAACTCTATTTTATGCCTATTTTTCTTTCAGTCTCAGAATGCCTAATTTTGAAAAAATCAAGTACACTAAAGATCAGTTGATGTCAGCAGTTGCAGCAGGTCGAGATGGTGAGAGAATTAAAACATCTGCTAAGAAGTTTGGTGTACCAAGATCAACACTCCAACGGTACATTAAGGGGCAGGATACATTTACATTTGGTCCCAAGTCTGTTCTCTCAGGTGACGAGGAGGAAGAAAACAGTGAAGAGTTCTATGTTCTCTTTAGACTGTACGAAGGATTTGCTAAAAAGAATGAAAAATATTTTGAAAGAAAGGGGACACCTGTAGAACCAGAAGAAATAACGGTTGATAGCATGAAAGTAGTGACAGATAAAGAAAGAGATCAGCCAGAAGATAACGAAGAAATAATTGAAAGACAGTTAAGCAGTCAAAGTCAAGTGGATGCAGTAGAAATAGCAAGTAACGAACATTTCCAGACAGAAAAAGTGGGTGCTAATGTGGGTATTATAGAAGATAATCTACTGAAGACACCAGAAAAAATCTCAGCAATGAAGAAAAGAAAACATTGAGACGATCAGAAGTCCGTACATTGGAGGATTGCTTGATATGGCCTGAAACTCCAAAAAGAAAAAACATTCGTAAAACTGAAAGAATGCCATACGTTTTAACATCGAAGAAATGGAGAGCTCTTTTTAGGAAAAAAGAAGAAAAGAAAGCAGAAGAAGAAAGGAAAAAGGAAGAGAGAAAAGAAAAAGGAGATGAATAATGGAGGGAAAATAGGTAAGCGTAAAAGAAGTGTTGAATCAACAAAACACGTAAAACATGGAAGAAAAGTTACTGAACTGTCAACATTGAGCTCTCACGAGAATCCAAAATACAGTAGTTTAATAACTGTGAGCCTTTCATATGACCAAAATGTTCAAGCAACTACTAGTTCCGGTATTGGTACAAACATATTAGAGAAGAGAAAGGACACATCAGAAGAGCCGAATTAGCTGCTTTCATCAGGACTCTGTTACACATGCGGCGGGTGTTTAAATAATGAGTGGCTTGGTATTTCCTGCAAAAATGTCTTAAAGTATTTCACAAGAAGTGTCTTCAAAACGAATTCAGTGATAAAAATTCAGAAGATGAGAATGTATACTTTTGCAACAAATGTGTGAGAGAATTAGACGACAGTGAAAGTGATTAAGCCTAAAAGATTGATGTAAGAAAGAAAAACATTTAGACTCATAATTAATAGAGGCAAGGGCATCTTAGAAATTGAAAACGAATAAATTAGTGTTAATTTGAAAGTAAATGTCTCACTTTTGTATCAAATATTAAAGTGCCCATCACTGTATACTTAGGTGCCCGAGTCAGAAGCTTGAGTGCCCATCACTATGTTTTTCTCCTATTTCGATATTGATGTAATTTCAAAATAATCAGACACATTATTGTAAGTTCTTTCTTGTGTAAAAGAGTCACAAATATATTCAGTTCTTTATTGGAAAAAAATGAGAAATCTACCTCTGTAAATTAGATGTTCCCAACCAAATATGTGTTGCAATGTGCTTAAAGTGCCCATCACTATATACTTTACCCTATACAGTCATAGTAGCCTTACGGTCACAATAAACAGTACGTTCCAAAAATATGTTCGCGTTTTCCAGTGACGAAAGAGCTTTCAATATTGAATCATTTTCGCACAGGTAGTCTACTGTCGTCCATTTGCCTACATCGTATCCCGGTTTCCCCCACCAGTTTTTATTCGCCAGCTAGTGGCTGGGTTGTCTTAGCTCTTTTCTGAAAACATTAATTTCTGTTAGGAATTGGACGTCTACGTAATATTATACACATACAACTGTTTAAAATAGCTTAAATGAAAGGGCCTCGTTAAGGAATTAACTGCCACGTGATTTCCTTCCTTTCTACGACCCTATGACAAAACCACTTGGACTGATAGTAGATAGTATGTCTGAGTAATTTTATCTTTTCGGATCGGGCAGAAGTGTAGATTGAATTTACAGTACGTAAGGTACTCTTTTATAGAGTAGGTACAGAATTATTTCAACATGAGTTACTAGTACAAAGAAAGAAACTGGTAATTGGGATTAGGTACAATAGTCTATAGTGCGATAATATGCACAAAAGAACTGAAGCCTGTATCGAAATGAACGGCCACCATTTTAAAAAATGTGTTTAAATATCCATATTATGATTATTTTTCAATTCAACTTCATTCTCTATATTGTACGCTAATTTGCTGTTGACAGTATAATATACACTGCATAATGAATACGTCCACATGGACAGCTCAGTTCGTGAGTAAAAACACTCATTGTTAATACTGTACTGTATTTTGATTAAACAAAAATCTAATGAAAATGATCAAACTCAAAAGCGCAATATTTTCTAGTTTACGTAAATGGATGAACTAATTACTTTTCTTCCCTCCTATATCTAGTAAAGTGATTTGTTTGTATATTACGCCAATATCATCAAACTTCAGTCGTGGAAGGGGGTAGCAAACGGCGTTGATCCAGAGGTGTAGGCAAGTTAATATTAAAAATGTTTATATATAAATTAATACAATAATATACGAATGAATAAATATATCAATAAATGAATGAATTAATTAATTAATGTACACTACCGGTCAAAAGTTTTTGATCACCTATCACAACTATAGATTTGTGGTTAAAACAGGGATTTCGTTTTGAATATTCTATCATATCATAATGCTAGAGAGAGTAAATATTTATTTTGTTGGTCTGTTTAGTTTTGCCGATGTGTTTGTACATTGAAGTAAAGTACATTATATAGTTGTTTTCATAGCTGATCCAAAACTTTTGGTCGGTAGTGTACATAAATAAATAAACCAATAAAAATAAATAAGTAAAAAAAGAAAGGAAATGATGATCTCGTGAATTAAATGAATGAATGAATGAATGAAGAAGCGAATGAATAAACACATGAATGAACGAATGAATGAAAGAGCGAATTAATGAATGAGGAAATCTATACTAATAATAAATATGTAGCCGAAATTTTTCTGGTAATTTTCCATTTTCCAAAAATAATTGGTTATAATTAACCACCCTGAAACCGAAAATCGCTTTTTTGAAATTTTTGTTTGTAATGTATGTTTGTTACCTTTTCCGATAATGGCTGAACCGATTTCGATGAAAATTTATAAATTATAACTTAGATTATAGGCTATATGGCATTCAAAATACGTTATTTGAAAGGGGGGGTTTATAAGGGGGCCGGAATTAAATAAATCGAAATATCTCGCTTATTATTGATTTTTGTGAAATATGTTTCATAACAAAAGTGTCTTTAAAAATGATTTCTGATAAGTTTTATTCTTTCAAAAATTTTGATAGGACTGATATTTAATGAGATAAATTGGTTTTGAAATTAAAATAACTGCCATCTAAGGCCGTGTAATGAAATAAACAAATGACTTCGTCTATAAGGGGCCTTGGTCAACAAAAATCGAAAACTATGAAACATAGCCTACAGACAATGTTTCTGTGTTTGTATGAAGTAATATCAGAAGCTAAATTAACTGATTTGTATAACTAATTGTTATTTCATCATTGGAAAGTGTAGTTTCTCTGGATGGACGTAATCTATAATGTTATTACAGTAACTTGTGAGTGAATTGAGGACAGGCAAGATTAAAATAGCTTCTTATGCACAGAAAACTTGATAGGTTATTCTGTATATTCATTTCCTGTATTTCTTATAATAATATTTATGAACATATTAATTTTTATCTCAGAGAATTAACGAATAACGAGAGTGTATTGATTTAGTATGCAGTAATAGTACGTTAGCTTAGCAATCCATTATTTTATAATTCAAATTTTAACTATGCTCAATTGAATACATATGCAATAAATGCAATGCAAAAAAATTGGGTAATGAGCCAAGCAGATTATGTTGCGCTGTTGTAAAAGTTGTTCCTCCTGAAAGGCTCCCAAACAAATTAAAAACTTTCTAATTCGAGTACATCCGTTATCAACACACGTTTTCAATATATAATATAATATAAACATAATAATAAATCTGTAGCCAAAATTTTTCTGTTAATTTTCGCTTTTCCAAAAATAATTGGTAATAACAATTAAGAAACATGTTAAAGGAATTGTTATTACACTAAATGAGTGGTTTCTGGATCAAAGTGATCGCATTTTATATTTTAAATACAATTTAAATTAAGTAACATAGTAAACGATTTATCCTTCTATCAAACACGAATGTTCCCTGGATCAAATGTCCTATTTCAATTATGTAATTACTTTATATTTATTTCTAACGGGTGCAAGCGCATAAAGTAAAGAAATAAATCAATAGATAAAGGATTAAATAAATAGACAAAAAATTGAAATAAATATTACCTTATTCTCTCCAGCAATATCCTTTACATCTGTGCTGTTTTCAAGGCGTTGAATAATATTTACTTTGTCAGAAATACTCAGACTTGAAAGTGTTTGTGACATGATGCCTTACCGGTATGCGGAGGCTTGAATTCTCGTTCACAACTACAGAGCACGTTGTCTTGTTTTCTGCTTTCTTTAGACTGAAACGCATTCTACTTAATCGACGGAACAGTGTAAAACATTTTTGCATAATTTTCCATGTTTTAGTGTATAATTCAAATTCCATGCCAATATCATGTAATGTCACACCTGTGGATTAACGGTTAGCGCGTCTTGCCGCGAAACCAGGTGGCCCGGGTTCGATTCCCGGTCGGGGCAAGTTACCTGATTGAGGTTTTTTCCAGGGTTTTCCCTCAACCAATATGAGCAAATGCTGGGTAACTTTCGGTGTTGGACCCCGGACTCATTTAACTGGCATTATCACCTTCATCTTATTCAGACGCTAAATAGCCTAAGATGTTGGTCAAGCGTCGTAAAAATCATGTAATGTTTAAGTGTAGGCTGTAAGTAGTTCCTGATGGTGCTCAATTGGAGTAAAATTATTTATCGAGAAACAATATAAAATTTTATCAAAGATAGATTATAAACGGAATAATATGTATTAATTAATTTCTTTAAGGCTTAGAAATGCTCTTGTGCTAGGAACGTATAGAGTTAAAAGATGATTATGTTGAATTGATAAAAATTTGTTTTCAGATAGAATATTTGTTTCATATTAGGCTAAGCACTTGTCAATACCGCCTTGTATTTATACTTTCTTTAATACTCTCTTATTGACGCCTGCCAGTGAATTAACAAATCTCTCTCAATTTCTCCCTCTTCATACCCGAGGCCCTCGCACAGATTTCAGGCGTCTTTTGTGTAACATTACCTGCTAACATCTGTCAATAACACTGTGTTAAATTCTCTTAGGATTTCAGTTCTTAACAGAAGAGAAATGCTTGCAAAAATATCACTTTCAAAGCTTTGTAGTGAATATGTTTAGGTAGAGCAATGTTTGAAAATAATGTACGTTGATACAGGAACAGAGAAGTTGTAGTTGAACTTCTACACTTAACTAAATTTTATTCTGTTTTGATTTCAAGAGTATCTGTATGGTCATCACACGTGTAACTATTCTCATTATGTACAATTAATGAAGTAGGCCACATTGGTAGTCTAGCTGGTCATCTTCGCTTTTTGTATTTGTTTCATAATATTTTTTTCAGAAATTTCGTTACTTCTTTCCTTGTCTTTCTATCCACTTCCTCTGTTTATTTCTTGTTATATTCATTCTTATCCAAAATGGTATGTACTTTAGTTTATATCATTACCTCTGATTGAGCTTTGACTGATATAATATATCTATTATCAGGCAGTACATCTCACTTGACGATATGTGTCAGAGGAAGAACATTTGTTTGTATACATCTGAAGTCTGATTAGTGTAATATGCTTACAGTCAGCGATCTATGCAATGGATGGGAAAATGAACTGGCTAACCTATTATCTCCTGGTTTAGTTACCTTATGAGTGATGCCTTATGGTCCGGAAATGACTGAGTCGAAAGTTATAAGCAAAAATAGTTGTGTGGAAATGGAATTGTAATTTCCCACCACGTACTCTTCTTGCCTTAACCTTTGGAACAGTCGTGGAAAGACGATATAGGCCGGATGTCTCCTACGTGGGTACTGGTACCGATACATGTATTATACTGATGTCGGCTGTAATCCAGAGATAGTGGGAAGCTGGAGGCCATGGTTTAATGACTGTTGTCACAGTGCTTTCCATTTGTTTAAATAAATAAATAAATAAATATTATGCTGATGTTTTATAATTTGTTTAAGGGGCGTGGGTAGTGATTGCTCTGCGATTAAAAATTTCAGAACAAATTTTAATTCAATATTTCCAGCTTTTAGTACTCAGAGTGGAATAATAATTTCCATGCTTATACAATCAATCATTCTGAATTTAGTGGTATAAAAAACAACTAATTAGTTTTATATCCGAGTGCAAAAGAAAGGCCGTAACTGATAACGTGTTTTCCCACTTTGCTGATTGTACCTCATTCTTCAGGTACACATTAATTGCCACAATCTCCACTCATATACCTAGTATTTTTTAACTTATCTAGTATATTGTAAATTCTAAAGCAAAATTGAGTTATATAGTTCACTCCTAGTGAAATAGAAAAAATATTGAACTTAGTTTAACATTTTTTGCAATTTTTTTCAATGCATATACAGGATGATTCACGAGGATTTACCATCACTTACGGAGCTTATTTCCGAAGACATTCTGAGCAAAAAAAGTCATATAAACATTTGTCCTAATCTCAATATTTTCAGATTTACACTAATTTGAAGTTATTAGTAAAATACCTTTTTCTTTAGTTTTAAGGGTAAAATAATTTTACAAAGAGAGAATGAACTATTTAGAAGTATCATTTAATTGGCTAGTGTTCTGAAGCTACAAATGTGTTGTCAGTTGATTTCTACAGATTTTGTTTTTAAATTTCTAACTAAAAATGACATTATTCTTATGAACTTATCACAAAAATTGTTCAGATCATCGATTTTACTAACTTGATTCTTTACAGTTTAATTATGGATCCTAATGTATAGTCTTGAAGAATTTACAAGAGTGGCGTGATTTGTAACAATTTTTGCGATAAATGCGAAAGAAAATGTAATTTTGTAGTTAAAAATAAAATAAAAAAACTGTACAAAGCAACAGTGGAATTCACTACACATTTTTAGCTTCAGAATAGTAGCTAATTAAAGAAATGATCTCCTGAATAGTTCATTCTTTATTTGTAATATTCTTTTAGAACTCAAGAATAATGGTATTTTGCAAACAATTTAAAATTAGTGTAACTCCAAAAGTATAGAGATTAGGACAAATGTTTATGTGACTTTTTTGCTCAGAATGTCTTCGGAAATAAGCTCCGTAAAGGTCGGTAAATCCTTGTGAATCACCCTGTACATATTTTTTTCGTGTTATGTGTGTGATATTCTTAAACCCGTAGGTCTACTTTGCAGAACACAGCCTGCAGAAAACACTATAAAAATTTCATGTAAATTGATTCAGTAATTTCAGAGAAAAATGCACTTAAGTTTGAAAATTGTCAACTTGTGGAAAACTGGATTAAAAAAAAAAGAATGTATGAATTACATGCACCGCCAAATTTGAAGAGGTTATTTAAAGGGCTTATCTGCAAAAATACCCCCCCCCACAATATTTATATTGTTTAAAGAGCAAGTTTTGTACTTTTTTAAACACAAAAAATCGGGTTTTTGACCCCTATTCATTACCTCGTTCCCTTAAGAGAGTGTTCTGCTTTATTTCTTTGTTGCTTTCGTTATTCAGTATTTGCTGTCATATAAAATAAATGCAAGAACTTTTATTAATAGTGTTCTTTGTTTTTATTTTAAGTAAATTATTGTTATGTATGTATGTTAGATAAAAATGTTTTGAACTTGTTTTCATTTTCCTTCTCCATATATTCAGTTGCGTTATAAATGTTACAGATAGAATATGACTCTCTCCCACTTTTCGACGGATCTATCAGAACATGTAATAATTCATCTCTAATCACTTGCACTGTCCTATTTGATTTCATGTCATTAATACGGTTATTTTATTGTCCCTGTGTGTCGTCATCAATGGATATTACATTGCTCTGTAATGTCATAGTTAGGCTTAGTAATCGCTTTAATTTTTATTTTTCTGCTGTGTAATTTTTTTCTCTTGCCAAATGTAATTTCCAAAAGGGTTAAAAAAACTAACGTTTCCAGCTATTTGTTATTTACGACAATTTTTCTTCTTGACTGGTCGTATTCTCTGAATATCATAAAATTCTGTAGTCACAGTCACTACATTATCACATTATCACACTATCACCATCACATCGTCATCGTCACCAAAACCATCACCATTACCACCACCGTATTATATATACCTTATCACGTGATCTGTTCTGTATCCCATTTGGAACTTAACTTTAGTTTGTTCTATTCTAAATTCTTGTCAGTCAGTCATTCATAAATTATTTGGGAGAAATTATAAAATCTGAACGATATAATATTGTGATAGATTCTTATTATAGCAGTGTGTGATTGTTTTTTTAATTGTTGCTATGATACTGAAGTTGATTTAATTCAAAATTAATTTGTATGCATGCATTACTTATCATATGTTCTTTTTTTCTTTTTTGCAGGTAAGTGTGCTGAGAGCGTATAGTCGATAGGTCACGGGCCACAGTAAAGAAACCTTCTTCAGGTGAGAAATTAGAGTAGTTGTGTAGAAACTTGAGCAATGTTAATTTTCTGAATGTGGATATCTGGCATGTCTTCGGTTCCATTTCGCTTGAGTTCTGCGGTATGCTTTATGCATTCTTTCTGATGCTGAAGTATTGACAATTTCACTGATGGTACGCGTTTAAGTAGTATAAGAAAAGAAGATTATTTCTTACGCATTCGTTCAAACAGTGAAGATTTACTGGTGCGGTTTGAATTACTTGCTCCATGATAGTAGAATATTTCGTGTCATTCATAATCATAAAGTGATTTCTCTCTCCATAAGTCGTAACACCCATTATTTATTTATTTATTTATTACAAACCTCCCAACGGTTTGTTTGTTTGACTTGTTTTGTTTGTTATACTGACAAATATAAATTGTTTAGAATAAGACGAAAAAAAAAAGGAATTTGATTGTTTGTTTAATTAAAATGTATCTTTTAAGAGTGTAAATGATTATTTAAAATTTGATATGATTTTATACTTGACCATTTGTTTGTTTGTAGTAATTATACACCTGTTTGCAGACCTTTGTTTGTTTATTTGTTTGTTTATTTGTTTGTTAAAGGTCAGGTCTTTCAGCCAATTTGACGACTCAGGTTACAACTGTTCAGCCAATGACAGGTCAGCTTTTATTATAAATTCATTCGATTATTCTCTGATATGCAATCGAAAGAGAATTAGCGAAAAGTCACGGAGGCTGAAATCAATACTGTCGCATTCAAGGTTATGTTCTGTTACTATAATAATTAGCGTTAATTTATAAATAATATTCAAATAAATTCAATTTGTCATCTCGTTTTTCAATGTCTAATTTAATTTCAATGTTATCTCTGTAAATTCTTATGGCCTAGCTAGGTCAATGTGGACATCTGTTCCTCGGAAAAAATCAATTAAAATTTCTTAAGCGTCTGCGTACATCTCACAACATACGGGACATTGCTAAAAAATTAATAATATCAAGTTAGAAATATGGTCGAGCATAAAAGTCGTATGAAACACGCCAATAATGGTAATTAAGAAGCTCGTATGAAAATTATTTTTAACTCTTGCGCTTGTTTCGTAAATATCCATACTCACAATCTTAATTTATTTATTTATTTTTGCTAATCGTTGCATAATGTACTATTTGAAAACTTTGTGACAGTGGCATCTATTAAATATTAATAAACCAAACTGTTTCTTAAACCACATTACAAGCTAAAACAATACCGTGTAAACTGACCCGAGTTTATTTACTCTTCTGCATTGTTTTCCAAATATTATTAGAATCTGTGCTGGACAATCTATATTTATTTATGTATCTATTTTGCTAATAATTGTAACATAAGATATAATATTTACAGAAAAGCTTTAGCTCGCCCCTGAAATAGTAGAACTCTTACTCAGGGGCTGTTTCCTGAATTGAAATTAATAAGTATATAATAGAATTTGTTTTATGTCTACTGCACAATAAGAATATATAAATTTAAATTTACAATTTTTCAATTTTTATAAAATCCATACATAACTCTTTAAATTTAATACTAGAACTATTAGAATTGACAAGATTGGGATATTTAAACATAAATTTGTTATATATTCTTGGGCCTGAATTACTACAATGATTAAATACTGTAGCAGTGTTGCATTTTGGTTCAAACAATCTTAAGAGAATTCATACCTTTTGTTTCATAACTATGAGAATACAATTCAAAATTATTTCGATTTTTATGTATGAATTTTATTAATGCAATATAATAAATTTGTCTTACGTTAAGAACATTAAAGTCTAAAATAATTTTTGAGATGGAAAATCGATAGGTTTATGAAGACATATTTTAATTATTTTCTTTTGTAATAAATAAAGTGGATTAAAATTGGATTTAAATAAACTACCCCATCCTATAATTCCATACATAATTACCGATTGAAATAAAATTAAGTAGGCCTATATTGTGCATAATAAACTATAGAAGAAGTAATTTGTTTTGTTGTTGCTTAAATCAACGTTCACATTATTATTATTATTATTATTATTATTATTATTATTATCATTATTATTATTATTATTATTATTATTATTATTAGTACTTATTAATATGTAATGCAGTAATTTTGGTTAACCATCAGACTGTTCAGTCATGTTCATTATGTTGAGGTGAAAACATCTAGGTGGCTTTGACAGTACTAACGCTTTCTGAACTGCGCCTACGTCTCTCTTGGAGGTAGTGTTTTGTTTAAGAGCCATTTTCGCCCAAAGAATTGTGAAATACTCTCATTTTTTAACGGCTATAAATAATTATTGCGCTAACTGCAATGTCCATATTGATATGTCTTTAAAAGTTGTGGATAAAACATAAAAATTGAGGATTGAGTAATTCAATGAAACCATTGTTAAATAAATGTAGGCCTTGCATCGTTTATCAACTTTTAAACAAATGAAAGTTGTTTACTTTTACTACTGCAGTAGGACATCAGGAAAGTTGAGGGTAACAGACGGGGTTTGTCTATGAAGCAAGTAAAGCGATAGGTTTGGAAGTAAATCCCGAAAAGACGAAGTATATGATTATGTTGCGTGGCCAGAATATTGTACGAAATGGAAACATAAGAATTGGAGATTTATCCTTCGAAAAAGGTGGAGAAATTCAAATATCTTGGAGCAACAGTAACAAATACAAATGACACTCGGGAGGAAATTAAACGCAGAATAAATATGGGAAATGCCTGTTATTATTCGGTTGAGAAGCTTTTGTCATCCAGTCTGCTGTCAAAAAATCTGAAAGTTAGAATTTATAAAACAGTTATATTACCAGTTGCTCTGTGTGGTTGTGAAACTTGGACTCTTACTTTGAGAGAGGAACAGAGATTAAGTGACTTTGAGAATAAGATTCTTAGGAAAATATTTGGGGCTAAGAGGGATGAAGTTACAGGAGAATGGAAAAAATTACATATCTCAGAACGACGCGCATTGTATTCTTCACCTGACATAATTAGGAACATTAAATTCAGACGTTTGAAATGGGTAGGGCATGTAGTACGTATGGGCGAATCCAGAAATGCATATAGGGGACCGGAAGGAAAAAGACGTTTGGAAAGGCCGAGACATAGACGGGAGTATAATATTAACATGGATTTGAGGGAGATGGGTTATGATGATAGAGAGTGGATTAATCTTGCACAGGATAGGGACCTATGGCGGGTTTATGTGAGGGTGGCAATGAACCTGCGGGTTCCTTAAAAGCCATTTGTAAGTAAGTACTACGGTAGGACAAGATTGTAAAGAAATGAAACAAAAAAAAAGAGTATATTCATCGTGTCGAGGATGAACTGTGTTTGATATCCAGAAGAACAATGATTCAAGCATTGTATCAGTGTCCCAAAGCACACTAAAAATTCCACTTTTTGAGATAAAAGTAGGGGAGAGTCGGGTAGTATCGGACATCGGGTAGTATCGGACAGTGCGTTTCTTTCATCTACCACCATATGGTAGTACCTGATTGACATGGTTACGTTTCTCTATGCGACATCACAGAAACGTAACCATGTCAATCAGGTACTATCATCGTGTGGTAAATGAAAGAAACTCACTGTCCGATATTACCCGATGTCCGATACTACCCGACTCTCCCCTATGTGACGTTATCACGACCTTGAGCGAGGTCTTCGCCTGTTTCGCAGAATGGACAATTTTTGTCCCTGCAGTGGAAGTCAGAATCGCGGATAAAATATCGCGGTGACATTGCAACTCTGTCCATTTGACCTTACGGATAATGATGCTGAATGTAACAACGATTTTTCATTTCAGTTCCATGGAGCGGAAATATTCTGCATAAAACGCAAGTCTCGCAATATGTAATTCAACTGTAAAAAAGATGAAACGCAATTACTGAAACAAAAACATAAAAATAAATTATTCGTTATAGAAACATGATTATAGGATATCCTGCAAGCGCCAAGGGTTTCAAGTTATATGTGGTGAAAATCAAAATTATAATGGAAAACAAAACGATGTTACTCGGGAGATGACATGGTCTAATTATGCAAATGCAGAAGATTGTTAAGGAGGTTGAAAAGTGGAAACTATTGTATTTGATCAAATTAAAGGAAGTACTGTATAAGGAAAAAAATTGTAATATTCAAGGGCTTTATACGGGGATATTATTTTATTTTACTAACATTTCTAATATTAACCTGGCTATACCTTTGGATCAACGATTAAGAACCGGAAACACTGTTTGCTACTCCCTTCCACGACTCGAGTTCGATGATACTGGCGTAAAATACAAACAAATCACTTTACTAGGTATAGGAGGGAAGAAAAGTAGTTCATCCATTTAATCAAAATAAAGTAGGAAATATCACTGATTTTGAGTTTGATAATTTTCATTAGGTTTTTGTTTAATCAAAATACAGTACAGTATTAACAATGAGAGTTTTTACTCACGAACTGAGCTTTCCATGCAGTGTATATTATACTGTCTACAGCACATTAGCGTACACTATAGAGAATGAAGTTAAATTGAAAAATAATCATAATATGGATATTTAAACACATTTTTGAAAATGGTGGCCGTTCATTTCGATACAGGCTTCAGTTCTAATGTGGATATTATTGCACTATAGACTATTGTACGTAATTCCAATTACCAGGTTCGTACTTCGTATCAGTAACTCATTTTGAAATAATTCTGTACCTACTCTATAAAAGAGACCTTACGTACTGTAAATTCAATCTTCACTTCTGCCCGATCCGAAAAGATAAAATTACTCAGACATGCTATCTACTGTCCGTCCAAATGGTTACATCGCAGCGTCGTAGAAAGGGAGGAAATCACCTGACAGTTAATTACTTAACGAGGCCCTTTTATTTAAGTTATTTTAAACAATTATATGGGTATAATATTACGTAGACGTCCAATTCCTAACAGATGTTAATGTTCTCAGAAAAGAGCTAAGACAGTCCAGCCACTAGCATTTACAGAGAGGCGAATAGAAGCAAGTAGGGGAAACCGGGATGCGACGTAGGCAAATGGAAAATGATTCAATATTGAAAGCTCTTTCGTCACTGGAAAACGCGAACATGTTTTTGGAACGTACTGTTTACTATGACCGTAAGGCTACTATGACTGTATATGCGGTCTTGGATCTGTGTGGAGGACGGTTGAACTTCATTAGTACAGGGACATCATTTTATTTTTACTTCAACTTTTATTGTACCTGAATTTTTTAATGTACTTCACTCCCACCCCTTCTACTAACTAAGTTCCAACTGTCCACACAGAACTAAGGCCGCAGTACTGAGTTAGTGATTATAGTACGTTTCAGAAATATGTTCGCGTTTTCCAGTGACGAAAATTTCCAATATTGAATCATATTTTCGCACAGGTACTGTCGTCCGTTTGCCTACGTCGCATCCCGATTTCCTCCACCTGCTTCTGCTCGCTCCACTGTAAAGACTAGTGGCTGGGCTTTCTTAGCTCTTTTCTGAAAACATTAATTTCTGTTAGAAATAAATTGGACGTCTACATAATATTATGCAACTGTTTAAAATAACTTAAATAAAAGGGCCTCGTTAAGTAATTAACTATCACGTGATTCTCCCCCTTTCTACGATCCTGCGACGTAACCACTTGGACGGACAGTAGATAGCATGTCTGAGTAATTTTATCTGTGCGGCTCGGGCAGAAGTGAAGACTTAATTTACAGTACGTAAGGTACTCTTTTATAGAGCAGGTACAGAATCATTTCAACATGAGTTACTAAGTATGTAGGACGAAACTGGTAATTGGAATTAGATGCAATAGTCTATAGTGCGATAATAGGCACAAAAGACCTGTATCGAAATGAACGGCCACCATTTTAAAAAATATGTTTAAATATCCACATTATGATTATTTTTAATTTTAACTTCATTCTCTATATCGTACGCTAATGTGCTGTAGACAGTATAATATACACTGCATTGAATACGTTCGCATGGATAACTCAGTTCGTGAGTAAAAACACTTACTGGTAATACTGTACTGTATGTTGATTAAACAAAACCTAATGAAAACTATCACGCTCAAAATCGCGATATTTCCTACTTTACGTAAATGGATGAACTACTTTTCTTCCCTCCTATACCTAGTAAAGTGATTTGTTTGTATTTTACGCCAGTATCATCGAACTCCAGTCATGGAAGGAGGTAACAAACGGTGTTTCCGGGTCTCAATCATTAATCCAAAGGTATAGCCAGGTTAATATTAGAAATGTTAATAAAAATAAATTGATGTCCCTGTAGAAGGGGTGGGAGTGAAGTACATTAAAAAACTCAGGTACAATAAAAATTGAAGTAAAAATAAAATGATGTCCCTGTAAATACAGTACGTATTGTCGCACTGTTAGACTACTGTAATGCTGTCTTCTTTCAGCATACATTATAACTTAATTTTAATACTTGCCTATGTCTTGAAAATTTAACGGACGAACCGTGAATTCTTTGGAGTGTTTTGAATGCAGAAGGTTATGATTCACTCCTTTGTGTAGCAATTCGCCACATTTACAGAGTGCTGGATTTAAAAATACTTCAGGTGTGAAACCGGTTGCTTACACTCATACGCACCACGCACTTGTCACGAACTGCCGGTCATCGCCTCCTGCGATATGAGGGCTCAATTTTGTTGCCTAGCAACAGAGCACATTCCCCAGGAAAAAAGTTAAATATGATTGAAATTGATGTTACAGGTCTATCTGCGTCCATCGTTGTGGCTGAATTGCATAGTGCGTGCTTAGAGATAAAAATCGACGGTCTTTTAATGACACACTCTTAATAAACGTATTATGCAGGAATGGAAATAACCATGTAAGAGGTATGTCAAGTTATCTATGATCTCATTCTCACAAATACGTTCCTTTCGCAAAGTCACAATAACCCCACCGCTAGAGTTCTCTACAGCAGACAATAACGTTGAAGAGTGCTTCCAACCTCCACTCCAAACTCCACCCTCATCCTCATCTTTAAGCTTGCTGATGCGACCAGGAACTGAGACTTTAAAAACCTTATCTACGAATCGGCTTTAGGTGCAGCCATAAGGGTTCTGAGTTGAGTACTTCTGTGAACAGTTACTTTCTTCGGACATCGCTAAAATTTTAGATTCTATACGAAACGAAATGCGTACATTTACAGTAAAACCTTGTTTTTAACTTTCCCGTTTTTAAGAAATTATTTCAAAAGTCCCATTAGAACTACCTCAAAACAATGCACATTAACATCCGGTTTGTATGTAACCAAGGGAATAATTTAAGTAGGGCATAACTCAGTACAAATCAATAAGGTTTGAATACATTCCACTGTGGATTTAGTAGAATGCGTTTGAGTCTAACGAAAGCAGCAAACCGTTCAACGTGGTCTGTTGTGACGAGAATTCAAACCCCCGCATACTGGTAAAGCGTAATGTCATAAACATGTTCACGCCTGAGTTTTTCTGACGAAGTAAATATTATTCGTTGTCCTAAAAAACGGCGCAAATATTAAGGATATTGCTGTAACGTTTTAGGTAATATTTATTTACTGATTTATTTATTATTGTATTTTATAGTTATATTCTTGGAAATATTACTAATATGTATTGACGTTGTATCAGATTCACTTTTTACAATGAATTAACAACTCTTAAATATCAATTCGCAGTATGATCGATGTTTAACTGTCCATGATATTCCTTGACTTTCATCCTCTACCTAAACATGATACTTGCAGATTGCAAGGGACTTGTTATATACAGGGTGTTTCAAAAATACGGGGCATAATTTCAGGTATGTATTTCCCACATGTAGACAATCAAAATAGTTCATTACAACATGTGTCCGGAAATGCTTTATTTCCGAGTTATGGCCTTCACAACATTGAAATTCACTGGAACCATACCTCATGTTTTAGAAGACACTCCACTGATCAATCGTCAACACATTCACTTCTTGCATGATGGCGCTCCTGCACACTTCAGTCGTACGGCTCGCCGGTACTTGGATCGAAGGTTTCCTGATCCATGGATAGGTAGAGGTGGCCCAGTTGCTTGGCCTCCACGCTCACCTGATCTGAACCCTCTCGATTTCTACTTGTGGGGCCATTTAAAATCATTGGCTTATTCGTCTCCGGTGCCTGATTTGGAATCCCTTCGGAATCGAATTGTGGCATGTTCTGAGAACATGCGCAATACTCCTGGAGTTTGGGATCATGTTCGCAGGTCAATGAGACATCCATGTGAGGTCTGTAGTCAAGCAGGAGGTAGACATTTTGAACATCTTCTGTAATGACAACGACCTGCGGAAAGAAAAACGTTCCGGTGAATTTCAATGTTGTGAAGGCCATAACTCGGAAATGAAGCATTTCCGGACACATGTTGTAATGAACTATTTTGATTGTCTACATGTGGGAAATACATACCTGAAATTACGCCCCGTATTTTTTAAACATCCTGTATAGCGCGTTATAAATACTCGTCTTTAGTCGCATTGCGAAAGGATAGAGAACCTTTCAATTTGCAGATTTAGAATTAGCGGCGTCTCTTCCGACTGCCTTCACTTGCCTTAGTCATCGAGCAGCAGACGAATGAGTCTTCTCGACTCCAATTGCACTGCGAAATGACAAAGTTTCTTTCCGCCATTTCTTCTTCGTCCTGTCCTGTGATGAGTTTGATCACATTCCCCTCCCCTCGCGTATGTAGTACCTAAGAGGTTACGTCCATTTTTGGCTTTCCCCCTCAACATTTTCTAAAGCACCTTCAGTGGAGCAGCCTAACCCGGAGTGAGAGAAGTGGTCAACAGGCTTGGAGCTCACATATTCAGTTTCTTTCAGTCCCGGACCCTTTGCAAGGACGCGTTTTGCGTACCTTTTAAATTTCTCCTCCCATTTCTCTTTCAATTCAAAGTAGGTAAACAGGATAATTTTCGAATGACTAGGAATCAGTTTAACAGAGTATAGAGTCCACACGTGTGGAGTAACGGTCAGGCGTCTGGCCGCGAAACCAGGTGGCCCGGATTCGAATCCCGGTCGGGGCAAGTTACCTGGTTGAGGTTTTTTCCGGGGTTTTCCCTCAACCAAATACGAGCAGATTCTGGGTAACTTTCGGTGCTGGACCCCGGACTCATTTCACCGGCATTATCACCTTCATTTCATTCAGACGCTAAATAACCTAGATGTTGATACAGCTTCGTAAAAAAAACCAATAAAATAAAAATAAATCAATAGAAAGTGTTTAGAATTTTAATGTTTAATGTAAATTCACTGCATACCGTTTACTATGATTTCTTCTTCTTCGTCGTCGTCTTCTTCTTCTTCTTCTTCTTCTTCTTCTTCTTCTTCTTCAATCATGAAGTCAGACTTCAAGGCATCTTAGGCTAATTATGAATGTTTTATATTCCGCATTTTTATTACAAACTTCATTTAATTTCAGTTTTTGTTTTCTTGGGATTTGCCTCAACTTTACTTATATATGTAACTTTGTCTTCTAACGAGTAGCTCCTCCTTTTACTGTCCGCCTATACTTACTACCTTTTGTTGTTTTCTTGACAGTTAAATTTTGTAGGACTTAAAGTAAACGTAGACAATATTGCACGTGTTTTAACAGTGTGAAATCTTGGTCTGTACTGTACCATCCCTACGTTTCTGCTAAATTCGTTAGCAAGGTTGTTTGGCAAGAAATCGGAAGGATATTCCACCAATTTAGCTGTTACCCAGTTGTTCGCACATTATGCTGTATACATGGCAATTTTAGGATTAGCGGCTGTTTCGGTCCCACATTTTCGGTAAACAGACAGATAGGTAACAGATATATGGGTACCTGACATTATCTTGGGCCACGCTTTTTCGGTCACTGGTATCTTTGGGTCACTGCATATTGGTAATAACTTTTTGGGTAATTATGGCTTATTGGTACCTTCTTCGGTCATTATACCCTCAAAATATAATGAAATGGATGGAATAATTATTTTTATTGTAGCAATTGCACAGGATTGTACCTTCTGAGCAGGTACTATTCCATTTCTTCCTCTTCAATACTATAATCAGCCGCATGCTCACTGCTGTTGATCTTCAGTTTGTAGGCCAGTGCCCTTAAATAAACATCAACTGTTCTCTGGTCTTATAGTCCTGGTATCTTCCCACAATGGACACGATTTGCTCCTGGTTCTTGATGTAGCCTGTGTTTTGTTCAGGAGAGACGTTACGATTCTTTGCAAATATATATATATATATATATATATATATATATATATATATATATATTATTTCGTGGGACCGAAATGTCTTTTTTTTTTTTACCTAAATGGCCTAGGAACAAAAATGAAAATTGACTCAAAAAGATGGACCGAAACAGCCTGAAACAAATTTGAGAGATTTAACACTATTTGAGTACATGAAATTGATCTAGTTCTCAATGAAATTGTGTTTAATTACTTACTTACTGGCTGGCTTTTAAGGAACCCGGAGGTTCATTGCCGCCCTCACATAAGCCCGCCATCGGTCCCTATCCTGAGCAAGATTAATCCAGTCTCTATCATCATATCCCACCTCCCTCAAATCCATTTTAATATTATCTTCCCATCTACGTCTTTACCTCTCTAAAGGTCTTTTTCTCTCCGGCCTCCCAGCTAACACTCTATATGCATTTCTGGATTCGCCCATACGTGCTACATGCCCTGCCCATCTCAAACATCTGGATTTAATGTTCCTAATTATGTCAGGTGAAGAATACAATGCGTGCAGTTCTGTGTTGTGTAACTTTCTCCATTCTCCTGTAACTTCATCCTTCTTAGCCCTAAATATTTTCCTAAGAACCTTATTCTCAAACACCCTTAACCTATGTTCCTCTCTCAAAGTGAGAGAAGTTTCACAACCATAAAGAACAACCGGTAATATAACTGTTTTATAAATTTTAACTTTGTGTTTAATTAATTAAATAAAACTAATTAAGTTCCATTTCTCAATAAAATACTTGTAAATAGTGACTTATTTGATGGAACAGCTCCATATATGTCCAATGCTTTTTTCTTAACGTGGAATCCTCTATACGTACTTGTTTGTTTCTTAAGATTGTTCGTAAACGTATATCATGAGTAATGGTTCTTATCTTTAATCACTTCATGAAGTAAATAGGCTACACGTTCTGCTGGACACCAGCATCAGTTCCGGGAAAAAGGAACACAACGTTTATTGTTGCGTGAGTGCATAGCTTAGTGCAATTGCTGTGTGTGCTAGTTCTGCAGCTGGACAGCGATTGCAACAGTGTTTCCGTTAAACCCACATTCTACTTTTAACTGCGAATTACTTACAGTGAATCAACCTATAATTATTATGTTATTTCTTGTTGTGGCTCCTAAATAGCTATGGTCACGTGAAGTTTTTTGTTCAAATGATTAATATAGACCTCTTTAAGACCTAAAATTCTTGCCTGAAGAAGTTTCCGAGTGCTGCCACAATTCTACACATGGTAATTTGCCCGACACTTCGTGTAGATAAACGGTCTTTAAACTTGGTACTCTTTCCTGTGCACAAACAATTATCACGATACTTGAACTCTTTTAGTAAATTTAGATTTTGTGTTTATTTTTAAATTAAAGTCAGTTGTGTCTTACGGGGAGTGATGGCTGAAATTTCTATTTTCTACAATTCTGTAGTGCTCGGGAAAAGTGGCAAAAGTCAAAAATGTTTATTTTACAGAAGAAGGAAAAAACTGTCTTCGCACTGGTTTATGTCGATTTGATTTTCTCCTGTATGAATTATTGTAATGGGAGAAATACGTATCTTTTCCCAAGTGAACAGATCTTCCGTAAGTTGCCAATAAATTAATAAAAAATGTTTGTGGAAACTGACTTATGCCTCTTTTCCCAAGCATTGCAGAATTTTTAAGCTAGAGATTTCATATTTTGTACATTTCATCTCTTTCCTATAAGTAGTCTTGCATGTAAGTTTCAGTATTGTCAGTTGAACGATTTTTTAGTTGTTCGAATAATAATAATAATAATAATAATAATAATAATAATAATAATAATAATAATAATAATAATGTTTATTGCCAGAAAAATGGAATGCAAAGAAATTGTAAATTAACAAAATTCTACCACTCCCTTGAAAGAGATGTAAATATGAAATGGTACAATAATGCATTTTCAAGACAGTTTAATATTTCAGTAAGTCAATTAATATTTCATTCTATTAGAGTGTTTCTTCTAATCTTTATTATGTACCGTCTTGTAATCGTGTAATAGTCAATTAATGGGTTAGGTACAGCTTACAGCAATAAAATTGTTGGAAATATTCAACATTTTTTTCCTCCATTACTGTATCTTGTACAATAATGAAAATTGGTATCTGTAAAACACTGACCTTCTGCTATACGAAAAGAATATTTTTACGATTTAAGTAATTATATATATATATATATATTTTTTTTTTTTTTTTTTTCAAAATTCAAAATGGTGGGAGTTTACTGTGCAGTGATGGAGCTTTTCCCTCGTGACTCATAAACTTGTTAACTTTTTCATGTTCTCTCTTTTTATTTAATTGCTGAAACTGATGTTTACAATATCATGCTCTTTCAACTACATTCCTTAATAAATTTTTATTTTATTTTGTGTTAGAAGATAATACTGATATTTGACCATTTTTTAAATGAATTTATTTTTATCAAACAATCTATTCAAGTTAGAGAGTGGTCTTGCATCATATTATAGATATGACATGCATAAATACACACAAAATCTTTCATCATAGAATAGTTTTTGAGTTATGTGGGAAACGCTTCATCACTGCACAATGAGCTGAATTTTGAAAAAAAAAAAAATAAATAATCGTAAAATTATTTTTTTTAATATAGCAGAAGGACAGTGTTTTACACACACTAATGTTCATTATTGTACAAGATACAATAATGGAGGGGAAAAAATGTTGAATATTTCCACAATTTTACTACTGTAAGCAGTACCTAACCCCTTTAATCCTACTCGAGTTTTGTTTTTCACTAGATAAATCAAAACATCTTGTGAGATTATTGTAGATTGTTGTTCAGTCAACTGTCCGAAGACAGGTCTGAACCTCGGAAGTGATACCAAGAAGGCCCACTTATGAGGCAACTAGGCCGGGAGATAATGGGGTAGAGTGGCCAGTTCCTTTCCCCTTCTATTGCATACATCGCCCAATAGCTACATATTATATTATTCAAACTTCAGAAGCATACAAACAATTGTTCTTCCTCTGACACATAACGCCAAGTGAGATGTACTGCCTGATAAATAGATGTAGAGCCAGAACCTCAATCAGAGGATTACTGTAGATAATGTTTACATTATCGAAATTATGTTGCAGTGTGAGAGATTGTATACTGATACTGGGTCAGTGTAGAAAGAGAAACGTTGTGCATGTCGAAGCATTGAAACACTTACTGTCATGTATGTACGAACACATTCTTCACTATTAAGAGTATGAGAATTTAAGTGAAATGCCAATGGCTGACAGACTGAGCTACGTCTGGCCTTCGACAACGTGGAGTCCCCCACTCTGAAGTGTGTAGAATATGCAACTCACAAAACGGATTTTGTCTGCTACCTGTCGCAACAGAGATGGGGAAATAACCCGGGGCCGGATCTCAAGAAGGAAGCTGCATGTGTATATGTAGCCTCGTTTTTTATTCTTAAAATTGGACGACATCGGTTCTCTCTGTACAGGTTTTAATATGTAGTATAATTTTAACACATTTACTTATTTATTTATTTTATTTATTT
This sequence comes from Periplaneta americana, assembly GCA_025594305.2. Classification (NCBI taxonomy): domain Eukaryota; kingdom Metazoa; phylum Arthropoda; class Insecta; order Blattodea; family Blattidae; genus Periplaneta; species Periplaneta americana. The sequence goes on along the minus strand of JAJSOF020000009.1, from coordinate 22,647,350 downwards.
GTTTTTTTGTTTTTAGTTTGTTTGTTTCTTTGTTTATTTATTTATTTACTTATTTATTTGTTTGTTTATTTATTTAGTTATTTATTTATTTACTTACTTACTGTACTTATTTACTTACTTATTCACTTACTTATTTACTTACTTATTCATTTAATTGTTTGTTTGTTTGTTTACTTACTTATTTACTTACTTATTTATTTATTTATTTATTTATTTATCTATCTACTTATCGTCTTATCTACTTATTTATTTATGTATTTATTTATTTCTGCACAGAATCTATACTAATAATAAATCTGTAGGCGAAATTTTTCTGGTAATTTTCGATTTTCCAAAAATAATTGATCCTAACATATATAATTAACCACCCTGAAACGGAAAATCGCATTTTTGAAATTTTTGTTTGTATGTCTGTCTGTATGTTTGTTACCTTTTTCACGCGATAATGGCTGAACCGATTTATATGAAAATTGGAATATAAATTAAGTTCGTTGTAATTTAGATTTTAGGCTATATGGCATTCAAAATACATTATTTAAAAAGGGGGTTATAAGGGGGCCTGAATTAAATAAATAGAAATGTCTCGCTTGTTATTGATTTTTGTGAAAAATGTTACATAGCAAAAGTTTCTTTAAAAATGATTTCCGATAAGTTTTATTCTTTACAAAATTTTGATAGGACTGATATTTAATGAGATAAATGAGTTTTAAAATTAAAATAACGCCATCTAAGACGGTGCAATGAAATAACAAATGACTTCGTCTATAAGGGACCTTGGACAACAACAATCGAAAAAGGGGCCTTGGACAGCAACAATCGAAAGCTATTGAACTTAGCCTATAGACAATATTTCTGTGTTTGTATGAAGTAATATCGGAAGCTAAATCAACAGATTTGTATAATTAATTATTATTTCATCATTGGAAAGTGTAGTTTCTCTAGATGGACATAATGCTATAATGTTATTACAGTAACTTCTGAGTGGTCTCTGGACCAAAATGATCGCATTTTAATTATTTAAATACAATTTAAATTAAGTAACATATTAAACGATTTATCCTTCTATCAAACACGGATGTTTCCTGGATCAAACGTCATATTTTAATTATGTAATTACTTTTATATTTATTTCTAATAGGTGCAGCGGAGCGCACGGGTACGGCTAGTACAAAATAATTACATATTATTGACGTAGCGCACATCCGTTTGAGCAATCTCGTATTCGGTGGCTGTGCCTATAAATAACTATTTTGTACTAAATGGAACATAACAAAGATGCAATAAAATTAGAAAATCAATACAGTTATTACAAAACAGGGATAATTACGAAGATAAAAGTAGAGAATCAAGTCAAGAACAGAATGAATAAACAGTATATTGAAATTAAGAAAAATGGAAAAGGGAGATGAATGCTAAATAATTTGCATAATGTTTTTCTTACTTACAAATAACTTTAAAGGAACCCCAAGTTCATTGCCGCCGTCACATAAGCCCGCCATCGGTCCCTATCCTGAGGAAGATTAATCCAGTCTCTATCATCGTATCCTACCTCTCTCAGATCCGTTTTAATATTATGTTCCCATCTACGTCTCGGCCTCCCTAAAGGTCTTTTTCCCTCCGGCCTCCCAACTAACACTCTATATGCATTTCTGGATTCGCACATACGTGCTACATGCCCTGCCCATCTCAAACGTCTGGATTTAATGTTCCTAATTATGTCAGGTGAAGAATGCAATTCGTGAAGTTCTGCGTTGTGTACCTTTCTCCTTTCTCCTGTAACTTCATCTCTCTTAGCCTCAAATATTTTCCTAAGAACCTTATTCTCAAACACCTTTAATCTCTGTTTCTCTCTCAAAGTGAGAGTCCAAGTTTCACAACCGTACAGAACAACCGGTAATATAACTGTTTTATAAATTCTAACTTTCAGATTTTTTGACAGCAGACTAGATGACAAAAGCTTCTCAACCGAATAATAACAGACATTTCCCAGTATTTATTCTGCTTTTAATTTCCTCACGAGTGTCATTTATTTTGTTGCTGTTGCTCTAAGATATTTGAATTTTTCAGCCACTTCTAAGGCTAAATCTCCAATTTTTATGTTTCCATTTCGTACAATATTCTGGTCACGAACATAATCATATGCTTTGTCTTTTCGGGCTTTACTTCCAAAGCTATCTCTTTACTTATATAATAATTGTCTAATAATATTTTGCCTTATAATATGTAAAGTTTCTGTGGATGAAATAATGATGGTTCCAAAGCTGAGCTAAATTCATTTTCAACAGGAAAATTCATATAATACACAATATAATAAAATTACAGTACATATAATGATTAGTAGAGTAATGTATTGTAATATACAGTATAATATTTGATGCATTGTCTCACGGTGCACTGTAGGTACTGTGAGGCTGAAAGCATGACTTCAATCTGTAATGTTATTACTCCCAGCCCGCTTTCCCGCTGCACTTCCTGCTTGGACATTGTATAACTTCGTACCTTAAGGCCAAGGCTGAGCTGGCCTCTGTACGTGATAGTTATCGCTTGAGCTGTACAACGCGGTGAGAGGCTCTACAATGGAAATGAAGCCAGAGGCCTTGCATTGCACCCAGGTATTAACTTCTTACCTATAACAAGGACTGCTGCAGAAGACGTTTAAGATTATGAATGTAATAAAAACACTGGCATATCTAATGTACCGTGTTTACACTTTTTAAATTGAAGACAGCTTAATTTGGAATGTGTAATACTACGTTGTTTCAAAGACATAAACATAGCATTCGTTAACAGTGAATTAAATAACAAACGAGGAAGCCGACCAACTAGGGAAGACTGCAGCATCTTCTAACATGAATCCCTTTTACACGAAATGTGCTTTCACTTACAGTAGAACCTCTATTATCCGTGGTAATGAAGGGGATGGACTGGACAGTTAATCTAAAAGATTGGGTAATCAGTACCATATAAAATTCATAAATTAAGTTCATAATACGAGTATTTACAGTTTCGTAATTTAAAGCTCCTGTCTCACTGCAACCACTCGCTCTTCATACTATGCACAACACCAGGCATGTCAATTGATGCCCACAGGAGCAAGCGCGCGCTTTAGAGCCCAGGAGAGCCTGAGCGCTTTACAGCGGAAAGGAAAGAGACAGACGAAAGAGGTGGTATATGCCGCTTAGTCGAGCTATATCCAGGGTTGGCCAGCACTGATTCAATACATAAAGGGAAGAGAAGTTATTAAAACTGTATCAATGTTAATTTTTAGATTTGTCTGAGAAGTATAAGTGTATTATAAGAATGTAACTTTTAATTTCAATGCTCATTTTTCACAAGTTTGATTTTTTTTTATTCAAAAGAAATATTTTCTCAACTTTTCGTATAGAAAAGTGAAATTTTCAGGCCTATTTATTTAGTAGCCTTAAAGAATGTTTTCGTAAATCTAATATACCGTATATACGTATTACTGAAGATAGTGTATTGAAAATTTTGAAAATATTCGCATGGAAATTGTTTGTAAGGAAATTAATTAACAAAGGAACTACTGTTACATCATAAACAAAAGATACGTGCCCATGTGTTGTAAAAATATCAGCTCTAGGCTTATAGCTTCAGCAGATTTCGAGAAAATAATTTAATATCCTAATGATAGGAAGTTGCTCACAAATATCACCATAAAAGCATAATGCGATAAGAGTTTTGTTATGTAATATTAGCTACACTTAAAACAGATACAGTACCTAGGTAACTTTGCTTTGTGCTGTAATATTGTTTTGATTAGTTTATTGATTACTTTTGTAAGGCTAAAGATACCATCAATATAAATTCCAACTTATCATGTCCTGCTCAATCTCTTTCTTTGGAATATCACTTTCTTTATGAATGATGTGTTTCATCCACTTAATACAGTATAATATTATACTACTATGGAATTTAAATGAATATTCCTTCTTAACTCTCTATTATGTTATTAAGATTTAAAACACAAGTGCAATATTAAGAAATCAGTGTTAGTACTTTTGTTTTACAGACAATATAGATAATATTAAACAGAAAGAAGCCATATAAAAATAACGACATAAAATTTCACGTTCCGTTTGAAGTTTGTGCACCACTGTTTTCATAATCCAACAGGTTGCTTATTCATATACACAACTTAGTGCTTGCTGCCCGCGCACGACGTCAAGGTCAGAAAAATGCGCATGCTTTGACATCACTGCACTACACTATACAATATTATGCTGGTTATAACCAATAAATACAATGTAGTAAAATAATATGTACATAGAATATTACCCTTGTTTTCTATTTTATTAATTTTTAAGTAGATTATTTTACGACGCTGTATCAACATCTTAGGTTATTTAGCGTCTGAATGAGATGAAGGTGATAATGCCAGTGAAATGAGTCCAGGGTCCAGCACCGAAAGTTACCCAGCATTTGCTCAAATTTGGTTGAGAGAAAACCCCGGAAAAACCTCAACCAGATAACTTGCCCCGACTGGAACTGGTTTGGCGACCAGAAGCGCTAACCGTTGCTCCGCAGGTGTGGACTGTTTTTTATTAAATGAGGCACAGTTGTAATTCCAATCTCGTATTCTGCTGCGGTAGGTCCTTTTCTAAACCGCTCAATTATTAGTCCCCCAATAAATAATACAACAGATTTTCTTTTGATATCCGTGGAAGGCAGACTGAGTGGTGCAAGGGTTAGCAATTGTCTGGAAGTTCTTGGGGTTATTTCTTTGAAAGAAGGTAGTGACAATTTTAGAAGCTGGGAAAAACAGCCCTTCCACAAATAACTATTTCTGTTTCCGGCAGCAGCAGAATTTCTATTACATGTTGTGTAATGGTAAAGCTTTGTAATAAAAAAAAAAAAAAAAAAAAAAAAAATTATCAACATTGTGCAGTAGGGCATATTTCATATTTTATTCAGCAGAGAAAAAAAACCGATAAAGAATCGGATAATCCGCTAATCGGTTAATAGGGTGGCGGATAATCGGGGTTTTACTGTAGTAAGCTTTCAAAAGAGCAAAAGCTTATATAGAACACTTACTTACTTACTTATTGGCTTTTAAGGAACCCGGAGGTTCATTGCCGCCCTCACGTAAGCCGGCCATAGGTCTCTATCCTGAGCAAAATTAATGCAGTCTCTATCATCATATCCCACCTCCCTCAAGCCCATTTTAATATTATCTTCCTATCTACGTCTCGGCCTCCCCAAAGGTCCTTTTCCCTCCGGCCTCCCAACTAACACTCTATATGCATTTCTGGATTCGCCCATACGTGCTACATGCCCTGTCCATCTCAAACGTCTGGATTTAATGTTCCTAATTGTGTCAGGTGAAGAATACAATGCGTGCAGTTCTGCGTTGTGCAACTTTCTCCATTCTCCTGTAACTTCATCCCTCTTAGCCCCAAATATTTTCCTGAGAACCTTATTCTCAAACACCCTTAACCTATGTTCCCTCTCAAAGCGAGCGTCCAAGTTTCACACCGTACAGAACAACCGGTAATATAACTGTTTTATAAATTCTAACTTTTAGATTTTTAGACAGCAGACTGGATTGTAAAAGTTTCTCATCCGAATAATAACAGGCATTTCCCATATTTATTCTGTGTTTAATTTCCTCCCGAGTATCATTCATATTTGTTACTGTTGCTCCAAGATGTTTCAACTTCTCCACCTCTTCAAAAGATAAATTTCCAATTTTTATGTTTCCATTTCGTAGAATACAATACAATAACTCTGGTCACGAGACATAATCATATACTTTGTCTTTTCGGGATTTACTTCCAAACCTATCTCTTTACTTGCTTCCAGTAAAATTCCCGTGTTTTCCCTTATATAGAACACTTGATAAGAGAAATGAGTAAATAGTACAAGAGATAAAGTAACACGAGAAATTTATTTTCTAGCCTTCCAACACTGTTTTGATACCACGTCATTAACTCTATCATCATCTTCATCATTATCACCATCACCTTATAGTCCCTGACGGTTGTATGCCTGTAAACAGGTTTCGCTTAGTATGGCACCGTTCGGAAGATAACATGGCAAGTAACAGTCCACTTAACAGTGATTCAGCACGTGAGCTTTCGGGAATAAAATCTCGCGACTTGCACAATATATTATAGACGTAATATAGTTTTCATTTTTTGTTATATCTTTACTCTAGATTATAGAATTTGAAACATTTATTGCTTTACCGGATTTAGTGATTCGTTCTTGTATTTGTCTTATGTGTATCATCAATTATAAATAAATAAATAAAGTAAAAAGATTGCAAGGAATAGCATTAGATCTGATTTTCAATAGGCTTAAATTACATGTTTTTGAAATTTCGATATAGCGTCTCCATACAATAACTGTTTTTATTAATTAAAAATGTAATCTTTGGAACTTTTCGGGTGAATTGGAGTGTATATATCTTGAATATGAGGGAAATATATCCAATATCTTGGAGGTAAATGACTGTACGAAATCAGAAAAGTGCATCACAGGTTGGAATATCTGTCAAAATACATGCTACACTGGTTGGCGAGTTGGTATAGCGCTGGCCTTCTATGCCCAAGGTTACGGGTTCGATCCCGGGCCAGGTCGATGTCATTTAAGTGTGCTTAAATGCGACAGGCTCATGTCAGTAGATTTACTGGCATGTAAAAGAACTCCCGGGACAAAATTCCGGCACATCCGGCGACGCTGATATAACCTCTGCAGTTGCGAGCGTCGTTAAATAAAACATAACTTTTTTTACATGTTACAAAATTGTTTACTTTTCAGACTGAGAAATACTGAATACTTGGGCAGTAGTTGCACTTCCAACACTGTACCACTATTGCGGCATCATTAACAGTATCTAATCTCCCATCCCTCGTATTAGAGGGGTAGTATCATTGTGATGAAAGGGGTTGTTTGGTGGCTTGTTTCCTCGGCATGGGTCAACGTTTCCATTTATCAGTACATTAACAATTTCTACCGCGTCATGTCGAAGATGACCACACATCCAGCCAGTCCTGCCTTGCTGTGTAATTACATTGAAAGGGAGAGTGTGTGCTTGCAGGGCGCTGCATTACCCGCCGGATGTGCCGGTGTTTAAGGTCACACGGCTCAGTTATGAGGCAGGCTATTGTCGCCTCTTTGTTCCGACTTGAATACAGGCAGGGTGAGAAAGTGAACGCGGCATAGCGTGCAACAGTGTGTTTCGAGACCTAATTTCCAAGCAGAAATTTCTTATGTAAGCCGTTAATCGAAAAACGCTGCACACTGGAATTAGAATCCCATGAATTCCTCGTGTTTCTAAGAAACCCGGAACTTCATTGCCGCCCTCACATAAGCCCGCCATTGGTCCCTATCCTGAGCACGATTAATCCAGTCTCTACCATCATATCCCACCTTCCTCAAATCCATTTTAATATTATTTTCCCAGCTAAGTCTCGGCCTCTGCAAATGTCTTTTTCCCTCCGGCCTCCCAACTAACACTCTATATGCATTTCTGGATTTGCCCATCCGTGCTAAATGCCCTGCCCATCTCAAACTTCTGGATTTAACGTTCCTAATTATGTCAGGTGAAAAATATAATGCGTGCAATTCTGTGTTGTGTAACTTTCTCCGTTCTCCTGTAACTTCATCCCTCTTAGCCCCAAATATTTTCCTAAGCATCTTATTCTCAAACACCCTTAACCTATGTTCCTCTCTCAAAGTGAGAGTCCAAGTTTCACAACCAAAAAGAACAACCGGTAATATAACTGTTTTATAAATTCTAACTTTCAGATTTTTTGACAGCAGACTAGATGACAAAAGCTTCTCAACCGAATAATAACAGGCATTTCCCATAATATTTATTCTGCGTGTAATTTCCTCCCGAGTGTCATTTATATTTATTAATGTTGCTCCCAGGTATTTGAATTTTTCCACCTCTTCAAAGGATAAATTTCCTATTTTTATATTTCCATTTCGTACAATATTCTCGTCACGAGACATAATCATATACTTAGTCTTTTCGGGATTTACTTCCAAACCTCTCTCTTTACTTTCTTCCAGTAAAATTTCCGTGTTTTCCCTAATTGTTTGTGGATTTTCTCCCGACAAATTCACGTCATCCGCATTGACAAGCAGCTGATGTAACCCGTTCAATTTCAAACCCTCTCTGTTATCCTGAACTTTCCTAATGGCATATAGTAGAGCAAAGTTAAAAGGAGTCCCTACCTCCAATTTCTCAATAACTCCCGTTTTCGTTTCGAAATTGCACAAGAAGTTTTTTTTTTTTTAATTCCTAAAATGAAAACATTTCTATTGTCCGGTTTTTAAATCAGTTGCTTTCAAGTCTTAACAAATGTAACAATATGTAAGACAATTTTTATTTAATGTTATTAAAATGAAATTACAATTACTGAGGGATCAGTTTGTTAAATTCTGGTTTTAAAATTTATTCTAGTACTAGCTGTACCCGTGCGCTCCGCTGCACTTATTAGAAATAAATATAAAGTAATTACATAATTAAAATAGAACATTGGGTCCAGGGAACATTCGTGTTTGATAGAAGAATAAATCGTTTAATATGCTACTTAATTTAAATTGTATTTAAATAATTAAAGTGCGATCATTTTGGTCCAGAGACCACTCATTTGGTGCAAATATAATTCGTTTAACATTTTTCTAAATTAGTCTTGAATGCATCCTTTAATAAATCACTCCAAATTAATAGAGTCGATTGTGTAAAAATGTAAGAATTCACGATCTCCTATGCACTACTGCCATAGAATGAATAAATTTGTTTTTCTTCCTACTAAAAAATTTAATATTTTGCACATAGCAGTTACGGAACAACGACGCTATAATCTGAGGCGGCGGTGGAAATGTATTGTATTGTTATTTTAAAACTCTTGTATATTCTTAAATATCAGTCCTATCAAAATTTTGCCTGTAATAAAACTTATCGGAAATCATTCTCAAAGAAACGTTTGTTATGTAACATTTTTCACAAAAATCAATAATGAGCGAGATATTTCGGTTTATTTAATTCAGGCTTCCTTATAACCCTCCTTTTAAATAAAGTATTTTGAATGCTGTATAGCCTAAAATTTAAGTTACAACGAACTTAATTTATATTTAAATTTTCATCGAAATCCGTTCCGCCATTATCGCGTGAAAAGGTAACAAACGTACAGACAGACAGAGAGACAGATAGACAGAAAAGCATTTTGAATGCGATATAGCCTAAAATCTAAGTTACAACGAACTTAATTTATATTCCAATTTTCATCAAAATCCATTCCGCCATTATCGCGTGAAAAGGTAACAAACATCCAGACAGACAGACAGACAGACAGATAGACAGAAAAGTATTTTGAATGCCATATAGCCTAAAATCTAAGTTACAACGAACTTAATTTATGTTCCAATTTTCATTGAAATCCGTTCAGCCATTATCGCGTGAAAAAGTAACAAACATCCAGACAGACTGACAGACAGACAGACAGAAAAGTATTTTGAATGCCATATAGCCTAAAATCTAAGTTACAACGAACTTAATTTATGTTCCAATTTTCATTGAAATCCGTTCAGCCATTATCGCGTGAAAAGGTAACAAACATCCAGAGAGACAGAAAGACAGATAGACAGAAAAGTATTTTGAATGCCATATAGCCTAAAATCTAAGTTACAACGAACTTAATTTATGTTCCAATTTTCATTGAAATCCGTTCAGCCATTATCGCGTGAAAAGGTAACAAACATCCAGACAGACAGACAGACAGATAGACAGAAAAGTATTTTCAATGCCATATAGCCTAAAATCTAAGTTACAACGAATTTAATTTATGTTCCAATTTTCATTGAAATCCGTTCAGCCATTATCGCGTGAAAAGGTAACAAACATCCAGACAGACTGACAGACAGACAGACAGAAAAGTATTTTGAATGCCATATAGCCTAAAATCTAAGTTACAACGAACTTAATTTATGTTCCAATTTTCATTGAAATCCGTTCAGCCATTATCGCGTGAAAAGGTAACAAACATCCAGACAGACAGACAGACAGATAGACAGAAAAGTATTTTGAATGCCATATAGCCTAAAATCTAAGTTACAACGAACTTAATTTATGTTCCAATTTTCATTGAAATCCGTTCAGCCATTATCGCGTGAAAAGGTAACAAACATCCAGACAGACTGACAGACAGACAGACAGACAGAGAAGTATTTTGAATGCCATATAGCCTAAAATCTAAGTTACAACGAACTTAATTTATGTTCCAATTTCATTGAAATCCGTTCAGCCATTATCGCGTGAAAAGGTAACAAACATCCAGACAGACTGACAGACAGACAGACAGACAGAAAAGTATTTTGAATGCCATATAGCCTAAAATCTAAGTTACAACGAACTTAATTTATGTTCCAATTTTCATTGAAATCCGTTCAGCCATTATCGCGTGAAAAGGTAACAAACATCCAGACAGACTGACAGACAGACAGACAGACAGAAAAGTATTTTGAATGCCATATAGCCTAAAATCTAAGTTACAACGAACTTAATTTATGTTCCAATTTTCATTGAAATTTCAGCCATTATCGCGTTTCCAGACAGACAGACATTTTCAAAAAAGCGATTTTCGGTTTCAGGACGATTAATTATACATGTCAACACCAATTATTTTTGGAAAATCGAAAATTACCAGAAAAATTTCGCTTACAGATTTATTATTAGTATGTAGATTATTAAGACTAAATTATGTAAATATTATGAAGATATAATTAGTGAAGAACAAAATGGCTTCCGGAAGGGCAGATCATGCTGCGATGGATATTTTACTATGCAAATTTTGATTGAGAAGCATCGAGAATTCGATATAGAAACACATTTGGCATTTATTGATTTTATAAAAGCATTTGATAAAGTGAACAGAAGTTTGTTATTCGAAATTTTGACAAAGGATCAGATCCCAAAGCAGATCATATATAATATTTATAACCTTTATAAATCAAACCTTATTGCAGTAAAAATAAAAGAAAAAATAAGTCATTGGACGGAAATAAACTCAGGAGTCAGACAAGGTTGTGGCCTCTCTCCTTTGCTTTTTATCGTTTATATGAATGCCATTGTGAAAGATTTTAGAGAAACAAAACACGGATATATCACTATTAACAGAAATTTAAAATTAGATGTAATAACGTTTGCAGATGATCTTGTTTTACTAGCAACATCAGAAGTTGATGTACATAATTTAAATTTAATAGCTCAAAAATATTCAATGGAAATATCCATTAACAGAACAAAAATAATGGCCTTTTGTGGTAAATATCCAATACCAAGCAAAATTTGTTTAAATAATACAATTTTGGAAAGAGTTTAATTATTTAGGATATAAACTTTCTTTTGTTGAAAATTTGGATTTATCAGAGAAAATTGTAAAATTCAACAAATCAATGAGCATCATTAATAGAGTTTTAAAACCTTCATTAATACAAAAATCAACTCATACTCGTCCTTATTAAATAACAGCTCGATCAGTCTTATGTTATTGGAGTGAAGCGTGGACTGTAAGGACTAAAGATGAAAGTAGACTAACAGCTTTCGAGATGAGATTCATGCGCCGAACAGCTGGCTACACTAAATGGGATAGAAAGGAAAATGAAGATATCCTTCAAGAACTTAATGTGTCATCAGTACTGGACTATATCTCCAGATATCAGTTAAACTGGAAGGAACACGTCTGAAGAATGGTTTCATCCAGGATCCCTAAGGCAATAATGAAGTATCGTCCAAATGGGAAACGGTCACTTGGTCGACCTATGAAAAGATGGCAAGAAAATCGCTTTTTCAGGCCGTAACAGTTCTTTTGGGGCTAGTACTTGACAGGATGATGATTATGATGATGATGATGATGATGAAATAAAATTGAGACACAGATTTGGAAATTACCAAAGGAGCTGTAGTTAGAATTACATTGAAATACATGGTATTTAAACGTACAAAATGCTTATGTAAGTTAGGTACAGAATCTCTGAAAATATTCAAAATTGAGCCAGAAACACATATTCTCACATACGTTACATCTCGTTTTGTGCAGGAAATAATATTACTTTACAACCCCATTACAAGTGCCAGACCGATGTCTACCTGGGTTTATCTCTTTGCGGTGTCTACTTCTAGAAGAAAAGACAGATTTATTACCGGTATACTGATAACTGATAAAGGCTTGGTTAGATGGTATAACAAATAACAGATAACACATTTTATAAGTATGTAAGTAGTCGTATAGGACAGGGGTAGCCAATATATGACACTCGTGTCACCAGGTGGGACGAGAACTCGTTTTCGATGTAGGATGTCTAAAATATCTAAACATTGTGACGTGATGTGACATTCTAAGCATCGTTTTCAGAATCTACTCGTGAAAATGAACTAAAAACATGTATTATCTTCACGGAAGTAAATTTGTATGTATGTATGTATGTATGTATGTATGTATGTATGTATGTATGTATGTATGTATGTATGTATGTATGTATGTATGTATGTATGTATGTATGTATGTATTCACACTGCAATGGGCATATACCCGGTGGCAGTGGTAACTAATTAGCCTACACTCAATAATGATAAGGGAACAACGCCATTAAGAACAAAAATAATTATTAATAATGAAATCATAGAGCAAGTGAACTGTTTCAATAATGCATGATATCATATGAACAAATTAACGGCATAGATAGGAAGCTCTCTAAATTCCAGCAGTTAATTGGCACGATAAAAAGAACACTAAAGAAGAAAGTTAGGACTGACACAATTTTAAAATTTTACAAAACAATGGCGATTCCAACATTAACCTATGGATCCGAAACCTGGTGTATGACAACTCAACAAATGAAGAGAATAGAAGCAGCTGAAATGAGACTGCTAAGGCCAATAGCAGGATATAGCTTATTGGACCACAAGCGAAATGAAGACATACGACAGGAGCTAAATATGCCAAATATTATAGAAACTATCACAGAATATAGGAATAAATGGCATGAACATATATGTAGGATGCAACCAACTCGCATTCCATAACACCATTATAAACCCCAAATCGGACGCCCTAGAAAACGCTGGAAAGACCAATTTTAATATTGCTATGGAACAGAAACGGGCCAATGGGCCCAAATCGTATTGTTGATGATGATGATGATAATGATAATAATAAAAACAATTAATAAAAATACTATTAATAATACTAACAATAGTTAATAATAATAATAATAATAATAATAATAATAATAATAATAATAATAATAATAATAACAGGGAACATCCTAAAATAAATGAAGCACGATCACTTAAAATAACATTTAAAGTATATCTAATTTGTATCTTAACTCTAAGTTCGAACTAAAACCCACGAGTATGATATATTCATACCTGCACAAGTACCTTTCAGCACTACACTCATTTCGCTGTCAGCTCACTCACTGCACTGGAACTACGACACAGTTTACTGATTCTATTCTGATTTCACTAACATTTCAAAAACCTTCCACTGTTCAAATGGTTTGCACTGCCACTATAAACTATAAAGCTTCACTGACAGAAACACACTTCACTTACACAACTCACTTCACTGACACAACACACTTCTTCACTGATACAACACTTCAATAAAAAAAATCAATATATAACAAATAGCGTGTATAATATACTACCGTCTATTAGAAAAGTCCTTAAGCCTATTTTTAAATACATTTTTGGTTATTGGTAAAGCGTTTAGTAAGTCTGCAGGTAAAGCATTCCAGTCCCTGATAGTACGATTGAGAAAAGAAAACTTTCCAGTGTCCGTCCTCTGTCTCCTTTCCCTCAATTTATATGAATGGTCTTCCTTGAAGAATAATTTGGCGGCTACAACCTATTTTTTTATTTCTCTCCAGGCAGGCTCACCTCTGTATGTTTTGAACAGTGCGCATAATCGAATTCGCGTTCTCCTGTCCGTGAGTGTGTCCCATATGTTGGGTAGTGTAATTAGGCTATATGGTTTTCTTTTCGGAGATTTTCTCCAACTATAAGGTGAATGTTTGGTGATCTCGTGACGAATCCTTGTTCTTATTTCGCCAGAGTATCACTCGTCACCAATTTCACTGATGCTATATATCGCGCAGTAGATATCGATTGCATATACTCGCAGTATGCACTTTCACGAATTATGTTATTCGTTTGATTACATACAGTATATATTATATTTAAAATTAACTGTACAACGAAAATTAAAATCCTGAAGAAACAATGTCAGCAACACTTCTATATTGTTTTCGCTGTAAGAAAAATCCTAATGTAAACACAAGCACATGACTGTCATATCCGTGATTGGCTCACAGTCGAAACAGTCACACAACGCAGGAAAATATAGTCCGTATTTGGAAACCATAATCTTGTATTATTTGAAAATAAAAAATTAAATTCTAGTTGTTAAATACAATGAAACATATAACTTCACTCATACGTAAAAAGCTATGTAAAAGAAAAGCTAATTTTATATTTTGTTATGTACTATGAACGCGGATGAATACCAACAGTAATACTAAGGTAGTCTGTTCTTGTAACAAGCTGGCGTCACTTGAGCTCGTAGCTGTTCAAGTAAGCACGTGAAGGCTTCTGCGTCCTCGGTGTGTGTGATTATTAAACATAAGAGTGGAAACCCTCTGAAAAGTGGAGAAAAACGAATAGTCTTAAATGTATGTAATAAATTATGTGAGTTTTAATGACAGTAATTTTAAAGTAAATGATTCCTAAGCAAACGAATGCATAGTAGTGAGGTTAGGCCTACTTGACGAGTGACGGGAAATGTTTAACATGAAACAGAATGTACAAAAGTAGGCGGCAACATGTACTGAGAATCTATGGCGCCAAACAGTGGCCAATGAAGCCTCACTTCAGTCACGTGCTATTGTTTATGTTAGGATTTTTCTTACAGCGAAAATATTATACGAAAGAGAGTTGCTTTGTGTTCTCTCAGCGAGATGACTGAAGTACGTGCAACAATGCTGGACGGTTGCCACAGCAATGTAAATAAAACCGTGTAACGGTTGAGGCAGGTCAAGTAGGCTACTGTAACTTTCTCTTGCGTGCCGTCATAGAAGCTGTTTGAACGCTTCTTTTAACAGCGCCAGTATAATGCAATTTCGTTCATGTAAGTTTTTCGTAAAATGAGGGAATAGATTCTAAATAAATCACTAATGGCGATATTGTATCGCACGTAATATTTATGCCTCTACCTTTTGGAAAACAGTCCTAAAGCTTCTACCAGCTACAACTTACAGCTGTTTCGGTACTATTCGACACCATCCTCAGAGCCTACTAGATCTCGGCGCTATCTCAACTTCGCTGCCTGTTGTGTGGGTGCGTTCGTGTGATGAAGACTTCTGTCAAATAGTGTGTGTGTTCTGAAATTGATCTGTGTGTTGAGAATTTGATTGGGGTGTGTTTTAGTGTGTCTGTATATTTCATATTGTTCTAGTGTGTTTAGTGTTTGGTTTTTGGGTTGTATGTGTAGGATTTCCATGTCTGTATTTATGTTATTGTATGTGTGGTCAGCATTAGTTATGTGTTCGGCATATGTAGATGTATTGTGTCCTCTGGTTATTGCTTTAATGTGTTCTTTGTATCGAGTTTGGAATGATCTGCCTGTCTGTCCAATGTAGAACCTGTCGCAACTATTAACATGTGAGTTTGTATACGTCTGTGTGGTTGTATTTATTTGTTTGTGTGTTGAGATGTCTCTGTAGTGTGTTTTCTGTTCTGTATGCTATGTTGTATTTTTGTTTTTTGGATGAGAATGCGATCTTGTGTGTGTTTTTGTTTTCATATGTCAGTGTGATGTGTTTGTGTTGTGTTTTGTGTTTGTTGAGTTTTTGTTTTGTCTTCCTTATGATGTTGTCTATTATATTTGGATTGTAACCATTTTCTTGTGCTATGTATTTGATTGTGTTCACTTCTTCATTGTAGTGTTGTTGGCTCATGGGTATGTTGAGTAATCTGTGTACCATTGTCCTGAATGCAGCATGTTTGTGTTGTGTGGGGTGATTAGATGTGTTGTGTATGTGTGTGGTGGTGGTGGTGGTTGGTTTTCTGTATATTTAATCAATTATTTATATTCAAGTGTTGAAAGTAGTGTACGAAAGATTCAACATGGATTATTATTATTATTATTATTATTATTATTATTATTATTGTTATTATTATAGTTATTTAAATATATTTGATTAAATGTTTGTGCACACAGGCATTCATATTTCAATATACTTTAGAAAAGAGACCAAATGATTAAAAGAATTCAGAACTCGATGGACTTCATTTCTTTTTACACATAAATTCAGTAACATTACAGTTGGAAAACGTTTGGAATGTATGGAGTCAAACCAAATAAATTCAATAAAATTAAAGTTAGAATATGTTTGGAATCCATGGTATCGAACCAGCGGACTTTTGGTTATAGAGCTCTGTCGTCCACACACAAACAGTAATAAAACAAAGCGGTCGTTTGTGAACTGTCGATGGTATTACTGATGTGTTCGACATGGGAGGAGAATATTTAAATAAACTGTTTACGTGTGTCTCGTTTCGACATGCTAAAATTCTCGCGATAAATTTTCAATGTACTCCCAGCGCAGCGAATATTGGATGTCGCCCGTGTTGCCCTCTGGCTGTGTAGTGCACCGCATTTTGTTACGGAACTATACTGTCTGTTTCCATGACATTGCGGCGACACAAACCTTTTTTATTGATGAAGTTATCTTGTTTTATTTTGCTTTTTTTTTTAACTTTTCATTTATAAACAAAAATGTGGTTTATGATGATGAAAAATGTAGGCTGTAGGCCTACACTGTTCGTCAAAGTACCATCAATAAAAGGTACTGTAAAGGGGAACTTTATTCTGTGAAAGACCAGAAGAGACTGTGAAATACAATAGTCGATGGATAAGAGTTTTGTTATGTAATATTAGCTACACTTAAAACAGATACAGTACCTAGGTAACTTTGCTTTGTACTGTAATATTGTTTTGATTAGTGTATTGATTACTTTTGTAAGGCTAAAGATACCATCAATATAAATTCCAACTTATGTCATACTCAATCTCTTTCTTTGGGATATCACTTTCTTTATGAATGATGTGTTTCATCCACTTAATACAGTATAATATTATACAGGGACATCATTTTATTTTTACTAACATTTTTAATATTAACCTGTCTATACATTTAGAGAACCGGAAACACCGCTTGCTCCCCCCTCCAAGATTGGAGTTCGATGATACTGGCGTAAAACACAAATCACTCTACTAGGTATAGGAAGGAAGAAAAGTAGTTCATCCATTTACGTAAACTAGGAAATATCGCGATTTTGAGTTTGATAATTTTCATTAGGTTTTTCTTTAATCAAAGTACAGTACTGTATTAAGAATAAGTGTTTTTACTCACGAACTGAGTTATCCATGCGAACGTATTCATTATGCAGTGTATATTATACTGTCTACAGCACATTAGCGTACAATATAGAGAAAGAAGTTAAATTGGAAAATAATCATAATATGAATATTTAAACACAATTTTGAAAATGGTGGCTGTTCATTTCGATACAGGCTTCAGTTCTTTTGTGCATATTATCGCACTATAGACTATTGCATCTAATTCCAATTGCCAGTTTCGTCCTTCGTACTAGTAACTCATTTTGAAATAATTCTGTACCAACTCTACGCACTGTAAATTCAATCTTCACTTCTGGCCGACCCGAAAATATAAAATTACTCAGACATGCTATCTACTGTCCGTCCAAGTGGTTATGCCGCAGGATTGTAGAAAGGGAGGAAATCACGTGACAGTTAATTACTTAACGAGGCCCTTTTATTTAAGTTAAATTAAACAGCTGTATAATATTACGTGGGCGGCCGGGTAGCTCAGTTGGTAGAGCAGCTGGCTACGGACTGGAAGGTCCGGGGTTCGATCCCAGGTGGTGACAGGATTTTTTCTCGTTGCCAAACTTTCAGAACGGCCCCGAGGTTCACTCAGCCTCCTATAAAATTGAGTACCGGGTCTTTCCCGGGGTAAAAGGCGGTCAGAGCGTGGTGCCGACCACACCACCTCATTCTAGTGCCGAGGTCATGGAAAGCATGGGGCTCTACCTCCATGCCCCCCAAGTGCCTTCATGGCAAGTTACGGGGATACCTTTACCTTTTATAATATTACGTAAACTTCCAATTCCTAAGACAAATTAATGTTTTCA
This sequence comes from Periplaneta americana, assembly GCA_025594305.2. NCBI lineage: Eukaryota > Metazoa > Arthropoda > Insecta > Blattodea > Blattidae > Periplaneta > Periplaneta americana. The sequence continues at coordinate 22,629,097 of JAJSOF020000009.1, read as the reverse complement.
GAAAAGAGCTAAGACAGCCCAGCTATTACAGAGGGGCGAGCAGAAGCAGGTGGAGGAAATCGGGATGCGACGTAGGCAAACTGACAGTACCTGTGCGAAAATGTGATTCAATATTGAAAGCTCTTTCATCACTGGAAAACGCGAACATATTTCTGGAACGTACTATACTCAGTAACTCAGTACTGCTTACTATCTGCGGTCTTGGTTCTGTGTGGAGTTGGAACTTCCTTAGTAGAAGGGGTGGGAGTGAAGTACATTCAAAAACTAGGTACAATAAAAATTGAAGTAAAAATAAAATGATGTCCCTGTACTACTATGGAATTTAAGTGAATATTCCTTCTTAACTCTCTATTATGTTATTAAGATTTAAAACACGAGTGCAATATTAAGAAATCAGTGTTAGTACTTTTGTTTTACAGACAATATAGATAATATTAAACAGAAAGAAGCCATATAAAAATAACAACATAAAATTTCACGTTCCGTTTGAAGTTTGTGCACCACTGTTTTCTTAATCCAATAGGTTGCTTATTCATATACACAACCCTTCCTCTTTCCATACTTAGCGCTTGCTGCCCGCGCACGACGTCAAGGACAGAAAAATGCGCTTGCTTTGACATCACTGGCGTAGGGGATCTGTGGCATGCAACTCATTCTATATCGAGGGTTAGCGCAATAGATCTAAAAATGTTATGTTTTATTTAACGACGCTCGCAACTGCAGATGTTATATCAGCGTCGCCAGATGTGCCGGAATTTTGTCCCGCAGGAGTTCTTTTATATGCCAGTAAATCTACTGACATGAGCCTGTCGCATTTAAGCACACTTAAATGCCATCGACCTGGCCCGGGATCGAACCCGCAACCTTGGGCATAGAAGGCCAGCGCTATACCAACTTGCCAACCAGGTCGACGCAATAGATCTCAATAGGTCTCAGTGCTGAGCCATCCGTGTCCCCCTCAGTTAAATTCCATTCCATTCCAACAGAAAAAAAATTTTATATTGTTAGGGATCGTTCTAACGTGAAAAATAAGATGATGACTTTTCATCAACATCCGCCCCCTAATTATAACCTTCTACTATTTCTTTTCCCCCTCACGCTAACTGTGACGTCGCACAGTGGCAGAGATAATAAAAGACTATAACATTAACGTAAGACTTGGACACCACTTCTAGGTCAATAACACAAGTCGTCGCACGCCGCTGGAAGGCAGATACACGCCACTGTTTCAGGCTACACGTGTTTCGCAAACAGCTTCTCAAGAAGTGCTCGAGGCTGTTGGAAACAAACCGAAGCCCTTGCTGACTAAATTTACACGGAAACTTTGACAGTATTGACTGTCACACAGGTAAACGTTGCGAGAGTACCAAGGTTCAGAGCCCTGAGGGACTGTGGTGTAGGTTACAAAGTAAAGATAAGTTAGAGAAATCTGAATTTCTGAACAATTGAAGGAATTAATTAGAATATCGACATCTGCAGCTCTTTGTCGCACAGATTGTAAATACTGGAGATTGTACTCGTAGCATGGTTTCGCGTCGGTTACCATGCTGGCCTTTGGGTCAGAGATTCTCGGATATTGATTTGAAAGGGCGATAAAACCATTAACTTGACTCTTTCCGGGAGCGGAATAAACCTGGTCGGCAGTGTCGTAGGTTATAGAAACTTTTCCTGTGTAGTTTCAAAGTTAGTAAATTCACACACACGAAAATACAACCACAAAATATCACCAAAAGAAAAGTAACCCAAGGAATATTTATATAAGGTGATTTACAAGGAGTAACAGCCACGTACGGAGCACATTTCCGAAGTCATTTTAAGCAAAAATGACGTATGAACATGGACCCTATTCTCAATATTTTCAGAGTTATAGTAATTTGAAGCTGTTTGTAAAATACCTTTTTTTCTTTAGATTTAAGGGTAAAAGAATGTTACAGATACAGAAAATACAGAATCAACAGATTTTTGTTTCCTTTTTCTTCTTCTTCTTCTTCTTCTTCTTCTTCTTCTTCTTCTTCAATTTTTAACTAAAGTCGCGACGCTGTTATTCCCGGCGTGACTCCTCCTCTTTGCTTACGTCTTAGGAAGTGAAGGCTCTATATATAAGTCTAGGTAGGTAGTATCGTTCGCCATTTTTGTTCTTTCGTTGCCGAGGTACCATACGAGGAATCTATTTGCCACACCGTTAAACATCATATCGTAGCTCCTATGATAATAAATCAAACGCACTGTAATTCAGCAAATTTATTGAGCGGCAAATAACGTCTTCGTGTGCTTTCTGCGAACGCCAACGAAAGAGCCAAAATGGCGGGCGAATATATATTATATTTATCGAGCCTTAAGAAATGAATATCAGCGAATCACAAGACGCACACGTATAAATGTAGCCGAACTGCAACGCGATTGGCTGCCGGAAATTAGAGCGACAAAATAACATTTTTCTTACGCACTTATCACAACAATTGTTACAAATCAAGCCACTCTTGTAAATTCTTTAAGACTCTACTTTAGGATGCAACATTGATCTGTAAAGAATCAAATTGCTACAAGTCGCGGGCACAATGTGTTCTTTGAGAGTGTTAAAAGAGTTCAAAGGGAATTTCGACGTGAGTATGGTGTGCGTAACTTATCTAAATACGATTCCATAATGTTGTGGTATCGAACATTTGTAGAAACAGTTTCTGTGTTAAAAAAATATGCAGGAAGTCGCAGGCGAAACCCAGTACGAGAAGCAGCTATCTCTTGGCTTGGCCCGACCCCCAAACTCCCCAGATCTAACTCCTCCTGACTTCTTCGTGTGGGGTTTTGTTAAAGACATTATCTATATACAGAAACCCAGAAACGTTGATGATCTGAGAGTAAAAATTACTCAAGCTTTTCAACAAATCACCCCTCTTATGTTACAACGGACATGGGCTGAATTGCATCACCGTTATGAGTTGTGCAGGGTGCACAAAGGGGGTCATGTTGAGCTCTGAGGAATCTCCCATCTTTCATTGTTGTATGCGCAAAGTTTCAACAAAGTACAGTAGTAAATGTTTTACGGTGTCTTTATTTTATCCATACCCGATGGGATCACCGGGGTAACGTGACTTGTAGTTTTTGTTGGTTAGCATTACTTTATTAGTTAACTAGCCGTACCCGTGCGCTCCGCTGCACCCGTTAGAAATAAATATAAAGTAATTACATAATTAAAATAGGACATTTGATCAGGGAACATTCGTGTTTGATAGAAGGATAAATCGTTTATTATGTTACTTAATTTAAATTGTATTAAAAAAATTAAAATGCGATCACTTTGATCCAGAGACCATTCATTTGGTCATAAAAATTATTTTAGGAAATACAGGAAACGAATGTACAGAATAGCCTATCAAGTTTTCTGTGTATAAGAAGCTATTTTAATCTTACCTGTCCTCGATTCACTCAGAAGTTACTGTAATAACATTATAGCATTATGTCCATCTAGAGAAACTACACTTTCCAATGGTGAATTAATAATTAATATTCAAATCGGTTAATTCTCTGTAGGCTATGTTTCATAGCTTTCGATTGTTGTTGTCCAAGGCCTCTTATAGACGAAGTCTTTTGTTTTTTATTTCATTACACCACCCTAGATGGCGTTGTTATTGTAATTTTGAAACTCATTTATCTCATTAAATATCAGTCCTATCAAAATAATGCATAGAGTAAAACTTATCGGAAATTATTTTTAAAGAAACTTTTGGTATGTAACATTTTTCATGAAAATTAATAATAAGAGAGATATTTCGATTCGTTTAATTCAAGCCCCCTTATAACCCCCATTTTAAATAAAATATTTTGAATGTCATATAGCCTAATTTCTAAGTTACAACGAACCTAATTTATATTCCAATTTTCATATAAATCGGTTCAGCCATTATCGCGTGAAAAGGTAACAAACATCCAGACAGACAGACAGACGTACAAACAAAAATTTCAAAACAGCGATTTTCGCGTTTCAGGGCGGTTAATTATATATTTTAGGAGCAATTATTTTTGGAAAATCGAAAATTACCAGAAAAATTTCGGCTACAGATTTATTATTAGTATAGATATCGGAATGATTTAATGTATTTTTCATTTTGCTTGGTCTGTTACTTAATTGACTTCTGTATTTATAATCTGGGTACTTAATGTTTTCATTATTATTATTATTATTATTATTATTATTATTATTATTATTATTATTATTATTATTATTGTTGTTGTTGTTGTGGACATTGTGTTGGGTGGTGAGGCGGAAGGCAGGCGATATTGAGGCAATTAGGGAGGCGTTGTTATCAGGTGTTTGTCAATTATACAGTGGACGCCCGCCGCAACAAAGCGTCCGTGCTCGTCCGACTGTCGGCGGTCAATCTCGTGGTCGTCAACCTGTGTTGCTGCACACATGGCTGCTCAAAAGTCTTCTTATTCACTAATCATACCTTTTCGCATTTCATAGGCGTTTCCTTCTAAAAGCCCGACGGCAAGTCTGAACGTTTGTACATGTCAAAAGAAAAAGTGGCTCTCCTGTCATTCCCTTCAGGTAGCGACTGCTCTTACCAGACACGATCTTCCAGGCATTCTGACATCCTACATAGTACGTGTGAATGTTTTATCAACCTTCCTCTTAGTCTCACATAATCCACATATCTAGACGTTTTGATTTATCTTTCTAATCAGAGAAAATCAAAACTCGATTTCTTATTTTGTCTGGATTTAATTGACTTCTTACAAGATTAGAATGCTTCAATTTGTTTCTCTTCATTTCGTCGATTATGTTCCTTCCCCATGAAGTAATGCCAATACAATAAAATATTAATTGAATATCTTCTTCTTCTATTAAAATACAACTTTGTTCTTTTGCAAAGGATAGTAGCCTAAATGTACCATCTCAACTTTCCATTACAATCTCTTTCGCATCTTATTAAATTCCACGCGTGGATGCATGGATTTGACTAGATGGACTTCACCGAAAGTCACGGCTTAAATATTAATTCTATCAGGATGTTTGACCCGATCAGAGACCGGGAAATCTCAATTATTTGCCCCCGCATCCTAATAAATCATAAAATCTTAGAGTGTGATTGGGCCAATTTTTCCGAAAATGTTTCCACACTTTTGCCCTCGTGTCAGTGGACGAACATCGAAATTTAGATATCAACAGAAGTTCAATTTCGTTATCCTTTTCATTTTATTGTGGTTCAAGATAGTATAATGTAATAATACAAAAAGAAAAACTAATACCAGTATTATGCAAAGTGGATTTTTCCAAACCTAATATTAAATTTATTTATTTATATCGCTAAATAACGATTACAATAAAAATAACTTGAATATTATTTATACAGTATCACTAAAGAACGATAACAGAATATAAATGATAAATATCGGTTTGTTTAATTAATATAAGATATTATATAATACTTACTTAATTATCTAAATAAAATAACCTATTTTACAAAGAAAGATGGTTATTTGTGTTGTAAAAGTTTTACATTACAGATTATTTATATTGCGAAGGAACAATAAAATATAAAAACTTGAATATATTTAATGAAGGAAAACAGAATATAAATGATAACTTGAATATTATCTATATCGCTAAGGAACGATAACAATATAAAAAACAAATATTTTCATATCGGAATTTCACAGAATTACAGATGTATTTAAGAAATTGTAGAAGAATAGTAATTAGTAACAGTGTCCTATTTATTCTTCTTGGAGCCAAATTTGTAACTTTTAAAAGTGTGGTTACTATGTTGAAGTGTATGTGTTGTAACGGATGCTTGATTTGTTACATTTAGGCATGTGAGTCAGTTATGTGATTTATTGATGTCGTCGAATGTCAATTATAGTTTGATTGTGTTTGTGTGATTTTGTTTAATTTATGATGCGAGTCATGGTACGGAACTGTGTTATCGACTGGAGTGGTTTGTTAATGTTTTTGTATGTTTCAAATTGATATTATTTATTTTGAATCGTCCTAATTTAAGATGTTTTGTTTACATCGCGTAGCTAATTTAATTTTCTTTTCTATTTCTCTTTATGTTACCTTTTTTGTGTAAAACTATAGGCCTAACATACATGTAAAATAGGGCTAACCACCATTGGAGATACAATAATAATAATTGTTATTCATATCGTTATAAAACGATAACAAAATACAAATGATGACTTGAATTTTATTCATATCACTAAAGAACGATAACAAAATATAAATAACGTGATATCCATAAAGAACGATAACTGGATATAAATGATAATTTGAATAGCATTTACATCGCTAAAGAACGATTAAAAAATAAAATGAAAACTTGAAAAAGGCGATCGAATCATTAAACAAGATTACCGCTGGCCTACGAAAACGTACTTTCTTAGTTCCTTCGTGTAACATCGCCGCGACCCGTTTTATATTCGCTGTTCACGAAACAGCTAGTATGACTGTCATTGTGTATGCACGACATCCTAAAGTACGTGTGAATGTTTTATCAGACTATTGCATTTTTACTATCCTTGATCTCCAAAGAACAAGGTGCCGGTGCAGGTATTACTTGCTGTCTCTTCTCACTTTATAGATCTCTTGGATATGGAACAAGTTTTGATGGTGAAATCATTGCAATAAGGAAAATCTCAGGAATCTTCTATGCCACATCAATAAATTTAGGAATGCAGTTATATTGTCAGACTCAAAGCAGCTATTCTATCAATAGTCTCTAAACACACACCTTCATCTCAAACAGCAGAAATAACTAAAATGCTCTCTCAATTAATATCACTCAATAAAAGAATTGTATTCCAATGGATACCATCCCATTGTGGAATCCTGAGAAATGAGAATGCGGATGCTTTAGCAAAGAAGGGCAGCACTGCTACTTACAGACATGTTACTAAATCTACGTATTACTCTGTGAAAAGATTTATTAAATCTACATACTTAGACTTCAACAAACAAAATTTAATAACACAATCCCAAGGGAAAAATGGAACTCTCTGCATCAAAATCCACAGTTAATTCCCGATTTACCACGAAAATCGTCTGTAGCTGTATTTAGATTGGCAACAGGCCATGATTGTTTGGCCAAACACCTGCATAGAATTGGAATATATCAGTCCCCTAACTGTCCACTGTGCAACTCAAACAAAGAAATGGATTCAGAACATCTCAAAATCTGTGCTTCAGTGGCTGGTCATGATAATATCTTTGAAAAATATTGGAGGTCAAGAGGTCAAATGACTTCATTGTCAAATGCCTGGCATTAGAAAACAACAATAACATTTTTACTACGTCATACTACTTTTGACCAGTAAAATGGCACGAAAGGACGTCTTTCAAACAATCATGGCTGCTTATCGCACAATTTTATCTCTTCCATAGCATTTGTTTAATTTTATCGCTTCCCTAGCATTTGTTTCTTTTTACCACTACTCTAGCATTTGTTTCTTTGTTTGACAACATTTCAAACTGCAAATTCTTTACGGTTCTATAAAACATGCTTCGCGATCGTAATTTGTTTCTCGCATAGATAGTCTACTGAAAATGGCGGCTCCATTCAAACGTTTTGGTGAAGCTAACATTAGTGAAATAGAATTTTACTAAGTCAATGAACTCGTAAGTGGTGAGGTATTTTTCTAGTTACGTAACTTAGAAACTTATATTGTAGGACTCAGATAGTCAAACTGAATTTTTAATTTATATAATCAGTTACCTATATTTGTTTTAACTAGGTTTTCTTCAAAATTAGGGAAACAGGCAGCATAATAAGCAATGAAAAAAATCTGAATTGAACAGGAACCCTCCCCACATCCCCCTGGCGCAGGCTTCTTTTCTTACAATGGCTGAGGTACTCACAGTCACCACCTGACCAATTACGGGTTAATATCTATTTTATTGTATTAGTGTACTTTATTTCTTCTAATATTTATATATTTTCTCCTGTTTTATCCCCTTCCTACCATTTGTTTCTTTGTTTTCCAACATTTCAAACTGCAAATTCTTTACGGTACTATAAAACGACCGTCATTTGTTTACAGCATATAGACAGTCAACTGAAAACGTTGGCTCCGTTCAAATGTTTTCGTGCAGCTAACTTTAGTGAAATAGAATTTTAATAAGTCAATATTTTATTGTATTAGAGTACTTTATTTCTTCAAATCTTCATATACTTTCTTCTAATCGTATAATAGTCAATTAAATCCCACTCGAGTTTTGATTTTCTCTAGATAAATGAAAACCTCTAGTGAGATTACTGTTGAAAATGCTTTACTTCCCCTCTGAGAGACTCAGTTTCGTTTCATGGACAGATGTTGAGTGATTTTAGGATACAAGTTGAAAAATTAATGTAATATGTGTACATAGTATTTTAGGTACGGAACTGATTATTAAGGACCGTACCTTATCCCAGGAGGCTACATGATTAAGTATTACTGGAATTTTTAAGTGGAATGCGTGCGTCTAGCAAGCGAAGTACTTGACTGTCGGCTCACGTGACTCTTGTCTCGTAAAGTGGAGCAGAACAAAACATGGGCTACTTTAGCAATTACACTAATATTTACTATTTAAATTACTTGATCTATGTACACTATAATATGCTTTTTTTTTACTATTTACACTATAATATAGGATGTAGGCATACACTGATCAAACATTATTTACATTATTATGTACAATGTTGTTTATTGTAATTTGGGTATTTTATTTCATAATATTATATCCCATTTATTTAGTAAATCGTGTATAATAGTGTAAATAATGTTTGATCTTGTAAGCCTTTATTCTTTATGATAGTAGGGTCTACCTGCAACCAAGAAACGCATTTCAACATTCCAACAAAATTCTCATAAAAGTTTTGACAGTTTCTGATTAACATGCAGAAAATAAAATCGAGATATCGTTGTCTCAATAATTTGTCTTTCACATCTGAAGTTGTAGGCTTTTCATGTGGACACCCTGTAGTAGTGGTGGTGGTGGTGGTGGTGGTGGCGGTGGTAGTGATGATATGCCCGACAGCCCGTGGAGGTCTAAGGCCTATCAGCCCACTGCTGATCTCACGTTTTCATGCTTCACCAGAAATGACCTCCAACTGGTACGGGAGTAACGTGTGGTTAACACAATGCTGTTTCCAGCCTTTATAGCTGGCTCACGGAACTGGGTTCCTTTACCCACTGTAGCTCCCAAATTCGTCACATTGCCGGGTGGGCACCGGTCTAATAGAGTGCCCGAAATTTCATGATAAAATGTCTTCCCCCATCAAGAGCAGCTCATTCCGTAATGGTACATCCAAGACATGATACCTTAAACCAGTGGTAATCAATCTATGGTACGCGTACCCCAGGAGTACGCGGGGTTTTCTGAAAGGGTACACATCCAACTTAGGCCTACTATGTATGTAAAAATGCTGACATTTATTTTATTATACTTGATGATAATAATTATTGACCACCTCTGTGGTGTAGGGGCCAGCATGTTGGTCTCTTACGCAGAGGGCCCGGGTTCGATTTCCGGTTGGGTTGAATTTCCTGGTTGAGGGTTTTTCCTCAACCGTAAGACAAATGCCAGGAAATTCGGGCCATAACATCCCTGAATATCACCGGCCTCATTCATCACCGAAATCATATTCATAACAAATCAGTAATACATAGGCTATACAGTTCACAACAGTAGAACCTGTCTCAACAATAGTACACAGGTCTTCGAATTTCACGTAAAACATTAATTCGCGATATGATCGAAGATGTTAAAGCGAGTAAAGTAACAGCGAGAGAAAAAAATAATTATTACAGTTTACATATTTTCTTTCTTTCACAATATTAGCTCTTGTTTTTCATTGCCCCAATATTATTTTTGCTCCATCGCATTTTTTGTTGTATTTCCAGCTATTGTTGTTAGGCCTTGAAAGTTATAATTCCCACACAGAAACTTGTTGCTAGGGAAACAATTGCTCACAACATAAAACCGTACTGAAATAGACCCATTACAGTGCACTTAGTCTATTGTTACTTAGTTACCATTACAGTATAGTTTTACGAAGGCTTTGGAATAATATGGCTCTAAATTTCCAATGCAAAATATATCGTATTTGCAATTTTAAAAATATGATCGTGCAAAAAATATTGTACAATACACGTTTGTATAGTGGATTACAAAATCTCGGAAACTGAAAAATTCACTCTGCTCGTGTTTCAATCTTTTCTCGATTTTATAAAAAGCACTCCCCACCCTTGTATCGTAATATATGATTACTATTATTAGTCTATTGCATCAATAACTACTGTATGTATAATAATAATAATAATAATAATAATAATAATAATAATAATAATAAGAAGAAGAAGAAGAAGAAGAAGAAGAAGATATTTTTAATACGACATCAATCATAGTCTCTTTTGTTCTCATATAATTGCAATGTAGTTTGAGGGTACGAAGGTGAAGAAAAATGTATTTTAGAGGTTCGCTAGCAAAAAAGTTTGAATACCACTGCCTTAAACCGCGACACTACTTCGCGGTACACCTGTTCCTTAAGAAAAAGTAAATAATACATTTGCATTTCAGACGAACCAGAGGTCGCTGAACTTGCAGCAGGAGCTCTTATATCCGTGTCACAACGAAGAACTTCGAAACGTGTATTTTCGTTGAAACATGGAAGAACAGTTTTTGTGATGACGGCTATAGTTTATGCATATAGTAATATGATAACTGGAATCTATCTCCGGACTTGGAAATACGACACCGTGATGGTAGATATCTGGATGTTTTGCGGCAGGTGGGGTACGTCACCGTGTGTAACGTTGCAGCGTGGAATCTTGATTTATTGAAAACAAAACCGGCGTCGACACCTGGCAAACACATCAACTCTGCTGGCGTGATGAAGCTGCTGCGAAGTGCATCAGGGTGAAGTATGCACCGGCCGATAACGCAGCGGGCTGATTTACGACCTCGCGTTATCATCGATTTACCTGTACCATTGGGTGTTTGCAATGGCACTAAGTCGCTACAGTCATTATTGTTAATCTGGACGAGCTTTTGTCCAGTGATGATCACGACTGATGGACAGTGAGATCAGTGAAAAAATCGTGAAGTATACTACATCTAGATCATACCTGCACAAACAGCGCTTATCGAGCGCGTGTGCTCCTTCGGAGCGGGAGAGCCGTGTTTACCGCTCGCCGAAACGGAGAGGAAGATGCGTCAGAATTACATAGATTTGCTATTGGGCAGAGGAGAGGGAAACGACCACTCAGTTATCTAGTGGAGTGCAGTGTGTAGGCCTATTCTCAGTAACAGTTTCACGTTGCTTACCTACTGCTACAGTACAGTATGGAGGAATCTAAAAGACGGAACATAACATTTAACATTTAACGATTTACAGCTCGAACATTGATATTCAATGTGACCTAAGGGCTAAAGATAGTTTGAATAATACCTGGTTGAGTTTTACAAGACTAAACATTAGCAATAATATCCATGACTACACAGGCTGGCTGTGAAAATGATTGCCATGTTTGTCTCAACATTTATATTTGTGAACAACTGTTTTCTATAATCAACTTTAATAAAGGCAGACATCGAACATCTGTAACTGAGGTTTCATTATGATCAGTAAGCTACTGTTCCTTTCAGCTGCAAACAGCATAAAACCCCGTTTTTATGTACTGATAAATAAACATATAACAAAATGATATTGTACATTTAAGTAGCTATAGAATTTCTATTATTTCTGTAAAATAAATATTTATTTATTAATTAATAATAGTCCAAGATAGTTATGCAAACACTAAACGGGAATTCATTTCATAAACACTCGTAATAGTACTTCCTTTTGTGTATATTTTGTACGAGATCACCCCTTCTTCCAGTCCACCTTATACAGAGCGCAGCTAATATCTGCATTCCGCTCATGAGCTGTGAGCCGGCTCGGAGAGCACAAACCTTGTGCAGGCCTGATCTAGATTAAGATTAACAGGTTCTTTTCACAATTTCCTGCGACAGATATCGATGTATTAAAAAAACTATCTTTAACATTTCTGTTTGCCATTCACTTATTTGCCTCTTATTTTATATATCCTAAATAATTAAAATACCCTTATATTGACACATTAAAGATGTTCATTTTACTTAACTACTACTTAAACTGCTTGTGTTTTCAGAAGATGACTTTTTTAAGCAGATCATCTCTGAATCCCAATTCTTTAGCAAATTCCTGACAGATCATATTGAAGTTAGTTAAGGTAAGAAGTACTGCACTGCCTATCTCGACAATTAATTTCATGAAGTTTGGGCGAACGTTACTAGAAAACTGCTACAGGTACCTGAACAAGATTTTCAGGGAATGTTTCACAATCTTTGTTTTTAATAATATTTGTTAGAAATTGGAGAGTGTTATAATTTTTTTAAATATAAAGAACTTAAAACCGAGAAATATTATTTCCTTGCATTGTTTTCGAAAACTATCCATAAAAAATAAATGAAATTTTTTGGTCCGTATTTATAGATATTGTAAATTTATTTCAACTAAACAACAATGTAACTTTATTATCTCAACAATAATTCCTTTCTACAATTCACCTTAAACGCTCTCGTCAACAATAGGATTTTCACTCAACACAGTATTCGTTATAGCACTCCACTGACGACAATGACAATTTACTTGGACTATTACGAACAACAATGAACTGTTAATTTTAACTAATGTTCATAAAACACTATTTACAAATCAGAACTGTCAGTTCTCAGTTCACAGTTCTTCTAGCTCAGTCACTAGAGTTCACAGTATCTCGAACCACAGACCTTCAGAGACAGTCCACTGTACTCGAACTCAGGTCCCTCCAACTGCGGTCCACTGCACTCGAACTCAGGCCTTCGGATGCTGACACAGTTGCGGACGCACACTCGAGTCGAACTCCGGTACACAAGACTGGCTTGCTTGCTCTGGCTTACTCACTGAATGGCTGAATAAACTGAAAACTGCTCAAGTTCGCTCGCGTTTCTTCTTTTATAACCTCAGCGACGTAGCCTGGAAAGTTCCACGCGTGTCCAGAGATAGCACTCCAGAGAACAATCCAGATCCTTCTCCTCTCTGCCAGCACCAGATGCGCGCGCAAACTCCCTCGCCGCGTAGGCCCTTTCCCCTCTCTTCTCTCCGCCGCGTGCCGTCCCTCAGTGCTCCGTGAAGCCCGTGTCGGCTCACGCGCGATCTGCTCTCTTGCGGGACGCTGGTCGTGAGTTCGAATCTCACGTCGCTGTCACAATATTCTTAGCGCGGGCTTCCGGTGGATGATCAGCTAACTAACGTTTTTCGTATTCATAAACCAGTGTTAGCGATATGATATGATATCTAGCATTCTAGCTAACCCATCGTATACCTTCTGTCACTCAAAATTTCTTTCTCCTACAATAATAAACACGTGTAGCACAAAATTGTAACAATAAGATTTGAAAATATGAAAGAAAACAATTGGAAATGTTACGTGATTACTTCTATGGGAACGAGCTTAATATTTAAAATTATAAAGTTGATGGTTGGTATCGTGAAGACATGACAATATTATATTTGTAACTGTGGATTGTCGATTATTATTAATATTACACCAATAATATTAGAGCACGATTATTATCAGATTAAGCACCGAAATAAATTACTTTTATTTACTATTGTTAGTAAAGTTAGTCATGGTTTCAAATATTTAAATTTCATACACTTTACACTAAAATTAATTAGAAAATTGCAAATAAACAAGAAATATTGCTTTAAAATGACAAAACAAAAAAGGCATTTATTAGTAAGAAACCCTTAAAAAGGCAAAATAGGCACAATAAAAATTGGCCCATTACTTTGATTTACCTTAAATGATATTTATATCTATGCAAATAATGATTTACTTCCACCCAGTAAAGCCTCGTTCACATTTTTCAAGTAACTTGAATTCAAGTCACGTGATTTCAAGTACCTGAGTTCAAGTCGCCGTTCAGACATATTCAAGTTATTTTGTTTTCAAGTAGGATAAAATGGCGTCCATGGATGTTGTGCATTAGGAATTTCTGTAGTAGCAAACCTCCGTGCCAGGGAAATGATAAATATATTGAAGAAATGGAAGACGCGTTGTTTAGTATGGGTTAGGAATTAGATTAGTAAGAGAAATACACGACCACTGACCATTACGAATAGAATAGTGAAATCTTCAAGCAGATTTAATAATTCTTATCGCAAATGTAATAAAACATAAGCGAGTCTGATTTACCATACGGTAATTGAAAATTATTATCTTGAAGCTGTTACAGATCCCCCACAAAAATCTATCAACCACATTGAACCATGCCAGTTTCGGCGATAAATATCATCCCTTCAAGCAACGCTCTTCTCTTCTTAATCCCTCTTATCTTCCTCACTTCTTTTCTATCTATAGTTTAATAGTTTTGTATTATTTTTCCTAGGCTATCTCATCTGTGTCCACGTTAAAATCTCTGCTGTTCAGTTCTTCAATGAACTCTTCCTTTCTGTGCAGCTTCCTTTGCATTTCTATTACGAAACTTTGCAGTTTCTATAATCCGCAGGCCTTCGTGAATTTTATACAACTTCAGAAACTCAAATATTTGGTCACTATTTCACTTACTGCTGTTTGCTATTATTTTTGCGTTCCTAGTAGAACTGAAAAACAGTCAGCTGTTAATTTAACGCTCTTAAAATAGGTGTTAATTTAAATTCCCGCTCTTTTCTCCTTGAATTCAAGTTATCAAGTGACGTTCACACTTTTCAAGTCAAGTAAAAAGTAGAAAGGGATCCAACTTCACTTGAAACTTGAATTCAAGCCGTTAATTGATTTCAAGTCAACTTGAAACATAGTTCACATTTTTCAAGTTCGTCTTTCAAGTGACTTTGAATTCAAGTTACTTGAAAAGTGTGAACGAGGCTTAAGAAAGGCATTTTGCCAAACATCCCGGCTCTAATAATAAGATTATTTGCCTCCAGTACAGGGGCTTGTGTAAAATAAAGCCGACACTTCGGCATCACTATGGTCTGAATATCTCTTCTACGTGAGAAGTCAGCACTATATCGAATGAGGTAACCTAGCTACATAAATGATTGAATAAGTAATCGCAGTATTGTACAGAGACTAAACACGCTTGTACAGTCAGTTGTCTGTAGTAACCAGGACAACGTCCGACGTATACTGGAGTAACCTCTCGCACATCAATCCTCGGAGATTCATTTCCCAGTCTCTCAGCTTGTAATAGACTCGCGCAAAATAAATGGGAACAACGCTGAAGAACGCTGCGGCGTGTCAGACCGTCTTCCTTCGTAGACTTCTCTCAGTCATTACTTTATTTCGTTGCTTTCCATCTTTATTCTTCTCTTTTCTTCATTTGTATTTAATTTATTCCTTTCATTATCTTTCTCTCTGCGTGTGTCTCGGTCTGTGTATTTATATATTTTCATCTTATCTTTTTCTTTTTTATATAAATAATTTTGTTTGAACGGGTTACATCAGCTTCTTGTCTATGCGAATGACGTGAATGTGTTAGGAGAAAATCCATAAACGATTAGGGAAAACGCGGAAATTTTACTTAAAATAAAGCGATAGGTTTGGAAGTAAATCCCGAAAAGACGAAGTATATGATTATGTCTCGTGACCATAATATTCTACGAAATGAAAATATAAGAATCGGAGATTTGTCTTTCGAAGAGGTGGAAAATTCAAATATCTTTGAGCAACAGTAACAAATATAAATGACACTCGAGAGGAAATTAAACGCAGAATAAATATGGGAAATGCCTGTTATTATTCGGTTGAGAAGTTTTTGTCATCTAGTCTGTTGTCAAAAAATCTGAAAGTTAGAATTTATAAAACAGTTATATTGCCTGTTGTTCTGTATAGTTGTGAAACTTGGACTCTTACTTTGAGATAGGAAGAGAGATTAAGGGTGTTTGAGAATAAGGTTCTTAGGAAAATATTTGCGGCTAAGAGGGATGAAGTTACAGGAGAATGGAGAACAACGCAGACCTGCATACATTGTATTCTTCACCTGACATAATTAGGAACATAAAATCCAGACGTTTGAGATGGGCAGGACATGTAGCACTTATGGGGGAATCCAGAAATGCATATAGAGTGTTAGTTGGGAGGCCGGAGGGAAAAAGACTTTTGGGGAGACCGAGACGTAGATGGGAGGATAATATTAAAATGGATTTGAGGGAGGTGGGATATGATGATAGAGACTGGATTAATCTTGCACAGAATAGGGACCGATGGCGGGCTTATGTGAGGGCGGCAATGAACCTTCGGGTTCCTTAAAGGCAAATTGTAAGTAATATAAATAATTTTGTAATTGTTCTTACCTTTCCTGTACCTAGCTTTTATGTGGCTGTCCATTGCTTCGTTTCACTATTCCTTATGAATACTTGTTCTTCTTTTTGTCTTCTTTTTTCTTGATATTTTACCCTTTGCTTTTCATTTTCCATGTTTTTTTCCCTTTTATTTCATTTATTCTGTTCTCATTGTTTATGCTTACCTTTATTTTTTATATTGCCATTATACAAAATATGAAACGTGTAGCTTATTCTAATTCCGAAATAAAAAACTTAATTTCTAGTGCTATTATTTCCTGTACCAAAAAAAATGGTTTCTGATATGCCACTAATTATTACATTAGATTATTTATCATCAACTTAATGCCATTCTTCATGTTCATAGTCCCTGAGGTACCATGGTAAATTTATTATTGTACCTTTTTTCTTATGGCGGCCGGGTAGCTCAGTTGGTAGAGCAGCTGGCTACGGACTGAAAGGTCCGGTGTTCGATCCCAGGTGGTGACAGGATTTTTTCTCGTTGCCAAACTTTCAGAACGGCCCCGAGGTTCACTCAGCCTCCTATAAAATTGAGTACCGGGTCTTTCCCGGGGGTAAAAAGCGATCAGAGCGTGGTGCCGACCACACCACCTCATTCTAGTGCCGAGGTCATGGAAAGCATGGGGCTCTACCTCCATGCCCCCCCAAATGCCTTCATGACATGTTACGGGGATACCTTTACCTTTTTTCTTATACAGTTCTATACAAATTATATAAATAGGCCTACTGATATTTATCCATATTGACTATATTAACATAAATTAAGAAAATAGAACAAATACTGAAACAAATATTATTTCAGTCTAAGTGATACTGCATTACAAAAGGCGTAAAAACTGTAATAAACCTGTGGAATGCTTTCAGAACTCAAAAATGTCTTAAACCTTGCTTCTTTCGAACAGAAATGAAATCGAATCACTGATTTTGAGTAGCTTTTGGAAATATTCTACAGGTGTGATATTCCTTGTTGGAAAGCGACTCCGAATAGCTCTTTTTATCTGGGAACTCTAAAGAAGAAAAATTATTCAATATGTCTTTCAAAATATAGTTATCAACAAATGAGAGGTAAGAGTCATATTCGAAAGGCAGTGGTTCCCAATATTTTTCTGCGACAAACTTTAGGCTCCTTATTTTTGTTTTCATTATTCATTTTGCATATAAGCTTATGGCCTAAGCTTTGCTATTCTGATTGTTGGTAGTTCCATTGAGGATCATTTTACTGATAGCTTACCTCTTTCCATTATAAGAAAATGTGACTTTAGAGTAATTAATTAATATGAAATACGACTTTAGAGTAGGTATTTAATTAATATAAAAGTTAAATAAAAATATAATTATAGCATTCAAAAATTATAAAATTGAATTTTCAGGAGCTTTCTATCACCAGTATCTACATGAGATTAAGCCTAAAAAAATATTTATCTTTAGAAAGTAAAATGAAGAGGCAAACGGTTATGATATTGCTTATGTGTAATTAAAAATGTGACATCATAAGCTGTTACAACTAAAAAAAATGATGACAGTTACATGTTTATTTATAACCACATTTAAGAAGACTACAATGAAGGCAAAGTGAGACTTAATTACTCGAAGACTGTTACATCTGAACATGTAACACTGCTTTTAAACAATCAATGCAAGATGAATAGATTTTTACAGCGGAAGACAGTTGTATCTCTTCATGTAACACTATTAACCACCTCACAACCATGAAAAGTAGCAAAGCACTGAGTTATTCCGAAATGTAACACTAGTCGCTCTTCCGTCAATTCCCCAATACAAAACCGAAGAGCGTTACATGCGCTCCCTAGCGCCTATTTGACGAACTAGAGTTACAACGTTAATTCAGATGGTAGAATACGTTTTTGCGCATACGAAAATGGTGTTGTCTCAAAATCGACAATTTCATAGATGTAACACTCTAGTGGGGGTGCGATATAATCCCCAACATGATGAAAGAATTGAATGAATTGTAAACGTATATACAGAGTGATTTATATAGAACTGACACAATTCTTTCATTAATTGTTTCAAAACGAATTGTGCTAGCGACAACTTATTATACCTAAAATGTAGAGGAATTTTGGGAGATTAAGTAACCCCATAGAAAGAAGTCCGGCATTGTCAAATCCGGAGATCTCGGTGGCCACAGGTTCCTGGAAATTATTCGGTCGTCAAAGAATCTTGCAATTACTGTAGATCCATGGATTCATTTGATGTATGGCATGTAGCGCCATCTTGCTGAAAATATCCTTGACTCAGCTCTACATCGTCCAGTTGCTCAACAAACTCAAAGACAAACATCTTAATGATTTTTTGGGTGACTGCTTCAGTCGTGCTCTTACATCAACAACAACCGTGGGAAGCCTAGATGAACGATGCTTGCCCTTTTCACTCACCAGAGATCCAGTTGTTTCCAATTAGTCCCAGTATTGTGTTTCTTTTGAGAGGATTGCGAACACCAAATTCTCTCTGGTGTGCCCTTTGAGTAGCTGTAATTGAATTCGTAATCCAGTATTGCTTCACAAGGAAGAGTCGTTGATTTAATGTGTACTGCATTTTCACGTTGACACAAAATGTCGAAAACAGCTGCCAACAATAGGAATAAAACATAAACATCTGCGCATCTAGTGCTGCCAACAATAGGAATAAAACATAAACATCTGCGTATCTAGTGACAAGGAATCGAAACTCCAGAACATTCTGCTTAATTTGGTGCTAAAATTGGGTCATTGAATGAATTTCCAACGGAATAATTAAAGAAAGAAATGTGTCAGTTCTATATAAATCACTCTGTATATTATAAGAAAGTGCAGCATGTACCATTTCAAATGACGTCTGCTTTTTATTTGTTCTTTCTTTCCTCGTATTTATGTACCTACTACTGTTGGTACTACTGCTACTACCATTAGCACTACTGATGCTGCTCCCGCGACACTGTATGTCCTACCCTCGTATATTTGACAGTTGGGCTGCTTTACACACTACGGTGCACCGCGCAACTTCCGACCAACTTACGAAGTGTTTCACAGTGAACATCACATCTAGGTGATGGTTTCCGATGCGTCGCATAGAGGCGCTCGCGTCGTTATCTCGGTGCTTATGTCGCCTCGTGGGGCCTCTGCCCCCCCCACTCCCCTTCGCTCCTCTTTACCTCAGTCTCTTTCAATTTGCGGCCTCCTTTCTCAAAATTGTGCCATCTATCCGGGAATACATTATGACGCTGTCGGCACAACCACCCTCCACGATGAAGGAATTGCCCACGTCATCTGCTTTTCTCTCTCCGCTTTGAAGATGGCCTTGGACGTTTCTTCCCCGTGGAAGTTACAAATGTGCTCCGGCCTTCTACATCAAGAATAAATGGCGGGACAGTCATTTGTGTACTGTGATATCTTGTACAATGGGCTGAAAAAGAAATTTCGAGTAGAAGTCGCTATCAATCTGGAATATTATCGTGTTATGAGGACCTCGCTTAGGAAACAATAGGAATAGAGATACACAGAAGGCATTGCATTCAATTTTCAGTTCTATGTCTGTATACATTATAAAATAATAATAATGATGATTTATTTTAGCTGGCAGAGTTAAGGCCATAAGGCCTTCTCTTCCACTCAACCAGCAAAAAGTATACATACATATGTATGAACTTACAAAGAATTCAACAATTTGATTTAGTTAAGAGCTACATGTATACAAGAGTTATTTACGAATTAAACAACAAAATGCTATGAACTATTAATTAAACACTAAAATACAAACTATGTAGCAGAATTAAGCTAAAATACATAGAATGTTAATATATTTCAATAATGTTAGATAATAGAAACAGATTATTATGAGACAATTTTGAAAATACAGCACTATCAGGATGCATGTCTAAAGGAAGGAGTAACAATGTAGGCAGTGATAGTTTAAGTCAGTATGATTGGAGTGAAATGCTAAGAATGTTATTCTTTGAACTATTTTTAAAAATGTTTATTGTCTTGCAGCCCCTGATACTTTGTGAGAACGAATTCCATTGTCGCGAGGTGGATACTGTAAAAGATGATGAATAACGAGATGTTCTATGAAGAGGTATACTTAGCGTGCCACAGATAAGTAATCTTGTATTTACGTCGTGGTTGGAGTATGGATAAGAGAAACGAGACGAAAGGTAATTTGGTGTTGAGGTGTGCAGAATTCGAAAGAGTAAAGACAAAGAGAGTAAAGTCCTACGTTCTTTGAGTCGGAGCCACGAAAGACTTGCGAAGGACGGTGATATGTGATCATATCGTCGGATGCTGACGCACATATTCTGAGCTCGCTGTAACTTGACTGACAGTTCAGAACTTAGGTCACGTAACTGAACGTCATAATAATGGAAGTGCGGCATTACTAGGGTTTAGCTGCGATGTTGCCAGACTGCTGAAACTTTCAACATATTTTTTTTCTAATTTACCGTGCATTTAATCACGAAATGTAATATACAGTAGATGTTCTAGTCCTTCAAGTGTACCCTATCTGCAGGATTATTTCACTTTCACCTGTATAATGTTAGATAATAGAAAGAGATTATTATGAGACAATTTTGAAAATACAGCACAATCAGGATGCATGTCTAAAGGAAGGAGTAACAATGTAGACAGTAATAGTTTGTCAGTATGATTGGAGTGAAATGCTAAGAAGGTTATCTTTTAAGCTGTTTTTAAAAGTGTTTATTGTCTTGCAGCCCCTAATACTTTGTGACAGAGAATTCCATTGTCGCGAGGTGGATACTGTAAAAGATGATGAATAACGAGATGTTCTATGAAGAGGTATACTTAACGCGCCACAGATAAGTGATCTGGTATTTACGTCGTGGTTAGAGTATAGGTAAGAGAAACGAGACGAAAGGTAATTTGGTGTTGAAGTGTGCAGAATTCGAAAGAATAAAGACAAAGAGTGTAAAGTTCTGCGTTACTTAAGTCGGAGCCACGATAGACTTGCGAAGGACGGTGATATGTGACCATATCGTCGGATGTTGCATACGTATCTGACGCACATATTCTGAGCTCGCTGTAACTTGACTGACAATTCAGAACTTAGGTCACTTAACAAAACGTCACAATAATCGAAGTGCGGCAATGTTATATTTACATTTATATTTATTACTAGCCATATCCGTGCGCTTCGCTGCACTTCTTAGAATTAAATATTGACAAATATAAATGCAGTTTTGTAATTACTTAATGAATAATAGCTTTTTGCATGTCGTAAGTCGTTTGCTTCTCAGTCATTTTGAAAGTTGTATTTAAAACTATGAATTTAACTGTTATTGTCATGCAATACTTCCTGGAATTGTTCACGTTACCTAGTTGAGATTTTTTTCCGGGGTTTTCCCTCAACCCAATACGAGGAAATGCTGGGTAACTATCGGTTCTGGAACCCGAACTCATTTCACCAGCATTATCATCTTCATCTCATTCAGACGCTAAATAACCTAAGCTGTTGACACAGCGTCGTAAAATAACCTACTAAAAAGTAAAAAAAAAAAAATACTATATTAGACCTAATAGACAATTGGTCAGCGTCTGAAATGAAATATACTTGAAAGAATTGAAGGCTCTTACTCTCAGCTGGAAGATTTCCAATTAAATGATAAGCCTATGCTTGAACTTTAAATGATGGTGTAGAATTAACTTTATGCTTTTATTGCATAGTTTATTTATTTTATCTATTTTAACACAATTCAATTGAGCATAGTTAAAGTAATGGAATTTTAAACTAACGTAGACTACTATTACTGCATACTAAATCAATATACTCTCGTCCGTTAATTCTCGTCAAGTGAGATGTACTGCCTTATAACAGATATACATATCAGCCAGAACCTCAATATAGTCTTAAAATTAATACATTATTTTTTTTAGTTTATTTATACGCGCTTTAACATCTGTAGTCTTATCCCGTGTTTAGGATCTGTGGATATACTGTACCAGTAGGCGTTTTCACTATTTTTGAGTTCCTGTTTCTATTATGTGTTGTAGATGGTTTTATGTTCATGTAATTTATTTTACATTTTGACTAATGTTTATGATATGGTGATTGAGGTGGTGATGAATCATGGTATGTACATTTCCCATCCGAAATTCGCCTTTTGTGACTGAGGGAAACCATGAAAATGCCCAATCAGATTGGTCGGCCACGGAGTTTGAACCCGGGACCTCCCGAATGCGACGCTGAAACATTTTGTCTCAGCCAACTCGCTCGTTTACACTGTCTTATTACACACACAAAAAAAAAAGAGATTGTCGTAAGTAAGGAGTTTTTGCGTATGCAGTAATATTTTTTTGTTTAAACGGATTATCTGAAGAATATGTTTAGACTACTTCGCAAATAATAATAATATATTGATAATTAATACAAAATATAACATAATTATATTACTAAGAAACAGATTATATTATAAATTAAGATATTTAATATTTGTATATTTTCTAGCATCAGTCAATATCACGGCCCACTATATTTTTAAGAAAACAATGAAATACTTAACATTTGAACATCAGGTGGTACAAGATTTTAAATGAATGCACATTAGGTGTGATAAAATTGTTTCGAAAAGATTTCCGTTGATAGTTGGCTTTGATTGGATAAAACTCAATAGATTCTTACATTCCATTGGTACATCAGCAAAATAGTCGGTGAAATCTGTTATTGGTATCATTCAATGTTATTACGAATGGATGCTGAATATGAACGTTCATGAGAACAAACCACAGGCGGGGATATTATTGGCAAATTGAAGCAACGTGTTTCAAATCACGTAAACATGGGCCCTAATATATAATCAGAAACTACGTGTTACCTTCATGACCTTGGTTTTTTTTCTGCCTCGTAACTTTTCGAGATTTTATGGTCGTTGTGTTGCGAAACCAGCTCTCCACACTTTGTCATTGATATATTGCACGCAGCGGCAGATGCGATGTATCAGATACAGCGTCTGCAAAGAGCAGACTGTCATTACGTGCTGTAATCATTACCGGAAGCCGGTGACAGTGCCTCCCGTTCAAACTTGCATTGCAGGAAATTGCACTGTTTGACGTGATTACATGTCCGCAGGTCGTAATTCTGGCTCAAATTTCCCCGTCGATACATGGCTTTAAAACCCGGAACGGTTGCTGTATCACGCTTTTTATTTACGTTCGATAATAACTTTTGAAAAATACCACAAGCCCCAGGCGTAACTCAGAGGATAACAAGCTGGACGTGGGTTGAAAACTCGCTGTATACTAAGATATTCTCAAACTGTAAGGAGAATATCAGGTAATTATGTGGGAATTCCTTTGACTTATCTTGTGCTCATCAACTTAACCTATGACATGAATGTGCTCAATTGACCTTCGACACTTAGCCTCCATCCTCTGAGGAGTTTAGTGCTGAGAGGAATGCGGTTCCAAATAGTGTAGCGCGGTACTGGAGTGGGAGGGAACAGTGACAGCGGCAGTCTGGAAGGAAGTACAATCATGCTGAAAACATTCGCCCAATTTATGAGAGCAGTATGCCTATTAGTTTTCTAACGTATTTTTGGCGAGATAGAGATACAACCATTCGTACTTAAGTGTTCAGAGAAGGAAAGTATTGTAGAAAATTTTATTTATTTATTTATTTATTTATTTATTTATTTATTTATTTATTTATTTACTCTGGTGAAGTTAAGGCCATCACACCACCAGAAATACAAATACAATAAAATAAATAAAAAGAAAAATCATAATAAAACTACAATAATATAAATGAAAAGAAGAATCATACTATAAAATTTAGTGGTAAATAGAATTGAATTAAATTTGTAAAGTAGTCAATTTAAATATACTGTACTGCTGAACTCACTTGAGAAGTAAAATTACTTGATTTGTATTTTAAGATATCACCAACAAATGATTTTCGGATGACATTATAGGAATCTGTTTTTCACGATACCAATCACACATATTCTAAAATTCCAATAGAATAAAACTAAAAACTTTTCCACAGCATGTGACTTGTAGCGGTGAAATATTTAACATGAGTAATTCATATAATATTAACATAGCTACAGTAACATCAGGGAGTTGTTTGAGCAAATATTGCAACAATATATTTAATATATTAATAACAAAACCATATAGGCCTAGTTAAACAATATGTATATGAAATATTCACACACTACTACAAACTGAAGACTGCGTATTTTTGGACGATTAATACTTCCCACTCCGCTCTGCTCGGCTTGGCTGTAGCAACAAAAGAATCTACCTGCAACACCCCCCACTGATGGCAAGAATACCACAGGTCCCAGCGCTAAACTCGTCGGAGGAAGACAGTAGTTGGGGTCTTTTCTGACCCCACACCATTTTTTATTGTTAATATTTACATCCATATAATCCGAAACGTTCTAGTAACCTAGATATGTTGTTATCCTTGGTTATTTTAGTTTCCTTTACAATTAAAATTTTTTCGTAATTATGTATTTACTTACAAATGGTTTTTAAGAAACAACCGCAGGTTCATTGCCGCCCTCACATAAGCCCGCCATCGGTCCCTATCTTTGCAAGATTAATCCAGTCTCTATCATCATATCTAACTTCCCTCAAATCCATTTTAATATTATCCTCCCATCTACGTCTTGGCCTCTTCAAAGGTCTTTTTCCCTTCGACCGCTCAACAAACACTCTGTATGCATTTCTGGATTCGCTCATACGTGAATTTTTTTTTTTTTTTTTTTTTTTTTTTTCGTGTTTATTGCTTGGGTTCATGGATGAACCCAGCTATAAACCACGTCTTTATTTTCTAGTTAGAATTATTTTACAGTGGTAGTGTTTTGCTGTGAGCAAAGTGAATATCTACTTTTCCAAAAATAAACAAGTGAAACAAATATAGCATAAACTCCCATGTAGGTTATGGGTAAAATGTTGTAGTTTCATGAGTGATTATTTCTATTTGTCAAACTAGCTTCATGTTCTTTCTGCTGCAAAAGGTGATGAGACTAAATTAATTAATTTCCTAGACATAATAATAATTAACACTTGATGCAATAACAGTTTCCTTTTTATGCTTTATTTCAAGGAACGTGAATGTGTTTTCTGATAATTGAAAAGATAAAAACAGGATACAATTAATTAATTAATTAATTCATTCATTCGTTGCTTAAACATAGTGAGTAAATCTAGATGCAATAATAGTACATTATACAACGAGCCTATAATGGTACTAATTAAGACGCGAGTATGTTTATGAAACGAGCGCAAGCGATTTTTAATAATTTTCATACGAGCGTCTTAATTACCATTGTAGTCAAGTTTCATACGACTTTTTATGCTCGACCATATTTCTAACTTTAAATTATTCATATCTGACTGAGGAGCGGAACTGACCTTGTGCAATACCTCGTAAATTGTGAGATGTGCGCAGACGCGAAAGTATTGATTTTTTCCGAGAAACAAATGTCGACATTGACCTTGGTATAATCTAGAGAGTAAAATAAACATTAACCTTGATATAACCTTGAAATTGAATTAGACATTGAAAAACGAGATGACAAATTCAATTTATTTGAATATTATTTGCAATTAACTCTAATTATTATAGTAACAGAACTAGTTGTCTTTCGATTGCAGATACGAGAATAATCGATACTTGCGCTTTCATATTGCTACAATGGTGTTTTCTGATTGGTGGAACACCTGAACTTTAATGAATAGGTGTACTTTAATGAGGTCCATTAAAGGGCTGCTACCAGGTGTATAATTACTACATTTCGGCATGGTCGAGCATAAAAGCTTTTAATTTCGTTGTACTGTGTATACCAATTACGAATGAAATAAGCTATAAAATATGCTAATTATTAACAACAAATATTCTTGGGGTGAAATACCCTAGATAAGTAGTATGGAATTCTAGAGCAGCTAAGTTGCGAGGATGAATACAGATTCGTTAAGAAACTGATCGCATTTCACGTTTTGAAAACCCCATGTCTATGATACCGACATGTGATCGTCGATCTTTCAGGGGATTAAATCTATTAAATATAAACAACTTCTGTTTTCCAACTTGTGACTAGCTTTATAGGCCTGAAGGAAATAATATCTAAGACGAATGTTTATTGACTTAAGTAATACATTGCAGTTCTTTAATTTAAATTGGATGTCATTTTTAAGTAACTAGGGGAGCCAGGGGATCGTTGTTTAAATACATCGATGACTAATCAAAATTTCTGGGATAGAGGTGGAATATGTACCAGAACAATGGAAGGAGTCCATAATTGTACCTATTTTTAAAAAGGGGGACAAAACCAACTGTAGTAACTTTCGAGGAATATCACTTTTGTTGACGTCGTACAAAATTTTGTCCAATATTCTTTTGAGGAGATTAACTCCGTACGTAGATGAAATTATTGGGGATCATCAGTGCGGTTTTCGGCGTAATAGATCGACTATTGATCAGATTTTTTGTATTCGGCAGATAATGGAGAAAAAATGGGAGTATAAGGGTACAGTACATCAGTTATTCATAGATTTCAAAAAGGCTTATGACTCGGTTAAGAGGGAAGTATTATATGATATTCTTATTGAATTTGGTATTCCCAAGAAACTACTTCGATTAATTAAAATGTGTCTCAGTGAAACATACAGCAGAGTCCGTATAGGTCAGTTTCTATCTGATGCTTTTCCAATTCACTGCGGGCTAAAGCAGGAGATGCACTATCACCTTTACTTTTTAACTTCGCTTTAGAATATGCCATTTGGAAAGTTCAGGATAACAGGCAGGGTTTGAATTGAACGGGCTACATCAGCTTCTTGTCTTTGCAGATGACGTGAATATGTTAGGAGAAAATACACAAACGGTTAGGGAAAACACGGAAATTTTACTTGAAGCAAGTAAAGCGATCGGTTTGGAAGTAAATCCCGAAAAGACAAAGTATATGATTATGTCTCGTGACGGGAATATTGTACGAAATGGAAATATAAATATTGGAGATTTATCCTTCGAAGAGGTGGAAAATTCAAATATCTTGGAGCAACAGTAACAAATATAAATGACACTCGGGAGGAAATTAAACGCAGAATAAATATGGGAAATGCGTGTTATTATTCGGTTGAGAAGCTCTTATCATCCAGTCTGCTGTCCAAAATCTGAAAGTTAGAATTTATAAAACAGTTATATTACCGGTTCTTCTGTATGGCTGTGAAACTTGGACTCTCACTCTGAGAGAGGAACATAGGTTAAGGGTGTTTGAGAATAAGGTGCTTAGGAAAATATTTGGGGCTAAGGGATGAAGTTACAGGAGAATGGAGAAAGTTACACAACACAGAACTGCACGCATTGTATTCTTCACCTGACATAATTAGGAACTTGAAATCCAGACGTTTGAGATGGGCAGGGCATGTAGCACGTATGGGCGAATCCAGAAATGCATATAGAGTGTTAGTTGGGAGACCGGAGGGAAAAGACCTTTAGGGAGGCTGAGACGTAGATGGGAGGATAATATTAAAATGGATTTGAGGGAGGTGGGGTATGATGATAGAGACTGGCTTAATCTTGCACAGGATAGGGACCGATGGCGGGCTTATGTGAGGGCGGCAATGAACCTTCGGGTTCCTTAAAAGCCATTTGTAAGTAAGTAAGTAAGAGGTGGAATATGGCAGCTCTGGAAAATTCTCTGTGATAGATAACGGTTTTGTCACTGTGATTTTGATGTCCGTGTGATTTTTGGAGATTGTGAAAGAAACATTCTGTCTGATAGAGGTTCCAGGAAAATCCGTTAGCATTTCTCGATTATGCTGTATTTTGAAGGTGAATAACCTTTTCAACTGAAAATCTTCGTTAAATAAACTACTGCTGCTGCTGCAGCACAATTGTCTCCGGAATTTTGACTCGGTATCTCCAGCGAAAAAAAAAAAAAAGTCGATTATCTAGTTATTCGGCTAAGTCGCGTGTCCTAAGTAGGCCACGTATAAAGATTGAGAAAAGGTCTTCCTTTCTGAGCGTAATTTTATGCGAATGACCTGAAAGAAGTTTTTTCTCATATATGCACTATATTCTAGAAGGCACCCAAAGTAGTTCGTTGTGGCACAATATTATTTTCAACCCACTTTCACGTTAGTGAAGCCGGACCCGTCTCTTGAATTGAAGTCAGCTCCGGCAATTGATTTATATAGCGGCGCCATGACACGAGGAGTTCGACAGTTATTGTGTACTAAACGTCGAGAAACTTGGAAGAGAACTAACTACAAGTTTCAGAATTCGTTCTGTTCGGATTATACGTAGTCATGGATACAGAATGTGAAACAAATGACAGATTCTTTAGATTCATAATATGCTTTGCTGTAGGCATTGTTATTTTTCTGTGAACTGTGTTATAAGAAACCGCATAAAAAGGTTTGTACTTTACGATCATAAATTGATGAACTGGCCATCCTACCCCCATTATCTTCTGGCTTAGTTGTCTCATGAGTGCTGTGTTAATGGTGTCACGACGTCAAACCTGTCTTCGGACAGTTGACTAAACAACAACAACAACAACAACTTGTTTTTGAAAACATATTCAAAATGTTCCTTCTTTCACCCACTGTACCTTTTGTACACAAGTTTCTTCATAAAATTAAATAGGAAAACTACAGGCAGAACTGCATTTTACTCACTAATATAATATAATATAATATAATATAATATAATATAATATAATATAATATAATAATATAATATAACATATATTGTATTATATTATATTATATTATATTATATTATATTATATTATATATTATATTATATTAGTTAGTGCTTGGGCAGCAAATGCTGTAAACTAAGTTCATTAGACAAATTTTTTCAGATTTATTTTCAATGAAGAATACCAGACATTCTGAAAGTTATTTGCTTCCATAATAATGAAAGATACTCTCTCTCGAGCCAATACTCAAGTGAACCACGCATATAAATATCTATACCACACCGCCATTAAATATATGAAAAAGACTCAACCCCACTTGATTAATAACTATAAAAATATTTGATTTTTAATAATATTGTTATCTTACGTAAGTTTTATAGCTTTCGGTAACATATAGGCCTACTCCATACTATATAGCCGCCACTCAGTAAAATATAGAAATCAAAATCTAATTTAAGTTATTCTCTATATCTACTTATATAACCCCAAAACGTTTCACTTTCATATCATCAATATAGCATTACTATGTATAATTAATGAAAAATAGACACATCAGGCATTAACTACAATAATATTTCATTTCTAATAGTAATAATGTCATCAAACCACCTCAAGATTTTTTGTTTTTAATATCCAATACACAGCTTTACCCAGAAAATTACACACCACAGAATCGAACCTGTAAATAATTTTAGTAAGTTAAGTTTTTAATAACAAAATTAATTTGAGCTCTAAATATGTCAGCATTCTTGCAGATCATGGCCTTCATGTAATATTGTTTACTGTAGTGTGTGTTTTGTTTTATTCTGAAATGCAACACGGCCGACTTGATGCTCGCTTCGCTTCTCTTGAATGCAATTAGCTAGTTCTCAAAACTGACGACAGATGGATTTTGGAAAATAGGAAAATTATCTAGGAAAATTGACATTTCACTGAAAACTACTATTTTCCGAAAAACTTTGGGTTCCAAGCTTCAAAATGAGGGGCCATTTATTAAAATCCGTTCAGCCGTTTTCCTTTAATTTCCATTATCAGTTCAAATTATAGGCCTATATATAGATTATATTATATTATATTATTATATTATATTATTATATTATATTATATTATATTATTATATTATTATATTATTATATTATTATATTATATTATATTATATTATATTATATTATTATTTATATTATATTATATTATAGTGGAGTCCCTTCTTTGTTCATACATGGGGTAAAAACTATTGGCCAATCAAAGATCATTTAATACATTTGTAGGTACTGTGTACTACATTATTGGTCTTATGTGCCCGCCTCTACCTCGGAGATGCAACCACTCCCAAGCAATGAACTCACTGACTCGCAATCAGAGGACGAGGTGTAAGCAACCGGGTGAATATAAACACTATACTATACTGTTATAATAGTACGTACGAGGATAATGTACTTGTCTAAGCGTTGGAGGGACCACGTAGCAGATTTCCTACAAGCTTCAGCTTAATTTTTTGTCTGAGTAAATGTATTATGAAAGGATATCAGTCCAAATGACTTAAAATATTTTTATTGTTAATGCTAAAACAATTATTTTATTTAGAGGAGTTACCACTGCAGTTACTCTTATATTTGTGTTATTAAGAAATCTTCTCCTCATATTGTGTGTGTACATATTTAGATGCTAAAATAATTCTTATTTAAATTTGTGTACCTTTTGATGTCGACGTCGAGCATGAGCAAAGCGATCGCCTTAACCGTAACGCATGGGCGTCTAAAAGGATCGTCTGCTCCGAATCACTTGCAGCAAGTAGATTGCATAAGCTCATGACCTCGGGTGGGAGGGTTGAAGATGTAGGTAGCGACAGGTGAGTTAACTAGAACAGTGGCGGGTTTATTGCATGCTAGACATCATTGGGGAAGTTCATGTACTTTAACTTGATTCAGAATTACAATTTGTTAATGAATACAAATAAATACATAAACTATAGACGTTGGACAGTATGATAACGTATAATAATGAATGAAATGCATTCTATTGAAATTAATCTTCTTCAGTTTCACATATTTGTTTCAGCAATATTGCATTGAAATCCGGAGTTATATCACACACTGCCAACCGTAATTATTGGCCGTCCGTAATGCTGGTCCTACATTTTGACTTTGCGCTGTTTCGAATTTTGTTTATATTACGTATCACCACATCCATGACGTGCTGAAAATTCAAAGTTTTCTCACAAAGGGCTTCTTGATGAAGAATGCAACGTACTGTGTAGAAATCTGATATACCTCTTTCGTTAAGAAACACTTTTAGTCTGCCAATTAACCCTCAACTGGTATCGCTCTTTAAGTGTACATTACGATATCAAGCAATATGGGTCTACGGGTATATTGACCCATAGATACCAGTTGAGGGTTAAAACCCCTTTTCTCGGCAACAATGGAACGGGCTCCATCAGTTGCCATGGACGCTAGCTTTGAATACTGTAAATAATTATGTTTATGTACGCACAAGCAAACGCCATTGAATATTTCTTCTCCAGTGGTGTTACTTTTTAAAGGAATCAGGTCTAATAAAAATTCCTCAACATTAATCTGTTTGTCAACACCGCGTATTAATACAGATAACTGAGCTGTATCTATCAAATCATTGCTTTCATCTCAAGCGAGAGAAAAATGTAAAAAGTTATGAATTGTAGCATCAATCTGCCTAGATATGTCATTAAATATGTCAATTCTTCGTGCAACAGTTTGTCGAGAAAGGTGTAAATTGCGAAAGTGTTGCAATTCTTTGGGGCACAAAATTTCTGCAACTTTAACTACAATTCATTTTATATATCAATATGCCTGGTAAATTATTAAATAAGTATATAATAAATTTCAATCTTAAGATTGAAATTTATTATATACTTATTTAATAACTTTAACTATGCATGTTTCTACAAACTCGCTTTCCTGAAATGATTTGAGAGATTTGGCTATCTCCCATGACACAGTTTAACTAACAAGTATTCTTTTTCTGTCATGTCAGTTGCAGGAACATCAATATGCAGAGCATGCTTATTTAACAGGTTACTCAGTTCTTTTGCCCAATCTACTCCTGGAATAATGAGGGAATATGCATAATTTTATTTATTTATTTATTTATTTAATGTATTTATTTATTTATTTAATGCTGTACAACAGCCAGTGGCCAATTACAGTTCAGCACAAATATAACAAAAACATAAAACAAAAATAATTATTACACATAAATATAATTACAATTACAATAATGACGATGAATGGGTAACTAAGAATACTATGAGAGAATGTTAATTGAGTATAATGCCTAAAAGAATACATAAATGATAAATCGTTGCCAAGAGCAAACAAAGTCTATACATTGAAGGGATCGAATTCGCAGCCATGCATGTTGGCATTTTTAATGCATCTGGAGACTGGTGAAAGAAATTTCGAATTTCTAATATAGAAAAGTTTGTGGGCTCTCATATCTTTTGTTGGAATACGTAAGGTAATATTGTTTAAGAAAGAGTCACAGGATATATCACCTTTGAGGACTTTACAAAAGAACAGATAATCTAGCTCATGGCGTCTAGCATATAGATTTTGACAATTAAAATATTCACATTTTCTCTCATAACTATACCCGGAATTAATGGGCAGAAATCTGAATGAACATAAGGATATACATTTTCTTTGTATATTTTCTAATTTAGCCGAGTCCGTAGTTGTAATCGAGTTCCAAACTACAGATGCATATTCGAGTTTCGATCGCACCAATGTATAGTATAGCATTAAAAGAGAATCGGGCGTGGAAAAAGAATAAGTTATTGACCGTATTATTCCTAGCATTCTGATTGCGTGATTGTAAATGTAATCAACGTGACTATGAAAATACAATTTACTGTCAAAGAATATTCCCAAATCTTTTACGCAATCCGTTCTGTTAATTAGTACATTATTTAGATAATAATTAAATTTCAGTGAAGAAGTTTTTCTAGAAAAGGTTATTACATTAGTTTTGGATACGTTAATTGTCATATCATTGTCTTCCGATTATTTAGCGACTGAATTAATGTCACATTGAAGTGATTGACAGTCAGTACTACTTTTGATTGTACGAAAAATTTTTAAATCGTCTGCAAATAATAAACAGTAATAATAATAATAATAATAATAATAATAATAATAATAATAATAATAATAACAATACTGGTAATATAATATCCAATAACGCTAATATAATAATATTTATAATAATCAATAATACATTGTAACGCAGCATATTGAGAATGCCATTCAACATGCCGGAAATTGTCTTGGAACATATAAGACATTTTATATTATCACCATCTTCATAGCGAAGAAACTCTAGTTCCCACTCTACATTAAATTTGGAGGTCGAAAGCTTGGACAGAGGCATTCATAAACCATCTTATACGTCCGGAACGCCCGCCACTGCCTTGTTTACTGTATCAAGCACACGCTATGGCAGTCATGGTGCCTTACGGGGGAGGAGGGTGAATGAAGGGGGTTACATTGCAGGTTGCATAGTAACTACACTGTGATTCGCGAATCACCTTTTGGACATCTCTGCCGTAACGTATTGAGTGGTGTTCCTGTAGTGAGCGGAGTCCGGTAGCTTTCCAAATTAGAAGTTTCCTTAACAAGTTTCCAACGGAGTCTCCACTGTATATTATATTATATTATATTATATTATATTATATTATATTATATTATATTATATTATATTATATTATGCTACAGTGCTGGGTAACTTTAGGTGCTGGACTCCGGACTCATTTCACCGGCATTATCACCTTCATCTCATTCAGACGCTAAATAACCAAGATGTTGATACAGCGTCGTAAAATAACCCAATAAAATAAAAAAAAATTATGCTACAGAACGTCAGTACATTGTTCAAGAATTCTCCGCTTCTATTTTGGAGGTGGTACTCGGTTCGTACCTTGCGTTGGCTCCCGGCAGAGCAGGATTGCATGTCTCCGCTGTAACTCACATCCTGCATGGCCCATCCTCACCTGTTTGAAGAGGATTTAGGGATGACAAATTGTAGTCTCATGACTCCCATACAAACCTCGTCCGACGAGTGGGCTAATAAAAACTTTATGGCAAGCCGTAATTTTACAGCGGACGTCCGTCCTCATTTAGCGACAAATGACTCTCGATCTTTGTTACAGCGAGATTCATGGTGTGTATGGAGATCATGAAAACATGCACAAATTTCTGTCACAAGCTAGTAAAATGGTCCAGCTGCATATGAAGTTAACTTCTTATGAAAGGGACCAAAGTTTGATGTCGGACAGAGTTTCTGAGATGTGTGGGAAAAAGCTAGTCATTCTGAACCGAACATTGAGTTATTATCGACACATCTTCTGTAGTTGAAACGAAGGATTTAATATAGAATTACCGTTTATACAACGGTTAGGAGCGTGCATCAATTTTATTTTTCGTTAAAAGTGGTTTAGTTTAATGGGGAGCATAACTCGCTACTGAGTGATGTAAGGGGTTGTTGGACAGTAACTTCATTTAGGTCAAAATTACATAAATTCTTACTTAACAAATTAATTGCTGATTAATATTTATTACATATAATGAAACTAACATCTGTCCATTCTTATTATTATCATTAATTTCTCTAAATAGATTTACAAAACCTCTAATGGCAATTACATTAATATTCTCATTATAGAAATATATTTTAGATTTATATGTATATATATATTTTTTTTTCTCCCTGTAACATAGTTCTAGTAAGCTTATATTAAATTAATTTTCATCATTTTACTAGCTATCTCAAATCTCAAATTAATTATAAGTGATTGAATTAAATTAGCTCATATATTAAGTTACTACTTTACCTTATAGGTTTATCTAAATTACAAATAAATATGTCTACTAGTCGTTAAAACTTAACTGAAGAATACTGCTGGAGAACCTTTTAAGTATAGTGAAAATATTTGTAATTTAAATATATACTGTATTGAGTAAGGTTGGTTGAGCGGAAGAGAAGGCCTTATGGCCTTAACTCTGCCAGCGAAAATAAAACATTATTATTATTATTATTATTATTATTATTATTATTATTATTATTATTATTATTATTATTAACTCTTATAATATATATCTTATTCGGAAACTTAAACTTATTGGCGTCACGTGACTGGAAAAACAGGAAGCTAATACAAGGAAAAAAAAGTAGTTAAATCAACAGTAATAGCAATGGTGATAGTGATGATGATGATGATGATGATGATGATGATGATGATGATGATGATGATGATGTTAAGGGTAAAACCGACAACAGAATAGTTACAATAGTGGACGAGTGTTGGGTTCATGACAGAGTTTACGGGACCCAAAGTTTTGATAAATTTAGTAATTGAATTTGAGATATCTGTGTGTTCATATTAAAATTTCCGTACAAATTCATTAACTGCTCGAAAGATCAATTTCACATTCACAAAAAAAAAAAAAATGAGCGTGGTACTTATATAATATATTTGTAAGCAAGATTGTAATACAGAGTCTTTCATGAGTAACGAGTCTATCGAAAAATTAACTATTTTGGATAATTTTTTTAAATGATCATCCCCACTCATGGGCTCTGGGTAGCATGTCAGGCGTAACCATTTGTAACGTGTGTTCAATTCGTTCCACTAATTCAGGAAGCTGTGTGGCCTAGTCACATAGACACGATCCTTGATGAATCCCCAGAAAAATAAGTCCAGGGGAGTCAAATCAGGTGATCGCGGATGCCAACGGATTGGGCCTGTGCGATCGATCCATCTGCCTGGAAATACTTCGTCTACGAGATAAACGCTTAATTTAAGCAACACTGTTTCCAAGTTCAAACCAGATAGCAATTTATATTCTGCGATAACGTTAAGCGGTTGCGTGGCATTTTATCATTCCAGAATATCACAACAATGTGTATAGGCATGGCCGTGTGGCATTATCGTTGGCGTATAGGAGGCCATGCTCCAGATCATTTTAAGATGGAATCAAATGCACATTACACATGGATAAGCAGCTTTCTCAGGCGCTGAGGGGGGGAGGGGGTGTTTGTTTTCAAATCGACTGTACGGCACCGGGAAGGATTCTTTCTCGTGAGGTTGAATATCATTTCAAAAAATTATCCATAATACAGTAAAACCCCGATAAGACGCTGTTCAAGGGACCGGGTGTAAACCGCGTATTAACCGGTACCGCATATTAGTTGGGTATACTAATTTTGAGTTATATACAGTATGTATTACAATTTTTCTTTATTGAAATACATGATTCATGAAAGGTTTTACAGTATTGCTCCATTATGTAATTACTGTACTGTACGTCAAAGACATTTACAATATGTACTGTACTTAATTATTTCGGAAAAAAGTCATTTATAGTCGTTTGCCGTGTGCGTGTTCTCCAAGTCCTCATGTTTACGACACTTCAGTTCCTGCGATTACATCCTCCCGACGATGTCGCAACTGTAGTGATTGAATCGCGATTTTTTATTATCATTCTTAATATGGATGATGGGATTCCTAATGAATCAGAGAGTTGTTTCTGAGTAAGAGTACTGTTCTCATCGTACTTTTGTAAGATTTCCAATTTTTTCGTCACAGAAAGCGCTTTGTAACTCATTGTAATCACATTCACAGACACTTCAATACAATAAAGGACAACAAACTGCCCAGCAAAAATTTCCAGAATTTTATTACGGCCGAGTGAGGAATGCTGTTTGAGAGAGAGGGTTTAAAAATAGGGTGAGGTATTGTAACTGTATGTGGGCTTTAAGCGCGCAGGTAAGGAGTCGAATAAGAGAGCGTAACAAGAGGGTGGGGTATACTAAGGTATAGTAGGTTCGTTCTTTGCGTCCCCAGTTAAAGACAGAGGCTACCGCACGCTGAGCGGTTGTCTTTTGAAGTAAGACGGTCCCCCCAACCTTTTCTGTCTACTCGGGAGATGGGGTAATCTCTGTTTCCGCTTTCTGATGTAAACATAAATGTTGCCAATTCTCCCCTGAATGCTAACGCTAACTGCATTCTTTCTTAACATGCAAAAGTGTTTTTGTTCGCTATTTGAAAGTCTTCTGTAATTTTATTAATTATTATTATTATTATTATTATTATTATTATTATTATTATTATTGATATAAGTATTAAACTATATTAGTTTGAAGAAGTTGACCACAATGGTCCTATAACGGATCTTTATACACACAGTAACTCAAAACTAACCATTCATTAATTCGTGATTGAATGAATGAAAGTACAATTTGTTGTATAAAGGCCCGCTCCCACTAGCGGAATCGAACCGAATCGAAACGAAAAGTCTGCTGCCGCTCACATCTAGTGGAATCGAGCCGAACAGTGTGTGTATTGAGAGCGATACTTTTATGTTTTGTGTTTTTGTCATACAAGAGAATAATTCTACACAAGATTTATTAATTTTTTTCGTTCATATTACATTGTGATTTTTGTATACGTAGGCCTACTATTTCAACAATAACTTTCAATAGTAAACAAATTAAGCCGCCAATAATGGATGTGGTTCATTTGTTTCTTCAATCGAAGGCTTGACGAGAACATACGATCATACCCGAAACAAGAAATTCTATTCCGGCACGGAATAATATTCTAGCTCAGGAATTCTATTCTGATCGATTCGCTTCGATTCGATGCGCCGATTTGTGCTATCTTCCATTTAAATACATGGTGAAGAAAATTCTGTTCGATTCGATTCCGAATATGACATAAATATAAGATTGTTTCATACCCACGCCACGTGGCGAAGTCAATGTAAAATGTGACAACTGCGCGCCTAGAAATTTCCGCACGTGTTCCTTAATGACCGGGGTGGACTGTGCGGCAAAGTTCTTCTAGCAACAAAAGAGACCGACTGGGGATCCTTTGAAAAATTCATATGAAGTATGAAGGTATAAATGTGCAGGTAAAGGGTCGAATACCAATACTTTTCAGGTTAATGGCACCAGTGAGTTCAGTGACCAAGATGTTTCATTGCTGTTACAGTACATTGCTCAAAATTACATCGAAAATATTCCACAAAAACAGCGTATTATGCGGAACTTGAGCGCAACAAACGGGGCATTTTATAAAGGCGTTATATATGAAATGTGCAGGGACCGGACAAAAAAAGCATATTACACGGGATAGCGTAATAAGCGGGCACGTCTTATCGAGGTTTTACTGTAGTTAATTTTTCGATAGACTCGTTACTTATGAAAGACTTTGTACATAGCGTCCTTTACTAAATTTGACCCATAATTAACAAGCTTATTCATAAGACAATTTCAGTAGAAAAAGGAGCTCTCAGTTATTTTTCATTTTCAGAAATTGGCCACTTTGAACCAGGCTTTCTGCACGTAGACCAAGTTCTTTAACCAGACTGAAGACGCACATACGATTTTCTGTTATCGTTTTACCCAAACAAAAACAATCACACAGCGATGCATAAGCAACTGTCAGTATCCTAGCAACGACTCTGATCGTCATGTGAACTTTCAATTGTTTCCGCCTGTATAATATCCTGACCTGTCGTGGGCGTGGTTTCTGATCGGTTGACTCGCGCGATCCATAGTATTGAAGCCAGCTGGGTTAAAGTGGGAAATTAAATTATTGATGGCTTGTTGTAAATGTCGTTTTGTGCAGAGAGAAACTCTCCACAGATACAAACATGTCACTCGTAGAGTACTGATTATTATTTTTATACTGTGCAAAAAACGATAGCGATAGAAATATTTGCTCAAACTAAAATACACAAAAATATTAAACCAACATAAGGAAATATTTTCCAACGTAGTGTATTGTAAATACTATTTGTGGTTTAAATGAAGCTCTTCTTTTGCCAGCTTTTGTTCTGGTATTTTCTATTAGAGGAAATATTGTAAATCTGCAAAATCGATTCCCACATGTTTGCGGAAATGCGCGTTTTCAGCATCATCCTGATACCGCAGAGGTGGTTTAGAGCTCGACATGTCTCCGTGTATGTACAGTAATTTCACCTAAACTACTGGTCGGATTTTGTCAGTATATAATATTTTAACATTCATACCGCATCTTAAATAACGATTTTCGTATCTATACTAATAATAAATCTGTAGCCGAAAGTTTTCCGGTAATTTTCGATTTTCCAAAAATAATTGGTTCTAACATATATAATTAAGCGCCCTGAAACCGAAAATCGCTTTTTTGAAATTTGTGTTTGTATGTCTGTCTGTCAGGATGTTTGTTACCTTTTCACGCGATAATGGCTGAACCGATTTATATGAAAATTGGAATATAAATTAAGTTCGTTGTAACTTAGAATTTAGGCTATATGGCATTCAAAATGTTTTATTCAAAAGGCGGTTATAAAGGGGCCTGAATTAAATAAATGGAAATATCTCATTATTAATTTTCATGAAAAATATTACATAACAAAAGTTTCTTTAAAAATAATTTCCGATAAGTTTTACTCTATGCAAAATTTTGATAGGACTGGTATTTAATGAGATAAATGAGTTTCAAAATTACAATAACAACGCCATCTAAGGCGGTGTAATGAAATAAAAAACAAATGACTTCGTCTATAAGGGGCCTTGGACAACAACAATCGAAAGCTATGAAACATAGCCTACAGAAAATGTTTGTGTTTGTATGAAGTAATATCGGAAGCTAAATTAACCGATTTGTATAATTAATTATTAATTCACCATTGGAAAGTGTAGTTTCTCTAGATGGACATAATGCTATATGTTAATACAGTAACTTCTGAGTGAATGGAGGACAGGTAAGATTAAAATAGCTTCTTATACACAGAAAACTTGATAGGCTATTCTGTACATTCGTTTCCTGTATTTCCTAAAATAATTTTTATGACCAAATGAGTGGTCTCTGGATCAAAATGATCGCATTTTAATTTGTTTAATACAATTTAAATTAAGTAACATAATAAACGATTTATTCTTCTATCAAACACGAATGTTCCCTGGATCAAATGTCCTATTTGAATTATGTAATTACTTTATATTTATTTCTAACGGATGCAGCGGAGCGCACGGGTACGGCTAGTAATTATAATAAAAGTATTTGAAACTATTACAATACAACCAAATATTTATTTATAAAGATGAACCATAAGTTATTTACGGCTTTTAAGGAACCCGGAGGTTCATTGCCGACCTCACATAAGCCCACCATCGGTCCCTATCCTGAGCAAGATTAATCCAGTCTCCACAATCATATCCTACCTATCTCAGATTCATTTTAATAGTATCCTCCCATCTACGTTTCGGCCTCCCCAAAGGTCTCTTTCCCTCCGGCCTCCCAACTAACACTCTGTATGCATTTCTGGGTTCGCCCATGCGAACGTGCTACATGCCCTGCCCATCTCAAACGTCTGGATTTAATTTTCTTAATTATGTCAGGTGAAGAATACAATGCGTGCAGTTCTGTGTTGTGTAACTTTCTCCATTCTCCTGTCACTTCATTCCTCTTAGCCCCAAATATTTTCCTAAGAACCTTATTCTCAAACACCCTTAACCTATGTTCCTTTCTCAAAGAGAGAGTCCAAGTTTCACAACCATAAAAACAACCGGTAATATAACTGTTTTATAAATTCTAAGTTTCAGATTTTTTGACAACAGACTGGATGATAAAAGCTTCTCCACCGAATAATAACAGGCATTTCCCATATTTATTCTGTGTTTAATTTCCTCCCGAGTATCATTTATATTTGTTGCTGTTGCTCCAAGGTATTTGAATTTTTCCACTTCTTCAAAGGATAAATTTCCAATTTTTATATTTCCATTTCGTACAATATTCTCGTCACGAGACATAATCATATACTTTGTCTTTTCGGAATTTACTTCCAAACCTATCTCTTTACTTGCTTCCAGTAAAATTCCTGTGTTTTCCCTAATCGTTTGTGGATTTTCTCCTGATATATTCACGTCATCCGCATAGACAAGAAACTGATGTAACCCGTTCAATTCCAAACTCTCTCTGTTATCCTGGACTTTCCTAATGGCATACTCTAGAGCAAAGTTAAAAAGTAAAGGTGATAGTGCATCTCCTTGCTTTAGCCCACAGTGAATTGGAAACGCATCTGTCAGAAATTGACCTATACGAACTCTGCTGTACGTTAATGCAGAATGGAGTTGCATAAGATTTTATATTGTATTCTTATTTGTTTATGTATGGCAGTGGACATTGAAGTGTATTATACCTAGTATAATTTGAGGTCGATAGAAATTAGTTTCGAATGGATGTGTGTTTTTATTTTGTCTCTGGAAGTAATACATTTTTTAAAGTTTTACACAGAAAATTACATTTTTAAATTTGGTTTCAAGCCAAAAATAACAGATTCGTTTGTATAGTATTGTTGTGTGGGTCTCCGAGGCCATTAATATAATTGTATGGTTCCCGACGTATTTCCTGTTGATTAAAATTAACAAATGGATACGATTTCTGTACTGTCATATTGTCTGCAGCAATCTGATTATAGAACCAATTCGTTATTTAGAAAGTAAATATTCTAGTGGTGACCGTACAGCGGGAAATCTACGTGATTGGAAATAGAAATTTGAAACAACATTGCTCTCAGAAATGAAACGTTAATATCAAAAGGAAATACATAATTTACTTTGTAATTTAGTAATGCACATACGCTTTGAAACTCGTACAACTAGTATTCCGGTTCAGATTTTTTCGTGGAAAATAATTTCTCATCAATGGTTATCGGACTGAACTTTTCTTGGAGTTGAAAATTAATTTCAATGTTACTTTGGGGAATTAATATTTATGATTTACTTTAAACGAAATAAAAGTGACAATCACATATATGGAATAGTTACACAGTAGAGTTTTCATATCTTAACTGGTATTATCTCCTGGCTTAGTTGCCTCATGAGTGATGCCTTGTTACTGTCACTAGCTTCCGACCTGTTTTCGGACAATAGACTAACAACAACTTAGCTATGATAAACCAATTGCTTCATTTTTAAATTCTGTAGAGCACTGAGTATAAAATTATAACATTTAACATAGTTATCACTATTTTATCACCTCTTATTGCACAAATATTAAAAAAAAAATTCTGCATGTTTACAACTTAGGCTGAGAAGTTTCACTTACATCGCGCGTAGAGGCTATAAGATTTATTTATTTAGTTATTTATTTATGTATTTATTTCTTTCTTTACTTCTATATTTATTAATTTAGGTATTTATTTAGTC
Source organism: Periplaneta americana (assembly GCA_025594305.2). NCBI lineage: Eukaryota > Metazoa > Arthropoda > Insecta > Blattodea > Blattidae > Periplaneta > Periplaneta americana. Next base: position 22,586,851 of record JAJSOF020000009.1, on the reverse strand, counting down.
AATTATTAATTTACTTAGGTATTTATTTGTGTATTTGTTTATTCACTTATTTTTGTCATTATTTATTTATTTTCTTATTTATTTAATTACTTATTTTTTATTTAGTAATTTATATACTCATTTACTTCTTTATTAATTTATTTTTGTGTATTTATTTATATATTTGTTTATTTATTATTTTTTGTTTATTTTCTTATTTCTTATTTGTTTATTTTCTTATTTCTTTTTATTTATTTACTAATTTATTTATTTACTCTATGTATTTATTTACTTATTTACTTATATTTTATTTAATCATTTATTTATTTTCCTATTTATTTATTTTGTTATTTTTATTTATTTGTTATTTACTCATTTATTGATTGATTGATTGATTTTTTTACTTATTTATTTAGTTATGTATTTATTTAGTTATTTGCTTATTTATTTTTTCTATTTAATTATTTACTGATATATTTATTTTCTTATTTATTTATTTACACATTTATTTATTATTTTATTTATTTACTCATTTATTTATTTATTTAAACATTTATTTATTTACTTATTAACTTTTTTATTTAATCATTTATTTATTTTCCTATTTATGTATTTGTTTATTTACTCTTTGATTGATTGATTTACTTATGTACGTATTTAGTTGTATATTTATTTAGTTATTTGTTTATTTATTTATCTGTTTACTTATTTACTTTTACTTTTTATGTATTTATTATTTATTTATTTATCTACTCTTTTATTTATTTATTTATTTTATTTATATTTTATTTAATCAATTATTTATTTTTTATTTATTTATTTCGTTATGTATTTATTTGCTTATTTTCTTATTGATTTATGTACTCATTTATTTATGTGTTTATTTAGTTATGTAGTTATTTAGTTATTTGTTTATTTATTTATCTGTTTACTTATTTACTGATGTATTTATTTTATTTATTTATTTAGTTATTTATTTACTCATTTTTTAACTTATATTTTATTTAATCAATTATTTATTTATTTATTTATTTATTTATTTGCTTATTTTTTGCTTATTGATTGATGTACTCATTTATTCATTTATTTATGTGTTTATTTAGTTATGTATTTATTTAGTTATTTGTTTATTTATTTATCTTTTAGTTATTTACTGTTGTATTTATTTTCTTATTTATTTTTTATTTCTTTATTTATTTTTTATTTATTTACTTATTGATTTATTTACTCATTTATTTACTATATATATGCGTTTATTAGTTATGTATTTATTTATTTGTTTACTTATTTACCTATTTACTTATTTACTGGTGTATTTATTTAGTTATGTATGTATTTATTTAATTATTGTAATTTGCAAAACATATACCTGACACATTATTTCTTCGTTTCAGGTGAGTGTTAGCTGGTTATTAGCAGTGTAGTAAATTCAGTAAATTGGTAAGTTTTAATCAAGCAATTTATATTAATATTTTGGTATTAGTAACTTCACATAGCTCTGATTTCACAGATTCCAATAAGCAATATTAAGTCCAGCGAGGTGTTCCCGCTATCTATGTGGGGAGCGATCATTATTGTTATCATCACTGTAGTCATGAAGGCTTTCGCAAGACCTCTTCTCGTGACAGTGCACATTTGACACCTGCATGAAGGCAGATTATTTGCTGTAATTGTGGCGAGCTTGACGACGCGACGGCAGTTGCGCCTGATTTATAGGCAGCACCCGCATCCGCGATCTGATGGGACGGCTAATGGCGCGTTGTATTGCAGCTATCTGGATCATGTGACCGGCCCTTACCTGACCGCATATCTCACTGTCGCCCCTTGTTCCGGTAATATGCTATCAGCTCTGATAACTCCCATTTGGGCTCGCATAGATAAGGTTCTCGGGTCATCTTTCCGTGTTCATTGTACTCCTCAGCATACCAATCCAAGTTTAGTTACAGCTGTTCAATGGTTGCGACTTTTATTACGAAAGAGTCATATCTAGGGACCGGATTTATAGGTTTTTACCTTTTTCCCCTTACTTCAAACCTCATCAGTTCTTAGATATTTTTCCGACTCATGGTCATAAGAATCATAGCCTGTATGTAAATTCTGTTGAACATAAAAAACCTAAACCATAATAAATATGTATTTTTATGCTCGACCATGCCGAAATCTAGTAATTATACACCTGTTAGCAGCCCTTTAATGGACCTCATTAAAATACACCTATTCATTAAAGTTCAGAAAATACCATTGTAGCACTATGAAAGCGCAAATCGATTATTCTCGGATCCGCAATCGAAAGACAACAATAAATCAGTAAATCACCTATATTTGAAATAAATCTGTTACTATAATAATTAGCGTTAATTGTAAATAATATTCAAATAAATTCAATTTATCATCTAGTTTTTAAATGTCAAGGTCAATGTCGACATCTGTTTCTCGGAAAAAAATCAATACTTTCGCGTCTGCTCACATCTCACAATTTACGAGGTATTGCACAAGGTCAGTTCCGCTCCTCAGTCAGATAAGAATAACATGAATACTTATGAATAATTTCAAGTTAGAAATATATGGTCGAGCATAAAAAGTCGTATGAAACTTGATTATAATGACGCGAGCGTCTTAATTACTACCATTATAGGCTCGTTGCATAATGTACTATTATATATTTACTGTCTTTTATATAGATATATTTAGAAATTTCAATAAATCTTATAATTTTTATTCTCTTCTGCACTGGAGAAAGCACCCTTCAGTCTTTCGATGTTTTGAATAAAATGGTTAACAGAGAATTCCCGTCTGTCTTTGTACAGGGACATCATTTTATTTTTACTAACATTTCTAATATTGACCTGACTATACCTTGGATTAACGGTTGAGAACCGGAAACACCGTTTGCTACCCCCTTCCACGACTAGAGTTCGATGATACTGGCGTAAAATACAAACAAATCACTTTACTAGGTATAGGAGGGAAGAAAAGTAGTTCATCCATTTACGTAAACTAAGAAATATCGTGATTTTGAGTTCGATAATTTTCATTATAGGTTTTTGTTTAATCAAAATACAGTACTGTATTAACAATAATTGTTTTTACTCACGAACTGAGCTATCCATTCGGACGTATTATTTATTCAGTGTATATTCTACTATCTACAACACATTAGCGTATAATTTAGAGAATGAAGTTAAATTGAAAAATAACTATAATATGGATATTTAAACATATTTTTTTTTAAATGGTGGCCGTTCATTTCGATAGTCATATTATTGCACTGTAGACTATTATACCTAGCCTAATCCCAATTACCAGTTTCGTCCTTCAGACTAATAACTCATGTTGAAATAATTCTGTACCTACTCCATGAAAGAGCACCTTACGTACTGTAAATTCAATCTTCACTTCTGTCCGATCCGAAAAGATAAAATTACTCAGAAATGCTATCTACTGTCCGTCCAAGTGGTTTTGTCGCAGGGTCGTAGAAAGGAGGGAAATCACGTGACAGTTAATTACTTAAGGGGACACTCAACTTAAAAATTGGAGAAAAAGTGTCATAGAAATGAAAAATTAAATTTCTACACTAATTTACGTGACAGAACTAAATCAATAAGCAGAATTCTTCCCCTATTCATTGAGAAGTCACAGTCAAATGCACAAAGCCAAAAAATAAAAAATGATAATTAAAAGTGATATTTCAATTAATGATTGATTAAAAATTGAAATATTTTTTATTTTGAAAAGTATTGGATCTAATGAGCTGAGATTTTGCATGTTACTTTCCATGTGTATATTAAACTTTTCCTCCAAATTTGAAAAAGATTGGTCTAATAGGAAAAAAGTTCCAAAATATAGTTGAGTGTCCCCTTAACGAGGGATAAATTATTATTTATTCGATTTTCTATCGATATGGACAAAAATCGCAATAGTTACCGAATGGAAGGGAACGTTTGGGGAGAAAACTATAAACTTTCCACCAATGTAGTATTGCACTTTTTGTTACATATAGCATGATCTGTTCACTCTGAAAATATGCAGGGTATAAATTTTTATTTGAGAAAATTGTAGTGGAAAAGTAACTGCAGACCTAACTAGTTTTTGGCTTAAAGTAAAGTCTCATTTTATGCGAAATAACTGTTAATAAACATTACAACTGGAAAACTCATTTTCCAGTTACAGTGAAACATGAGGAAAACTTAATGTCACAGTATGTTTTCCATGTTTACTTCAAATTGTATTTCTCTGTGCAGAATGTATTGGTTTCGAAAGAGAGAGAATTTATAATTACATTTTATTATCATTATTTTATTAATTCCGTTCTCAACAATTAACGGCATTTTTAAAACTCACTTCTTTAGTTAATTCAGCCATGAGTTTCAACCTATCACCATCTTCTTTTGTTCTTTTTCTTTCTCTCTATACTCATTTCTTTGCCTAATTCAGTCCTCCTTTCTCTTGTTCTTTCTATTTCCCTCTGTCAATTTTTATGATTTATAATAGCTATAACTAAATTTACTTGCAACATTATAGTCTATAATTTTGTGGAATAGGCCCCAGGAAACAAACAAATGCTGATTAGTCTATTGGCCAGTTTGTCCAAGTGATGTTAAATTTTGCTTAAGAATGTTAAATTAACAGTCTGTTTATTTTTAAAGCTTTGTTAATGTATTTTCCATTTGTTCAACATAATTTTGTTTAAGATAACCAACACTTAACTATAACGTCCGTTAGCACTATTTTAACTACTCAACAGCAGTTGGTAATGATTCTACACATGTAAGACAATTTTTAATTGGCTAAAATTAATCTTTAAATTCTATATTATAGAGTGAGTCATGAAACTTGCATAAAATGACAACAAGTTATAGTAGGCCACGCTCCATAAACAAACAGTTGACAAATGAAAGTTGTAGGTGACGTGCTGAATAATAATTACAAAGTAAGGTTATATTTCCTCATTGCTATTATGGATACGAAATATGAAAGAAATAAAATAACACTGATGTATTTAAACAGTCCAAAGTATTTTTTAAATGTTATATTACCAGTCATATGCTAAACATTCCCTACAGAGAGACACAAAATATTAATTTCGCAACTTCTGTTCGAACAGCTGTGGAGACATCGGCCATATTTAACTAACTGTTAAATGAGTTAACTGCACGAAATCTTACATTTAAAATTAACAAACTGTTAACAATCTGTTAAATCAAACTGGTGTTGAAAATATACAATTTTATTAATTAACAAACTGTTTAGAGTTTAACAGTCATTAAATTTTCTAACAATACTCTGAAAAACCGGCCATATGTCTTCAAAGTTTAATGACAGTCTAGTATATACAGTCGCGAAGCTCAATACGTAGTAAATTATGCATCCATAGATAGTTGCTAACCACTAGGATTGCTAATATCGCCTCATTACAGACAATGCGAAATAATACCGGCACAGTCTTTTGTTCCTAGCATCCTCACAACTCAAGCTTCGTGGCTGTATATACTAGACTGTGGTTTAATTTTGTTTCACTAGGATTTGAAGTTTGGTCTCCGATATGAAGAACAAATACGTACAGTATATGTCTATTTGTACACCTGCTTCTACTCGTATATGCTGATCTTTCGTGCCGGGTGTTGTGAAATTCCATAGATCGATGGACCTGATCAAATATTGAAGCCCTTCGCGTGGCTCTGTGTAAGCGAGATCAGTTAAAAATGCAGCAAGTTTCCAAGTATTAACGCGTCTGTTGCAATCTCTATGCAAATCCGTCTGCAGTCATTTGTTATCGCAGCTAAAAAAAAAAAAAAGAAGCGCTAGTCGTTGTTAGAAACAGACAATTGAAAAGCGCCTGGATTACGATTAATATCGCAGTTTTCCTTTTTTACACAGTCCAGTTTTGTAAAATGCTAAAAAATAATAATTAATTCCTTCCTGTTCCAATCTGGTGCATTGTTAGGCGAGGATGGCTTCATTGGCTTCCCGTCCTGGAGTGTCTCGTTAATATTATAAAGATTTGTGCTTGAAAAAATCATCGCTGTGATTGCTTTCCTCTGGGTGCTCATTTCTATCCTGTCATCATTTTATCATCTTGAATTTTATTTTCCCAGAAGGACGTGATGGGTTTTTATTTGAATTTCAAATGTGACCAGTTAATTCAACTAAATGCGGAATAAAATAATAGTACATTATGCAGCGAGCCTATAATGGTAGTAATTAAAACGCGAGTATGTTTGTTTCATAATTTTCATACGAGCGTCTTAATTACCATTATAGGCAAGTTTCATAAGACTTTTTATGCTCGACCATATTTCTAACTTGAAATTAACCATGAGTATTCATGTTATGGTTATGTAAGTGAGAAGCGGAATTGACCTGAATTGTGAGATGTGCGCAGACGCGAAATTATTGATTTTTTTCGAGGCACGAATGTCATTGACCTTGATATAATCTAGAAAATAACATGAACATTAATATTGATATAACCTGGAAATTGATTTAGAATTGAAAAACGAGATGACAAATTGAATTTATTTTAATATTATTTACAATTAACGCTAATTATTATAGTAACAGAACATAACCTTCTGCGACAGTATTGAATTTCCAGCCTCCGTGACTTTTAGCTAATTGTCTTTCGATTGCATATCCGAGAATAATCGATACTTGCGGTTTTATAATGGCACAATGGTGATTTCTCATTGGCTGAACAACTAAATTATAATGAATTGGTGTACTTCAATGAGGGCTACTATCAGGTGTATAATTACTACATTTCGGCGTGGTCGAGCACAAAATTGTATGCCGGTCTGAAGTTGCGTTCGGTTGCGGGCTCGATCCCCGCTTGGGCTGATTACCTGGTTGGGTTTTTTCCGAGGTTTTCCCCATCCGTAATGTGAATGCAAGGTAATCTATGACGAATCCTCGGCCTCATCTCGCCAAATATCATCTCGCTATCACCAATCTCATCAACGCTAAATAACCTAGTAGTTGATACAGCATCGTTAAATAAGCAACTAAAATAAAATAAAAAAACTTGTGGAAATTGAAGGAAAATCACCAACTTTCTTTTTAGTACTTACTTATGTTCAGGGGCAGGTTTTTATGGAAATTAATTTTATAATTTATGTTTTTTAACAATATATGTGGGACCATTAGAAGAACACTCCGTAATAAAACTAGGAAAGATACACAGATTAAACTATATAAAGTTATGGCAATACCAACGGGCTTATATGCGAGTGAAACTTGGACGTTAAAAGAGAAAGATAGAAGTCGACTACAGGCAGCCGAAATGCGATTTCTTCGAAGTGTAGTAGGAGTAACTCGACTGGATCACATCAAGAATGAGGAAATAAGAAACAATCTAAAAGTTAACAGTCTGTTCGAAACTGTAGATGAGTATAAACAGAAATGGTGGGAACACGTACAACGGATGAGCCAAGATAGAACCCCGAAAATAATCGCTGACTATGTACCCACTGGAAAAAGAAGTATCGGCAGACCAGCAAAAAGATGGATCCAAGAAATAAAGGAGCCGCAACGGGCTTAAAGCCTACAGCTTGAAGCAGAAGAAGAAGAAGAAGAATGTTTTTTAATATTGTTGTCGGCGGAGATTGTTGGAGATTGATTTGTATTCGTGGTGGAGATTAATGAAAATTTTGGAAAACAGAATTATTTTGGAATTGGAATATTAACTCAGTGCGAATATTACTTTATAAATAATTAACATTAAAGGTTCGTTGGATTCTGGTAAAGGTGCTGTAGGGCCAATAGACAATATTTGTTGGATTGAGACTGTATTTAAAACTCATTCATTAAAAACGGAAAAAAATCTTCCAGGTCTCAAATTAACACTTTCAAATTATTAGTGAAATGTTGAATTCCGTCTTTTGAGTTCACTAATGTAATCAGAACGCCTGGAACACCATGTAATGTAGGCGACTTGGATGTATATTCAGAACAAATTCAAGTGAAAGAGAAACGGAAAAAAACTCAGAATATGAAATTCGCTATATAACGACGCAATAGTAATAATTCGCGAATGTATTCATATTTCGCGATTGTTTTATCCGTATACAGACGTGGACAAATTATTAGCAAAATTGAACATTTTTATTATATATTTTTACAAAATATGATTCTTCAATTTAGACTACAGTTGACATTTTTGTGTATTTCCAAGTTATTAGCAAAATTGAAGATTTGTGTTGCATATTTTTCAAAATTTAACTCCTCAGTTTCGACTACATTTGATATTTTTGCATATTTACAAATTATTAGCAAAACTGAAGATTTTTATTGTATATTTTTACAAAATTCGATTCTTCAATTTGGACTACAGCTGACATTTTGGATATTTCAAAATATTAGCAAAACTGAAGATTTTTGTTTTATATTTTTACAAAATTTGAGTCTTCAATGCAGTTGAAATTTTTGCTAATTTACAAATTATTAGCAAAATTCAAGATTTTTATTATATATTTTTACAAAATATGATTCTTCAATTTAGACTACAGTTGACATTTTTGTGTATTTCCAAGTTATTAGCAAAATTGAAGATTTGTGTTGCATATTTTTCAAAATTTAACTCCTCAGTTTCGACTACATTTGATATTTTGCATATTTACAAATTATTAGCAAAACTGAAGATTTTATTGTATATTTTACAAAATTCGATTCTTCAATTTGGACTACAGCTGACATTTTGGATATTTCAAAATATTAGCAAAACTGAAGATTTTTGTTTTATATTTTTACAAAATTTGACTCTTCAATGCAGTTGAAATCTTTGCTAATTTACAAATTATTAGCAAAATTGAAGATTTTATTATATATTTTTACAAAATATGATTCTTCAATTTAGACTACAGTTGACATTTTGTGTATTTCCAAGTTATTAGCAAAATTGAAGATTTGTGTTGCATATTTTTCAAAATTTAACTCCTCAGTTTCGACTACATTTGATATTTTTGCATATTTACAAATTATTAGCAAAACTGAAGATTTTTATTGTATATTTTTACAAAATTCGATTCTTCAATTTGGACTACAGCTGACATTTTGGATATTTCCAAATTATTAAAAACTGAAGATTTTTGTTTTATATTTTTACAAAATTTGACTCTTCAATGCAGTTGAAATCTTTGTTAATTTACAAATTATTAGCAAAATTGAAGATTTTTATTATATATTTTTACAAAACTTGACTCCTCAATTTAAACTACAGTTGACGTTTTTGCATATTTCTCTCTATGATGGAAATATCCAAAAATGTCAACTGTAGTCTAAATTGAAAAGTCAAATTTTGTAAACAAAATATCATAAAAATCGTCAATTTTGTTAATAATTTGTCCACGTCTGTATTATTAATCAGAATCACTTAATTCGTAAAGATTAGTAAAAAAATCTGTTTATATATTATGTCGTGATTTTCGCGATCTTCATTATCTCTGCTGATGATTTACTTCAAAATATTCATGCCATCATATTAACGTCGAATATGACCCATATTCCAGAACAATGTTACAAAAATTGTACCTCATCGAGTCATTCGTTTCTATGTTACAATTGCCATTTGAAGCGTAGGAACTTCTTGCCAACGTAATAAATCATTTTCATACTCCTCTATCCACAACGGTGTCTTCCGTTTCCCTCATCTTCTGTAGAATCTGAAGCATCTCGTCTCTAAGAAAATCTTGGTCTTCCTAATGCCCTTTCATCTGTATTTCCAAAGAAAACTTAAAGATTAAAGAGAATGTTGTTTAGTCAACTGTCCGAAAACACGTTTGAACCTCATAAGTAGGGGCCCGGATTTTTATGTAATATCAAGGTATGAAATATGTACATATTTATGTAAGAAAAATAAGCTGAATATGTACCAAAATATGTAAAATCATAAAAATATTTAATATCAATAACTGGCAGGTATAGGATAGGTAAGACTCTCCAGTTGTGATTTCATAGAGCACCCGACTTTTTTACCGCACACTTGACAGAGTACTATTTTTCCATCTGTAGTAAAAGCTTCGTATAAAAATTGGAGATTTATCCTTCGAAGAGGTGGAAAAATTCAAATATCTTGGAGCAACAGTAACAAATATAAATGACACTCGGGAGGAAATTAAACGCAGAATAAATATGGGAAATGCGTGTTATTATTCGGTTGAGAAGCTCTTATCATCCAGTCTGCTGTCCAAAAATCTGGAAGCTAGAATTTATAAAACAGTTATATTACCGGTTCTTCTGTATGGTTGTGAAACTTGGACTCTCACTCTGAGAGAGGAACATACGTTCAGGGTGTTTGAGAATAAGGTGCTTAGGAAAATATTTGGGGCTAAGCGGGATGAAGTTACAGGAGAATGGAGAAAGTTACACAACACAGAACTGCACGCATTGTATTCCTCGCCTGACATAATTAGGAACATTAAATCTAGACGTCTGAGATGGGCAGGGCATGTAACACGTATGGGCGAAACCAGAAATGCATATAGAGTGTTAGTTGGGAGACCGGAGGGAAAAAGACCTTTAAGGAGGCCGAGACGTAGATGGGAGGATAATATTAAAATGGATTTGAGGGAGATGGGGTATGATGATAGAGACTGGATTAATCTTGCACAGGATAGGGACCGCTGGCGGGCTTATGTGAGGGCGGCAGTGAACCTTCGGGTTCCTTAAAAGCCATTTGTAAGTAAGTAAGTGAAAGCTTCGTCCATCGCAATCTATGATTTTATTTAAAGTAAAGAGGTCATGCAATAATCTGAAAATCTATTTATTTTATTCTTTCAACATCTTTCCAGTTTGTTCCTTCACTCCAGCTTCTTTTCAAAAGTCGGCTACTTTATTGCGGCTCATGTCAGACTTGACACGGGTTTTCCCTGGAAGGATTAGGAAGAGGGTGGGTAAGGTAGCAAATTGGGTGGGAACGGCTTCTTAAGACGTGTGCAGAACAATTATAGTTCGAGACAAACCATGTTGTCCTCGTCCCACTCCACCGTATGAAAGCAACGCTATTTTCTGAGTGATTTTTACAATACAAGGTAGGTAGTTGTATGAGAAAGGTTGTCTTTTGTTCACTCATATTTACAGTGGGTGGTATGCGATGAGTGCCTCTACTACTTTCTGGAACTAAGGACGTTATGTTTCTCCCGAAATATATCCTTTCTTGGATAGGTAAAAAGGCTTTTTAAATCTGTGTATTTCAAATTGTAAATTTCCCCAGCAGAAGTTTATTTTTTTCCTTTTAGAGAAATAAAAATGAATAAAACCTCTTAATATGTAGATTTATGTAATATCAAGCCATAATATGTAATGTGGGGGTAAATATGTAAAAATATATAGTATCAAATTTTAATATATTAAGGGGACACTCAACTTAAAAATTGCAGAAAAAGTGTCATAGAAATGAAAAATTAAATTTCTACACTAATTTACGTGACAGAACTAAATCAATACGCAGAATTCTTCCCCTATTCATTGAGAAGTCACAGTCAATTGCACAAAGTCGAGAAATAAAAAATGATAATTAAAAGTGATATTTTAATCAATCATTAATTGAAATATCACTTTTAATTATCATTTTTTTATTTTTGGCTTTGTACATTTGACTGTGACTTCTCAATGAATAGGGAAGAATTCTGCTTATTGATTTAGTTCTGTCACGTAAATTAGTGTAGAAATTTAATTTTTCATTTCTATGACAATTTTCTGCAATTTTTAAGTTCAGTGTCCCCTTATTGGTAATTACAAGATTCGCATAGATTTGTTATTTATATTAATTAATTATTTATTTATTTATTTATTTATTTATTTATTTATTTATTTATTTATTTATTTATTTATTTATTTATTCTGGTGTAGTTAAGGCCATCAGGCCTTCTCTTCCTCAACACCAGGAATACAAATACAATAACAGAAATAAAAAGTAAAAAAAAAAGAACACTATAAACGAAGTAAAGTCACACAAACTTTAAATGAGTGATTAAGTATAATTAATTGTATCCTAATTAACTAACATAAACAAGAAACTTGCGATTTTAATCTGGAGTAAAAAAACACAAATCAACACTTCTAGCAATATCTAAAAAGCATTAAACAAGACAAAATTTTCCAATTTAATTTTGAATTGTGATAAAGTCCGGCAGTCCCTGACATCATTAGGTAGCGAATTCCAGAGACGAGGTATTTCTACAGTGTAGGAGGATGAGTATAGAGAGTGCAGACTGCAGAAATGTTAGGTCGAAAAGAATATAATATGTAATTACATAAAAATCCGGTCCCTACTCATAAGTAACACCAATGAGGCATCACTCATGAAGCAAGGAGGTAATGGAGTAGGGTGGTCAGTTCCTTCCCCCCCTCCAATGCATACATCGCCGATTATCTATATATTCCACTAATCAGACTTCAGATGCATACAAACAATTGTTATTCCTTTGACACATCGTCAAGTGAGATGTACTGCCTGGTAATAGATGTGTTACGTATCAGCCAGAACCTCAGTCAGAGAATATCAGGTGAAAATGTTCCGCATTCATTTCTTGGTCAACCCTGTCACAAGTAAAACTTGAAATGTTTAACTTTTCTTATAGTGCACTTAATATTATCGTTGAGGGCTGGAAAAGTTGCTCTTTCCTTGTGGAAATAGGTTAATGCTTATCGAGGTAACCAGAGTAACGGCGGTATATCGTGCTGAAGGCAGAGTGTAGAGGCTGCTAAAGAATTATCCATAAAAAGTCGCGACACATTGTAATGACTCCGGAATTTTTTTTTGTAAGGATGAGGGAGGGAGGGCCCAGAAATCGTTAGATTCAAGTCAGAACCCTGGGGCGGAGTTGGAGAGAACTCCAGAGAGCTAAGAGGCGAGCCTGGAAGTGAGCAGAGAGGGAGGCTGAAAGATGAGTTGCAGTTAAGGAGATGTATCAACTTACTAAAGAATAAAGTTACGGTTTAACCGACAATTTTTATTACAAATGACTCTTCTGCTTTTTTGTGTGTTGAAGTACGACGACTTTTGTCGTGTTTTTGCAGGATGTTAACGTGCTACGTTCCGAGTCAAGGATGTCTTTTCTCAATGCAAAACTTTTTCCTCTCATCTCGGTATCGTAAAGATATGCGGTAGATTGGTAATATGAAATCTGCCCACCAATTAGCGATACTACTACCACTACCACTACTACTACTACTACTACTACTACTACTACTACCACTACCACTACCACTACTACTACTACTACTACCACTACCACTACCACTACTACTACTACTACTACTACCACCACCACCACCACTACCACTACCACTACTACTACTACTACTACTACAACTACTACTACTACCACTACCACTACTACTACTACTACTACCACCACCACCACTACCACTACTACTACTACTACCACTACCACTACCACTACTACTACTACTACCACTACTACTACTACTACCACTACCACTACTACTACTACTACCACCACCACCACCACTACCACTACCACTACTACTACTACTACTACTACTACCACTACCACTATCACTATCACTACCACTACCACTACCACTACTACTACTACCACCACCACCACCACTACCACTACCACTACCACTACTACTACTACTACTACTACCACTACCACTACCACTACCACTACTACTACTACTACTACTACTACTACTAGGCTACCACCACCACCACGTCCACACCTGTGGAGTAACGGTCAGCGCGTCTGGCTGCGAAACCAGGTGGCCCGGGTTCGAATCCCGGTCGGGGCAAGTTATCTGGTTGAGGTTTTTTCCGGGGTTTTCCCGCAACCCAATAGGAGCAAATGCTGGGTAACTTTCGGTCCTGGACCCCGGACTCAATTCACCGGCATTATCACCTTCATATCATTCAGACGCTGAATAACCTAGATGTTGATACAGCGTCGTAAAATAACCCAATAAAATAAAAAACCACCACCACCACTGTACTACTACTTTATTATATGCCATTACCGTATATTTGTAAAATTATTTTATTGTATCATTCTCATCATCAGTAGGGAGCGGATTTTTATGTGCTAAAAAATGTAAATATATTTATTTTTTATGTGCTAAAAAGTACGAAAATATTTGCTAAAAATAAAAATATATATACTTTTTAAATATGACAAAAATACCTTACTCAGCTTGGAAAAAAAAAATTACTAGGTACTCACCAACCACACTTGAGTGCTAGTAGTTAGCGGAGAATTGCAGTGAACAACAAAGGTCATCTCCAAATTCTCCATCACAAATGCATGCCGATTATCTCTGAACGACGACTTATACTGTGAAAAGATCTTTCCACATCACAGGACGTCAGACGTGCATATTTAAAGAGAGGAATGTCACAAACACATACACCGTCCATTTCACCTACAGGCACACCCTCCAATACTTGAGCAACTTTACACATTTTTTTATATCCACTGTTTTTCCCAAACACATTCTGGAATTTGTTCCTTAGTAGTTATACTTCTGAACCTGGTAGCGAGTCTAGTTTCATTTCCAAGGCACGCACCTCCCTGTTTCAGACAACAGGTTTTTGGATGTTTCGAGTTTTTTTATGGAGTCACACAAAAAGCTTAGATTTGCTAATAGGAAAGCCAAATCTTTTTTAAACAACCATCTTTCAGTATATCTTGAAGGATATCGAATGACGAAGCCCGATAACAGGGAATCACAACAAGACGTATTGCCTTACTTGATAGACATGAGCGAGAGGGGAGAGATTTGTTTAAATTAAATAATGTTCATTCCCGAGCTCTTATCTGTTGTGTTTCACAAACAAAGCGTGGAATGAAATCATCTTCAGCAACAATAAACATTCCTAATTATGTGTTGCAAGATCTCTCCTCCTTGTCCATGTTAATTTTTTCTCTAATAATAACACTGATATGCTGCCTAGCAGTTCTCAGAACTTGAGGCGATACTGTTACAAAAATGGATCGCGGATACACCACACAGCGCCTAGAAACTCGAAACAACCAAGAATTCTTAAAAAGATAACATACTTCTGAGTGACATAATTTATTTATTTTTAAAATGTTTAAAAGTTCCTGTAAAAAGTTATTTAAGTATAAAAACTCCAAGATTTATGTGTTTATAATAGATTTCCTGAAAATATGTATTTACATTATTTTTTTGTGAAAATATATGTTTTTATGTGAAATAAAATTCGGGTTTTAAACTTGAAGCTTCATGTTCGGAATTTTTAACTTTGTTAATTGTGTTTTATCACACGCAAAAATAATATTTAATTACATAGGAACCCGCTCCTTAACCATAATCAACCACAGGGATTAGGCCTATTGGCCTCTTCCGTCTTGAAAGTTCATGTCGTCTATCCATCTTGTTCTTGGTCTACCAACATTTCTGTGTCCTCTTGGTTCATAGTTCAGTATTACTTTAGGTAACCGGTCGTCATTCATTCTTCTTATAACCTATGTTGATTCCAATTATGTTTTTGTTGTTGTATTTTCTCAGTTACATTAAAAATATTTAGTTGTTCTAGTATATTTTTATTTTTAGTAGGTTATTTTACGACGCTTTATCAACAGCTTAGGTTATTTAGCGTCTGAATGAGGTGAAGGTGATAATGCCTGTGAAATGAGTCCGGGGGTCCAGCACCGAAAGTTACCCAGCATTTGCTCACATTGGGTTGAGGGAAAACCCCGGAAAAACCTCAACCAGGTAACTTGCCCCAAACCGGGAATCGAACCCGGGCCACCTGGTTTCGCGGCCAGACGCGCTAGCCGTTACTCCACAGTTGTGGACTATATTTTTGTTCTTTTGATGATCTAAAAGAGTGAGACCAACAACACTTCGAAGGAATTTCATTTCATTGGTTTCAATTTTCTTTTTAGTTGCTCGGTTAATAGATCAATTTTCTGAACCATAGGTTAATAGTGGGACAGCTAACGTTCTATAAAATTTTAGTTGTGTTGAACGTTGTGTTTTATTTTTTAAGGTCCTTCGTATTGTTCCACACATCTCTTGAAATTTGCTCATTTTATTTTTGACGTCTTCTTCTTTTAAGTATGATATATCGCAGCCTAAATAGTTGAATGAGGATACCTGTTCTATGATTTCATGATTTAAAACTATTTTACATCTTCTGTGATCAACTCCTTCAAAGGCCATTGTTTTTGTTTTATGATTAGGAATTTTAAGAACATCTTCTGTGATCAACTCCTTCAAAGGCCATTGTTTTTGTTTTATGATTAGGAATTTTAAGAACATCTTCTGTGATCAACTCCTTCAAAGGCCATTGTTTTTGTTTTATGATTAGGAATTTTAAGAACATCTTCTGTGATCAACTCCTTCAAAGGCCATTGTTTTTGTTTTATGATTAGGAATTTTAAGAACATCTTCTGTGATCAACTCCTTCAAAGGCCATTGTTTTTTTTTTATGGTTAGGAATTTTAAGATTATATTTTTCCATTATTAATTGTAGTTGATAAGCTGCCATCTGTAAGTCATCCTCCGATTCTGCCATTAAGATCTGATCGTCAGCAAAAAGTATGGACTTAAATAATGTCGTGCCTATATTTATGCCGGTATTTTATTTTATTGTATCTATTTTAGTTTATTATATTACATGCTGGTATATATTGTATTGTTTTTAGTAGTAAATTCTTTTCTGAGTGGAAGAGAAAGACTGAATGCCTTAACTGCAGCAGACGAATGAATGAATTAATGAATGAATGAATAGTGCTATCATAACACCAACACCACCATTCCTACTACTACTACTACTACTACTACTACTACTAATAATAATAATAATAATAATAATAATAATAATAATAATAATAATAATTCGGTTGAGTAGCTTTTGTCATCTAGTCTGCTGTCAAAAATCTGAAAGTTAGAATTTATAAAACAGTTATATTACCTGTTGTTCTTTATGGTTGCGAAACTTTGAGAGAGGAAAATAAATTAAGGGTGTTTGAGAATAAGGTTCTTAGGAAAATATTTGAGGATACAAGGGATGAAGTTACAGGAGAGTGGGGAAAGTTACACATCGCAGAACTGCATGCACTCTATTTTTCATATGACGTAATTAGGAACATTAAATCCATACGTTTGAGATGGGCAGGGCATGTAGCACACATAGGCAAATCCAGAAATGCATATAGAGTGTTAGTTGGGAGACCGGAGGGAAAAATACCTTTGGGGAGGCCGAGACGCAGATGAAAGAATAATATTAAAATGGATTTGAGGGAGGTGGGATATGATGTACAGACTGGATTAATCTTGCACAGGATAGGGACCGATGGCGGGCTTATGTTAGGGCGGCAATGAACTTGTGAGTTCCTTAAAAGTTATCAGCCTAAGCGGAAATCGAACCCGAGCCCGAGCGCAAATCCCGATCGGTAGGCAAGCGACTTAGCCGACCGAGCTACGCTGGTACCATGTACTTAATGTCGTCTATCATTTGATATCTTTTTCTGCCCCGCACTCTTCTCCCGTTCACCATTCCTTCCAGTGCATCATTCAGTAGGCAGTTTCTTCTCAGCCAGTGACCCACGAATTCCTTTTTTTTCTTCTTGATCAGTTTCAGCATCATTCTTTCTTCACCCACTCTTTCCAAAAAAAAAAAACAATATTAGGACGGAAAAAGAGAGAATGTTCCGTTTTCCGGCGGGAATCGAAGGTGGGTCGTCTCGATTTGCATCCTAGTACTTTACCATTTCAGTAATAGATGAATACGGCTCTGGATTTCTCCCATTGAAATTGATGTCAAGTCAATGAATGTCCAGTATGTATCTGCTGTTCTTGTACATCCAATAGAATTATCCTTTAGCTCATCGATAACTGTCAGGATCGCTGCCTGCTATGCAGACAGTTACATGACTGGAAGAGCGTCCTCATTCACCACGTGGATACTGTGCTGTCACCAGGTAAAGCCAAATTCAAACAACATTTCCTCTCGTGCAAGCTTGGCACATAAACTCTCTTGTGTAAGAATGTTTACGTCCAAAATTTCTTTAAAAAATCTCTAGATAATTATTGAAATATACATTACACACATCACTAAAATTCATGTTCTGGGAATAATAAGTTAATTAAGTAATAAAATATTGCTGCAATCGAAAAGTATTGGGAATAAATTTGAATAAGGAACAATAAAAAGTTTCCTTCCCAGGTAGGATTCGAACCACGAAAGTCTTAAGGCTGGTTCACAATAAACCGGAAACGAGAATCGGAACGAAAACGAAAACAGTAAAATTGTTAAAATGTATACATTTAAATGTGAGCATTCACAATTAACGAAAAGCTTGCCGGAGCCCGAGATCGGGAACGGATAGTTGGCCAAGTTTCAACTTTGGCGTTCACGTTTCCGATCACAGCACACTAGATTCATTCTATTGCCATCTAAAAGCTATTTTGTCGTCGTATATTTTGTAGCAAGAAGACCGTGACATAATCTATGCATTATTTTGTTCTGTGCTGTGCATGATGGAGCAAGTTTTATTTGATGAGATTCTAATATTGAGTATTGAGGAAAATCCTCACGTTTACGATAAGCGGCGCGCCTCGTATAAAGATGAGAAAATGAAGGAGAATACGTGGCTTTCAATAGCTGCATCTTTGAACATCGATCGGAAGCGAATCATATTTTATTATTGTATTGTTTGTATTACACACTACATATTCACGGTTCAATTCAATAACTACTATTGTGTTCATTTTTGTTCTATTACAAATGTTTCTTCTCTAATTATTTTACGTTATGGTAGACTTAAAATAGGTTGTGATAATAAAGATGCATGGGCATATTTATAGTACCGTACCTAATGAAATGTTTCAGTTGAAATTTCGAAGTTGGTTAACCTGTGTTTATGTTGGCTGCCTTATACTCATGAGAGAACGCCATTGGTCAATTATACACAAATAACATCAGAATGCGTAACATCGACTTTACATATCGGTATTGACATACATATCGATATGCATAGTCGTCTACTTTCTCGGTTTATTGTGAATCAAAAATTTTCATAGCCACATCCTCTGCTTCTCGTTTTCATTCTGGTTCTCGTTCCCGGTTTATTGTGAATCAGCCTTTATTTATCACTCTATCGTGCTCTGGAGTGAACAAGGCTCTGAAATCAGCTACAAGGGTCGGTCCGGTTTTTTTTGCCACTAGGCTACTGTGTATTGTTGCAAAATTATGCCTCACACACACACACACAAACACAAACACTTTTTTTTTATTGATTTGGCATATTGAAAAACTAAAAGTGGATCTTTGACGGTCATGGTTTTTACGTTCGAATGAAGCCAACTTTATTTTGCATAAATAAATGCATATAATAACATTTTCCCTTGTTTTGCCCGAGTTAGTATCGAATTTCAAAATTTGTGTCTGATAAAAATAAGAATAATTTCCAAGTTATACAAAAATTATGTGAAAAAGAACTTTCGGAACGAACTGTCTTACGTGTCTGATAATTTCTCTATGATAGAGAGCTGCATCTCCATGCTGGAAGACTGGATATGTCCCTAACTGGAATCCCTTGCAGTTGTGCAAAAGTAAAAGACTCACTGGAAGCGGTTCCTGGATCACAAAGTGAAGGAGTGTCTGCAAAAGTAAAGCGTATATTAGAGAATGATTCCGGCTATGAAGAAACGCTCAAAATTGCTGACATTCTTAATGGAAAATGTCATTCACTGAAATTCGGAACATTTCTGCTTAAAAATATCCCCAGTCATATTGTGATGTCAAGAGATCATTCTCGGCATTTAAACCAGTTCTGACAGATAAGAGAAGTTTCACAGTGGAGAATCTATAGAAATCGTTGGTTGTTTACTGCCATAATTACGTGAAATTCAAATAAAGTTAAACAAAAAGTTAGAAAGTTAAAAATGTAACAATTCAAATACGTATATAAAATTAGTAATTAAGTATTTATAGAAAAATAAATATAATAAAAATGATGGCTTGATGATAATTATTATACGAGTAATTATAGCAGAAAAATTCGCTCCAGCTCCCGGGATCGAACACGGGTCCTTGGTTCTACGTACCAAGCGCTCTAACCATTGAGCTACGCCGAAGTTTAATCCACAGCACCGGATCGAATTTTTGTCCTCTAATTACAATTGTTACCATAACAAATTCTGTAGGGCTAAAAATTAATCTTCACGTGGATAATTATTACTTTAAATTACTTTCATTTATTCTCATTATTAATTATATATTTTACTGCATATATTTCAATTTTAGCGCTTATTTCAACAGTTTTTATTGCATGTTTTTTTAGTGCATAAAGTTCTGTAGGGCCAAAAATTAATCTTCACGTAGATCATTATTACTTTAAATTACTTTCATTTATTCTCATTATTAATTATATTTTTTACTCCATATATTTCAATTTTTAGCACATATTTCAACAGTTTTATTGCATGTTTTTTTAGTGCATAAAGTTCTGTAGGGCCAAAAATTAATCTTAACGTAGATAATTATTACTTTAAATTACTTTCATTTATTCTCATTATTAATTATATTTTTTACTGCATATATTTCAATTTTTAGCGCATATTTAAACAGTTCTTATTGTTGTTTTTAGTGCATAAAGTTCTGTGGTGTAGTAATAACGGGTCTATAATAAGACATGTCTCTTATAATTGAGGACGTCACCCGAATAAGTGTGTATAGAGCAAAATGTAGTTCTGATATAAACTAATTTCAATGTTTGTCAGCTATCAGGTTCATCACAGTTGTGTAGAAAAAGTTTGTCTTCACTGTTAAATTATACTTTTTCGACAACTGACAAACTTTGAAATTAGTATATATCAGAAATATATTTTCCTCTAAACGCAATTATTCGGGTGACGTCCTCAATTGTCGTTAGTTTTTATTTAATGTTTAATATTTTAATGCATTTCTGTTGTTCATTGAAATAAGATTCCATTTAGAATAGAAAGCGTTTTATGTAGAAGTTGTCTTATGCTACACTGCGTAATAAAGTCGTTCATTCATTTGCAGTACGTTATTACTTGAGACCGGAAGTTTAGGCAGTATGAATCATTAAAATAGGCAGGCAAAAAGGCATTACAAATAGCTAAAATACGCAATAAAAAGCAATTACAAAAACCTTGCACTAGACCTACAACCTTGCACTTTCCACAAAGGGCAGCAAGAAAAGCTTTACATAAGTCGAATGCAAATTGAGGTTTTCGATTCTATGTTGCAATTACTGTTGGAAGCAAAGAAATCGTCTTCCCAGTAGCCTTGGAAAGTGCATTTTTGTGTTTGGTTGTACTGATATGTTGCGATATGAAATATTTCTTTTCGTAGTTCACTGACTGCTCACATATTTTGCATGTAAGTACTTTACCGTCAGTACAAAATACGGATCCAAAAGTATTAACGTAACTTTGCAATTTACTGCGTAAAGGAACAATGAATTTCGGCATCTTGCTGCTAGCTACAACAACGTCGCAATGAAAACTGAAAGAAAAATAACCGTAAAAATTACGTTAGACCCGCACTCATTGTTGCCTTGTCAAATAAACACAAGCGATAATTAAAACGCTTACTGTTATACATTTTTGCACGGCAGCACTCATTGTTGCAAAGAGAATATGAACTGACTGAAATACAATAATATACATTCGGTGAAGTCACTTTCATTGTAGTGGTTATAGAAATAAATTAAAATATACCTGTAGGAAATTTTAATAATAAATTAATAAATAATAGATAAATAATCAAATAAAGGCAAAAAAAAGCATTTATTTTGTAAATTAGGCATTCATATTAAAAAACATTAAGACAATATTATCAGTGAGGAACAAGATGGTTTTCGTCGAGGAAGGTCCTATTGTGATGGATATTTCGCATTGAAATTACTGGTTGAGAAACATAGAGAATTTAATCTAGAAACGCATATGGCATTTGGCTTTAAAAAGGCTTTTGATAAAGTTAATCGGAATAAATTACTTCAGATTTTGGCAGATGATCAAGTACCCCAACAGATTATACAAAATACGAGTATTTAAAATATATATAAAACAACCATCATAGCAATTCGAAGCAACAATAAACTTTCACAGTGGCGACCCATTTATAGTGGAGTACGACAAGGCTATGGCCTTTCACCACTTCTGTTTATTATATATATAATCATTCAAGATTAGCGACAGACACGCCATGGATTTATTCCAATTAATCGAAATTTGCAGCTTGATGCTTTACTTTTCGCTGATGATTTAGTTCTCATGGCATCAACTGAAGATGATTTACAATACACACAATTTAAATAAGGTCAGTGAAAAATGTAACATGGAAATTAATATTGAAAAAACGAAAATCATGTCATTTTATGGCAAATTCCCTGTACCAAGTAAAATCTGTTTGAATAATAAAATAATAGAAAGAGTAAATACCTTCACTTAACTTGGCTATACACTATCACCTTATGATGAAGTAGATAATATGTAAATATAATGAAACAATGGGGATCATTAATAAAATCATGAAACCTTCACTAGTACAAAGACACACAAGAATAGGCTTGTATAAAACCTTAGCACAGCCAGTATTAAGCTATGGTAGCGAAGCGTGGACTGTGAAGAATAAAGATGTCAGTAGAATAACAGCAAGTGAGATGAGGTTCATGAGAGCAACAGCTGGATATACTCGCTGGGATCATAAAAAAATGAGGACATAATGCAAGAACTTCAAATAGAACCCATTATGCAGTTCATCAGCAAATATCAACTTCAGTGGAAGGGTCATCTCGAACGAATGAATCGATGCAGAATTCCAAAAGCACTGTTTCATTACCATCCGTATGGCAAAAGATCTCTAGGCCGTCCAAAGAAGAGATGGACTGAAAATTCTAGTTTGAGACCGTAACAGGCCACGTGGCCTAATACTTGTTTGGACGACGACGACGATTTTTAAAAAGGCAGAAAAGAGCAACATAAAACTGTGAAGTTTGAATCACAGAGGTATAATTCGTACAGATTTACTTTCAAAATGAAGATAGATTTAACATTTTTAAAAAGGCATTCTGCCAAAGTTCCGGTCTCTGGTTATTACAGATGACCGAGAAATATGTGTAATAGTTCAATATCACGACACTCAGGATCACGTATATCTATTTCATAGGTCAAGCATATAGAGATTAACGCAGTTGGTCACCATTTTGCGTGTTCAAAGGACTAGCCTTCTATCTGAATACGGAAAGGCGTTGATATTGCCAGATTAATATGAAGTTTGATGCTTTCATAGCTGTTGACACGTGATGTCGCTCTTTGGTGTTTCATCGTATAATGAAACGAACGTTTTGGATCTTGTTATTAGTTCCGTCCATAGTGGCAGAAGTGATGGAAACACGTCACATAAGTTGCCTTTGTTATCTTGAAGAGGTAACGTTTCATCACGTGGCTAAGCACACAAAAATTACACTAAGTAAAAACATATGTTAACTTCGCCGTGACATTGATCGCCTCGCACATGTACAGCCAGAACAAACGTGGTCTAGGAATTAGCGAACAGGACAAATGCTCCGAAACTGTTCGAGCGTGGGTTTGAATTCCACTAGGGCTGGTCAGATGAGTGGATTTTAAGAGATTTTTCCCAACTGTAAAGCCTTTGTGAGATAATTTAACGGCGAATCATCGGAAACATGTCGCTAAAATTCCAGCTAGCTGTCAACAGTTCCAGGGTGGAAAGTGTTCAATGACAGTCCTTTTGAAGGACGAATCCTGATCATGTTGTAAATGGAAAAGTCCTCTACTATTTTGTTCCTTCGTGCTTAAATTCCCTCCTCCCCAATAAAAAAAAAATTACGTGATAAATTTAGATGGTATTTTCTTATATATTAATTTAGAAATACTCATTTTATAAGCGTTTTTACATTAGAGTTTTCTGTTCTAGCAAATAATTTTCCGTAATGGTCGTTACACTTCTCTTTCATGAATATTTTAATACTTCGTTTGTTAATAATAGTACATTATGCAACTAGCCTATAATGATAGTAATTAAGACGCGAGTATGTTTGTTTATGAAACGAGCGCAAGCGAGTTTAATAAGTTTCATACGAACGTCTTAATTACCATTATAGGCAAGTTTCATACGTCTTTTTATGCTCGACCATATTTCTAACTTGAAATTATTCAGAAGTATTAATTTTATTCGTATCTGACTGAAGATCGGAAGTGACCTTGTGCATAGCTCGTAAATTGTGAGATGTGCGCAGACGCGAAAGTATTGATTTTTTCCGAGAAACAAATGTCATTGACCTTGATATAATCTAGAGAGTAAAATAAACATTAATCTTGATATAACCTTGAAATTGATTTAGACATTGAAAAACGAGATGACAAATTGAATTTATTTGAATATTATTTACAATTAACGCTTATTATTATAGTAACAGAACATAACCTTCTGCGACAGTATTGGATTTGCAGCCTCCGTGACGTTTCCCTCGTCTTTCGATTGCATATCAGAGAATAATCGAAAACCTGAACTTTAATGAATAGGTATACTTTAATGACATGCATTAAAGGACTGCTACCAGGTGTATAATTACTACATTTCGGCATGGTCGAGCATAAATCAATTTAAGTAATGGAAGTTTGACAACGTATTAAGGGAATATTTGTGGACAAGTTGATACACAAAATCGGTCCTTCTCTCGCTCAGTAAAATTGCAATAAATTCTCAAAAAGAACTATCACAATATTACTCGTATCACAATATTACCAACCTTTACTTATGTATATATATGTAACCTATATAGCGTATGTGTGCGTATGTATTGTAAGCATGCAAGTAAGGCTCATTGTGCGTATGGTATTAGTATAATACGATAAAAGTTTGGGAAATGTGTTTTACAAAACCGAGGAAACGTTTTAAACACGAGCAGAGCGAGTTTTTCAGTTTCCGAGATTTTGTAATCCACTTCACAAACATGTATTGTACAGAATTTGAAAGTGATATTTTAAAAATCTTTATATACAGTACGTACGTAACACAATGAACAGTTGACTGATGCTAGCAGTCTCGCCAACGTACAAATTTTACCATCAATTTCAATGTGAAGAAGTAAAAAGATTCAGGTACTTGTTATATTTCGTGTTCAGTTGGAATATCTTTTATTTATTTTTGTTAAGTGACGTTTGAATTATTTAAGTAAAGTTCATTTCAAATACAGTGATTTGTTTCGAATAATGTATATCACTGTCTTTTACGTATGAATTTTGCATGCGTTGTAGCATACTTAGTGCAGTGGTTTTCATTACACCACTAAAGCAGTTATTTGTAATATTTCATCATACTTATCTAGATTCAAAATTCTGAATTCAGTAAAATCAACTTTCAATCATGGCGGCCATTTGCTTTAACGACAAGAAAACATACTGTCGTGCAAAAATGTATACTTTAAATTGCAATCAAAGAAAATAAACAATAGATGGGAATATCACAGACAACTTGATAAAATGAATTGTTGCGAATTCATAACGCAGGTTTATGTTATTCAAATGGGTACGTTTGTGTTGAAAACGGAGGAGAAAATAATTATTACTGATCCACTCATTTTCTCTTACAATAATAATTATTCGTAGGGCTATAAACGTGACTTGGAAACAAAAACTTTATGTGAGAATTCTTGAGAATTTGTACTCTTTTACCACTCAAATTGAGGAATCGTGAATTGCATTTACGCACTACACATGGAAAATTTGGTAATTTGTATTTGAATTCTTTAAATGTCAAACAAAATGTAATTCTGACAGAAAAACAGTGGAAATATAAGGTATAAACCATATTCATTCATTCATTATTAGCACTAGAGCCCATGAAGGGCCTGGGCTTCCTTAATCAGTAGAAACCATTCATCTCTATCTTGAGCCTGTTGTCTCCATCTCTTGCATCCAACTCTCCGCAGATCATCCTCCACATCCTGAAGCCACCTCAGCCTTGGTCTTCCTCTCTTAGTGACCCAGAGACCTAACAAGACAAGGGTTGCAAGAAAAGATGATCCTCCTGGGAGTCCATATAATGCCCGTTTAGGTCGTCGGCCTTCTGGCATACGTTCAAATGTCCCAACCATCTAAGTCTGCCTTTCTTAATGAATAAAACTAATAATAATTCTCCATACAGTTCCATTAGTTCTTTATTAGTTCTACTTCTAAACTGACCATTTTCAAAATGGGAACCATAATATATCTTTCTCAGGACTTTTCTTTCCCAAACTGCTAGCATATTTGCATTATTTATTGATAAAACCCAAATTTCATTCATATGTAACCACTGGTTTAGAATAGTTTTATAAATTATTTTCTTTGCAGATCTGGATAATGAACCGAGTTTAAATAGTTTTCCAAGCCCAAACAGGCACCTATTACCGGCCATTATTCTTTTCTTTATTTCTGAGGATATATCATTATTGTTTGTAAGCATTGTACCTAAATATTTAAAACTTGTACAATTTTCAAAATTATGCTGATCAGTAGCGGCCTGCGGTTACAAAGGTTGGCAGTTCTGCATGAAAAATAGTGTATTTAGCAAACGCACGCTGTTTATTGCATCTAAATCAGGTAACGCGTGTAATTACAGCCCCTTCTCGAAGTTGACTGTGCACCGAAATTGTACTCCAACCATCCGTGCGCTACACCTCTCCCAACGCACAACTAGTCACGTAGTGAGATGTGCCCCACAGGTCTTTTCTAGTTTTTAAGTCAAATTAACTAAATCCTTCGCTCTGGTGTTTGTCCATGTATTTTCTCCTCTAAATAGAATACAGAAAGCGTTTTCATGATTTGTTTCAAAATGTAATCGTTTCCATTACACATTTCGAATTTTGCAATGACTTCAGGCTGCATGATTTCCTCGACTTTTTCCAGAAATTTCAATATTTAAATTTTTTGTGTAGGACGTCCTAATTTCTTGAGTTAACATGTTCAATTTCTCTTTTAATTTCAAAGCGTTGGTCGATTAGGTTTTCATTTCATTCATTTTTAATATAAAATATTTTCTTAGACATAATGTATCACTGACTAATCACATCATACCATCCACAGTACTTAACACACTGGAACTGTAATGAAATACAGTAGTCAGAAGCCTGTGTTTCATCGCAGGTCATAAAGATGAAAATTGGCGGTTCTTTTGTAATTCGGAGAGAGCTTTCAATCTAATGGGTCTTTGGGACGGTGAAGAAAACCAGTTTTCTGCTGCCGACTACCCTACGTTAAGCTTCAGGAACTGCCGATCAACAGATCCGAAAAGTAACTTTAGCTAAAATTCTCGAGAAGTTCAACTCCTTTACAGACAGTAAAATTGAAATCGAAGGAGAATGAATTTAAAAATAAATGAAATAATGAACTGAGATTACATTAAAGCACGTTTTACATTGTTAATTTTTTCAATTCCATTTAAATGGCGGCTCTGCAGCTCTGCAGTTCTTATTATAGAGCCGCCCCTGATGCTGATGAAAGACCACATTGTCCTGCTTCTGTACCTCTCTTCTGGATGTTTTGATATGCTTGGTTTTTCTTTCATTTATTTCCAAACCAAGCTTTCTCGCTTCTTCCTCAAATTCTTGTAGTGACCCTGATAGTGCTGCCTTTGTTCTTGTAATTATGGCCACATAAACCATATAGAACCTATAAATCTAGAATATAAATAAAATTTAATAGATATCAGTTTATTACCAATATCAATCCTAGAAATTTCATATTCAAATCTGAGATAACCATTAATAACATCTCAGACTAAGGATTTGGTATTTCTATATCAATACACAGAATCTAACTCATATTTTAGTCACTTTGTGCATGGAACGAACGGATTATGAAAACAAATGGACGGAATATTGTAGTAATCTGTTGGCTGTTAAACATACAATTAAAATCTACATTATATGCCATATATTATAATTGCATTTCCCAACGTTCGTTTCACTAATTAGCTATAAAACTGTTATAAATGTTGCGCAAAATAATCATTGTCACTAATTTTGTTTGCTAATTTCGAAGGGAATTACTGGATAATAACTAATTATTAAAACTGTCTATGTCATAGACTATTCATAAGCTTGATTTACTCTCGATTTTGTAGCCAATTTCGTGATTAAATTAAGTTCAATTATATAAACGTTTCTCTTTGACTCATTATGATTTTTGGTTGATGATTTCAAGGTAACAGTACAGGACTGAAATCGTCCGTAAGCGTTAAAATTATGCTGATGAAAGACCACATTGTCAGTGGCGTAGCATGAAATCTTGAGCTGGATGTTTTCAAGTTGTCTTTCATTTATTTGAAAAACTTTTACAAAAATATAGTCTTAAAATAAATAGCCCTCAATGCTCAAGTCAGCAGTCGAAGATTGGTTGGAACCTCGTAAACCAAATAGAACCTCAAAATGTAGAAATATGAAATCAAAATCTCTAATAAATATCACGTTTACGTTAACAATTAGCTCAATCCTGATATTTAGAGAAATCACAATATTAAGATCAATAGATACAGTATTAGTATCATTACGTAAGTATGCATCTGTTTTTTGGTTGACAGGAAGCGAGTCGGTCATTTGTTTTTTAGATCACACTTTTGTTCGTAAGTCAAATAGAATTGTCCTAAAAATTTGGTAAATTGGTGTCAAACTGTTATTTCACTCATTATTTATTATATCAGCCACAATGAACTAACACTTCAACTGAAAACAAATGACGAAAAGGGATAACTCGGCTGTTAACTACTTATTTTAAATGTCAAATAATTGGTAGCTTTCCTAACGTTCGTTTCAGGATATTAGCTTAGTAAAACTGATGGAAAATCTGCGGGGTGGGTTAAAAGAATGAGTCAAGAAACCAGTCTGCTTTTCGAAGGGAATTACTGGCTAATAACTTTATTTAAACTGCTACATCACAAATCATCCTGAGCTGCCGATTTTGTAATATTTAACGTGAAATTAAATTATTAAAATTAATAAATAATTTTGTCCATATACTGCAGGCTTATTATGAAATTATTATTAACTGGGAAGCTGGAGCTTTTCGTCCGTACATTGATGCTACGCCACTGGTGGTTTTATGGGAAATATATTTCCAAGAATAGTAATCGGAATGCAAACATCATGTCTGACTGACAGGGGAAATATGGACGGCAACAAGAAGAGACGTTACGCAAGAAATGATCTTAAAATATTCATTTCCATATTTTGCAGAAAGACAGTTAGAAGGCAATGTTCCCAGAGGGGCTTGGCTGTCGTTTGTTTTAATGGACGTTGGAAAGGATAGCAATTCAATATGCAGTGCTGACAAACTTTCTTTTTTGTTATGGATGACTGATATTTCTTCCAACATTTATTCCGCCTTTATATTGATGTTAGTAGTTCTTAATACAGTAGCATATTACGTTATAAGTTTTGTAAGTGCAATACATATAACAAACACTATGGTCTGTCCAAAACAACTTCCGACCTGACAAATGGCGCCTTTAGCAAGTTACTGTGGCAACCATTCAAATCAACCAATCACAAGAGACGCGTAACCATGGTAACGGCACGGTGTTGCCTTGTCTATGTTTAAAATTTGCATGTGAATACCAGGGCCTAGCGGTGAATGCAGTGCCCGGAATGACTGAGCTGGCTGATTGATGCGTGCTTTGTGTGAATTAAAAATATTATTTAATTGTATTATTGTTTTAGTGTATCGATAATTATTGTGTTTAAATTATACTACACTATTATCTTCGTTGTCATTGGTGGAGTGTGTGTTTTCTAGTTTCTGCTAGAGTTTTTAAACAGATGACTTGTGCAATGTCGGAAGGAAGGAAAGGCAGGCGGAGAACAAAGAATATTGGACAAGGTGTCCCGGTAAAGAGTCGAGCGCGAGAGATGGTGATGTAAGAGAGTATTTTTGAGAGGAGAAATGATAATGGCGGTCCTCTTTTACTTTTGGCGCAAGTCGTAATGAGAACTGTTGCTTGTGTTAAAAATTAATAAGAGCACTGTTACCAATATTTGAAAAGAAAAAGGCCGTGCAGATTTTTAATTATAAATATTTTTACAGTTTACAATTTTTTCAACGCCTTTCTAACAATATTACATTGAAGAATACCGACACTTATAAAAGTAGAGGCTTCGTATTAAATTAAAACTGTTTTTACAGTTTACAGTCCTTTCGACGCTTTTCTAACGGTATTTACATTACTACTACTACTACTACTACTACTACTACTACTACTACTACTACTACTACTACTACTACTACTACTTACTTACTTACTTACTTACTTACTTGCTTTTAAGGAACCCGTAGGTTCATTGCCGCCCTCACATAAGCCCGCCATTGGTCCCTATCCTGAGCAAGATTAATCCAGTCTCTACCATCATATCCTACTTCCCTCAAATCAATTACTACTACTACTACTACTACTACTACTACTACTACTACTACTACTACTACTACTACTAATAATAATAATTCTTATTGTTATTATTATTATTATTATTATTATTATTATTATTATTATTATTAATATTATTATTATTATAGGCTAATAAAAATAATAATGTACGCAAATTTTAATGCCTAGTGTTCAACAAATTGGTTAGAAATGTATGTGTTCCTGTCAGCCGTTCATTACTGCACTCTATCGGCAGCGCGCTCGCTTACACGAAAGATGGGCAACATGACAACACTGCTCCCCCTTCTCTATAAGCTGTCAAGTCGGAAGTAGTTTTGGTCAAGGTATAGGAAAATGTGGAAAAAACTAGGTATAGACGAATTTATTTCAAATTTTTTCACTATTATGTTTCTGTACTATATTTTGTACTCCAGATATAAATTGAATGATGATATTTTTAATGCGTAATAGGATTTTTTCTCGTTGCCAAACTTTCAGAACGGCCCCAAGGTTCACTCAGCCTTCTATAAAATTGAGTACCGGATTTTTCCCGGGGGTAAAAGGCGGTCAGAGCGTGGTGCCGACCACACCACCTCATTCTAGTGCCGAGTTCATGGAAAGCATGGAACTCTACCTCCATGTCCTCCAAGTGCCTTCATGGCATGTAACGGGGATACCTAATAACTAATACAAAGGCCACTTGCCAAATGGGAAAAGCAATGAAATTACAAATGTGTGCATCACAAGTGATTACTTTAGAACAGATCTTTTTTGCAATGACATTCCATAATGAAATAACGTATCTACAACACAACATTACTTACTTACTTACTTGCTTACTGGCTTTTAAGGAACCCGGAGGTTCATTGCCGCCCTTACATAAGCCCGCTTTGGTCCCTATTCTGAGCAAGATTAATCCAGTCCCTATCATCATATCCCACCTCCCTCAAATCCATTTTAATATTATCTTCCCATCTACGTCTCGGCCTCCCCAAAGGTCTTTTTCCCCTCCGGCCTCCCAACTAACACTCTATATGCATTTCTGGATTCTCCCATACGTGCTACATGCCCTGCCCATCTCAAACGTCTGGATTTAATGTTCCTAATTATGTCAGGTGAAGAATACAATTCGTGAAATTCTGTGTTGTGTAACTTTCTCCTTTCTCCTGTAACTTCATCCCTCTTAGCCCCAAATATTTTCCTAAGCACCTTATTCTCAAACACCCTTATGTTCCTCTCTCAAAGTGAGAGTCCAAGTTTCACAACCATAAAGAACAACCGGTAATATAACTGTTTTATAAGTTCTAACTTTCAAATTTTTTGACAACAGACTAGATGATAAAAGCTTCTCAACCGAATAATAACAAGCATTTCCCTTATTTATTCTGTGTTTAATTTCCTCCCGAGTGTCATTTATATTTTGTTACTGTTGCTCCAAGATATTTGAATTTTCCCACCTCTTCAAAGGATAAATTTCCAAATTTTTTTACATTATTATAGTTACTCTCGGGTAAACATAACTAGGTTTAAATACAGAATGTCTCCAACTTTAGGATCAAAATTATACCGATGATAGAGGAATCTGAAGTAAGCATTTTGACGTAAGGAAGCAGTGGAGGGAAATGTGTAGATCTTGAAAGTGTATGTGAGGAACGTTTGTGTAAGCTGCTGTAATTTTCATAACAACAACTGCCTGGCGCTTCCATGGTAATATTTGTTATTGCTTACAAAATTTCATGCGTCGTTGTAATGCATGTATTGAGACAGATGATCGTCACTTTAACAACTGCTCCGAGCTCTATGTTGTTGCTTTGAGGTGTATGTTGTTTTGGAAATAAAACATTAAATATCTTGTTGTTTTCAAGAGAATGTGGTTGTAACACTGCCCACTTCTTATCCGTGATGACCTGGGCAACAGATTCTTATCTGTCTGCCTCATTGTACAACAGACACTTCAGATATTTAAGAGAGTGGAGCAAAATGTCATGCATTGTTCTGGATGTATCAAGGCTGGTGATCACCACTTTGAACAGTTGCTGTGAGATGTAAGTTGTTTATGTGTGTAAAAAAATTAAAGCAGCTTGCAAAGATATTCTCCAAACTAATAACATGTTCAAGACCTTATAGCTTCTGAAATATGCATTTCCGACCACTGGTTCCTCATGTCAAAATGTCCAGTTTAGAGTCCTATACCATCTGAAGATAGTGTCTCACTCGATTCTGACGTTCCTCTATCACGCTTAAAAGTATTGCATGTGGGATGTGTTGGAAACATGTGTGATGCTTTGTTTGAATTCTTCTACAGTTGAAGGCTCTAAAAAAGTACTCTTAATGCTCACAGAAAAAATTATAGGTGTTAAGTCTGGTGGCCGTGGAGGCCATCACCTCGTCCAGTGCACACTAAAAATTTGATTTAACTTTCTTATGATCTGTTATAGCATAATGTGATGACTAGGGCTAGGATTTTGTTGAAATTGCATCTTTTTTCTAGTAAACCAGAAACATTACTGCTTCAGTATTTATATGTTATGTTTTAAACTAAGTGTTTTGAGACATATTTGTTAGAGCATTTTTTTTTTTTTTTTCCATCCTACAACTCATAAGAGCATTTTTTGTTTTATTTGGATATTTTTGAGGCATTTTCATTTAATTTTTAACCATAAATCCCCATTATTAATATAAAATAATGTTTATTTCCTTTGATATTTTGTCTACATATTTTGTCCATTAATACCCATTATTTTTTACTTGGTTATTTAACGACGCTGTATCAAATACCAGGTTATTTAGCATCGATGGAATTGGTGATAGTGATATATTATTTGGCTAGATGAGGCCGAGTATTCGCTATAGATTACCTGACATTTGTCTTACAGTTGGGAAAAACCTCGGAAAAGACCCAATCAGATAATCAGCCCAAGCGGGAATCGAACCCGCGACCGAGCGCAACTCCGGATTGACAGGCCAGCACCTTAACCGACCAAGCTACGCCGGTGGCTAATACTCATTATTTTGTACAATATTTTAATCGTTTTTCTACACAAATATTGCTATTTTAACGTAGTACACTCCAGCCACTCCTTCAATATAGACTCCTCTATACCTGCTAATTCTGGATAAGAGTGGCCTTGTGGTGGACTACATGGATACTACATCAGGTAAAATAATTAAAGTGTACCACTTAGAAAAAAATTATGTAAAATTAAATAAACTTAAATGTTGGTACTACTCGTAGAATTTAATTTAATTACTAGTCTAAATATTAAGTAGTACAAAACCTCTTTTCCTACTAAGCCAATTATTTACGAACAATTTTTAGGGCATGTTTAAGAGCATTTTTGAAAGATTTTTAGGTCATAAATCCATTGTTTTTAGGACATTTTTTCATGATTTATATGTCACAAAATCCTAGCCCTAGTGATGACTGTACCTGCATAAGAGACACGAAGATATCTAGACGCATCTCCACAACCATGGGCATATAGGGTCGAATTCATAGTCATCACTTATAAAATAAGGAAACAAGTAATGAGCGTTTCCTCAGCACTTATTTCAGATCGTATTGCAGAGACGCCACTCTTTCATATGCACTGAGCATTCCATTGACATCGAAAGAAATATGGCAACATGGCTAGACGTGAGCGCTTTCGTACATTCAGTTGTTTTCCAGCGCCTTCAAATTGTTAAATCGGATTATTATCGTACACAAATACAGAAGTGAATACTATAGAGCTAAAAATTATACAAAATGTCGAGAAAGCATTTTACAGAAGAAGAAAAGAAGAAGAAAGAAGTGAGATAAGAGAACTAGTTACGAAATATACATATATCGTCGAAAGTAAAAAATCTGATAATTGTTCTCTCGAAAAGAAAAAATTGACATGGGACAAAATTGCAGTTGAGTTTAATGCAAACTCCGGAAATATTCCTGTAAGTAAATCATTTTAATTTATTTTTAAGTTATTTTTGTGGTAAACAAAAGTGGAAGTAGTATAAATACGAAAATTTTAATAGCTTATTCCTTGGATAGAATGCAAACGAAAATGCAAATAACACTTCGTTGGGGCGTGAATACTTTTCGAAAAAAAAAAAAATACCACTTAAACCTACCTGAAATGAAACTGTAGCACGAAATCTCAAAGCAGTATTTTCAGTAGTAGTGAAATCGGTAAGCCTCATGGTTGTATTGTGAATTTCAATGAGAGACACCGGAATATCCACAACAAAATTCTTGTCGAAACGGTATGTCCTCTTAAATTGTTGGTCATTGTACATCTCTAAAGGGTTTTCCATATCTCTGATATATCTTTTGTTTTTCCGAAACACATTTTCATTTTTATTTTTATTATAGGACTCAATAAATTAAATTAAATCATAATCATCATCTATTGTATACCGAATCAGCTGATTACAATGCATATGAGGAAACACTTGAGTAAACTGACAAGCTATCTTATTTGAATAAGTGTTCACTTCAGTGGGATTTATGAATTGGAAATAATTATAATCAACTGCTTAAGGTTTTCCTTACAATAAGTGTTGACTATGAATTCGGCCCTTAGTCACTGCTTATCTAACATGTATTAAATATGACTAAACACTGATTATTATAA
Organism: Periplaneta americana; assembly: GCA_025594305.2. NCBI lineage: Eukaryota > Metazoa > Arthropoda > Insecta > Blattodea > Blattidae > Periplaneta > Periplaneta americana. The sequence goes on along the minus strand of JAJSOF020000009.1, from coordinate 22,551,877 downwards.
ACCACATTAAAAGAACGTATATACTCGTACGACGCCCATGTCATGACTGAAGGTCCGTTAACTAATGAGGTTTGCAACGCTTACTTTTTTTCTCCGTCTCGGCTAATGTAAGATGTTAAGCAATCCTGCCCTGCTGCTAAACTCTATTTCGGATAGCTGTGGCATTTGTTCTTCTTAATATTTCTCCTATTATTTTCCCTCAATAACGTTGAGACCGTTTCATCATTAATAAATTTATGTAAATGCTGTAATTTTACAGCCAATGCTGTTGCTTATTAATCTCGAATCTTTGAAAATCCATCTCTGAATTCTTATTTCGTCTCTGCCTGTTTTTGTTTCAATAACATGTTTAATGCTTACGTCACTTCTTGTTATATTTTCCTGTCAGACATTTCCTTCTTTAAATGGGGCTGTATGAATATATCCAGCCAGAACAAGGTCATGTTCCTCATTCATGTGGACGAGAATAACAATCTTGTTTAATATAGGTATTCAAATATTATAGTGCGTTTCACAAATAGAGAGGGTTGCCTGGCCGGGTTTTTAAACCAGTAGCAGATCAGTTTTGCAGGAAGGCGGAAGAATACTTTGTGTATCATGTATTGCGTTATTCATAACAGTCACAGAATTAGGTAAAAGCTGCTCCTGAAACCATTTCTTCGTAATAATCCTTAGTTGAACGTGATTTGAACACCAGTAATCCATTTTTTTTTTTACAAATCCCTGTTCACTACAGGCATGGAGTACTATAATCCTGAAATCTTTACCAATCGGCGCACGCGCAACTGGGTCATCATCACTAATTGTCCATAGTTTATCTTTTGTCATGTTCAAATTTATTTATCCATGTTTCGTTTGGTTGATCTATATCTTTATTTGCAATAAGAAACTGATAACGCAGTGGAACCCAATGTTTCTCTATCCTCCAGAGAGGTGATCGAGATGCAGGAAACATAAGTTCTCTTTGTTAATATATAATTCAAGCTTCGAATGTAACCTTCTTCACACAAGCTTAAAATATTCCTCCCCAATGCATCGCTCTCTAAATTATCTATATTATTTTCAGAACAACCCGTCGCACAGTGGTCTATTTCTCACTTTTACGGGGACATTTGCCCTAAAACTCAACCTGCTCAAATTGTAAAACACTGACGTAGAAATATAGCCAGATAGTTGCGAAGCACTTCTGAAGCATCTTTTAATAGAATCAGCGGAGATAAGAGAGCAATAACAGCACCGTTAAACGGAGCAGAATATACACAGCCGTCAGTCGCTGGTTGTCAGCACTTTCAGTTGATTTTTCGTTTTCTTATAGTAAGTGCTTACTGTAGTATATTGTGAATATTTGAGTGTCATCATGGCTGCTGGTCCTTCAGGTAAATTATGTACTATTTTTTATCAACATCTTTTGATTCTATCACTATAATACAATTAATTTTTGGATTAAGAGAGAGAATGCGTCTCAGCGAGTTTAGAACCAAATTCAACAGGATGGGAAAAAAATAACCCCCTTTCTTTCGGGCTAAAAATGGTTTAATATTCTTCATTACACCCATATCTTATGTAATAAGATCCCTCTTAATGTGCGTGGATCTGCGGAAGTTAACTATTTTTTATGTTTTATATTGCCAAGAATGAGTCAGATAGTGACACGAATGGACATGTTTGAATTCCTTTTTTCTTTGTCGAGCAAATACTCTTGATGTAAAGAAGCAAATGGTGGACTTCATAACATCGAGAGTTCCTCAAATTAAGGAAGAGGAGATATGCAGTAAAATTTCCCTCTTTTCTAACAAATTGTTACGTGTCGGCCGTTTTTTCGTTGGAATTTTCAATTCGCGTGTTGTTTCTCCTCAAACAAGTCTACTTTTCATTAATTTGAGTTGTTTTAAAAGTTCTTTCATGCACTTACTGACGGATATCATAGGTTTACCGCACCTCTATCGTCATATTCTTTTTGAAAATACTCGTGAGCCCGGCACGTCTCTTTATTTTCGGTACAAATATGGTTCCCTCTTCCATCAATTAAATAAAACACTACAATTAAGCATAAGATAGAACTTACACTCAAAATTGCTATTTTTGACGACAACCTGTTTTGCTTTACAATTGTATGAATGTCCAGGAGTGCTTGAGATACAAACACTGACTTAAATCTGACTCTAACAACGGTGGTTGTGAAGGTGGTGGTGGCGGTGGTAACAGTAATAGTGAAAGTGAAATATTATTTAATGAATCATTGAACTGCATTGATTATTCAGCATGCAAATTCAACGTAGCGAGAATTGGCTGATGAATTTTACCAAAAACCTTCCATCAGACACAGGTTCTTTTACGTGCAATCAATCCACGGTATAAAATCCTTAGCTTTACTTCCACTCCGAAATGAAGCCATGTTGAGGATTTTAGTGTCCTTAGCCGAGATTTAAACCGTGAACCACGAATTCAAATCAGCATGATAACAGTCTAACTACTAAAAACTTTGATACGCATTTAAACTGGAATAACCAAGAAACCCATATTACCAAAAAAGTGCTTTCCATACTACAGCATTCGAAAATTCCTTCCGCTATCACTCAAGAAAATACTAGTGGAAACACTAGTAATGCCCCACTTCGATTATTGTGATTTTCTACTGACTGACCTCAATGTCAACCAATCGCAAAAATTACAACGTGCTCATAATTCTTGTGTTCGCTTCGTCTGCAATGTCCGTCGCGCTGACCACATTACCCCATCCTTCCAAACTCTAAACTGGCTACGGCTTAACGAACGTAGAAATTTTCATTCTCTTGTTCTCCTTTCCCAAGTCCTTCACACTTCTACACCTACCTACCTTGCCTCCCGTTTCAGTTACCTGTCATCATGTCATAATCTCTTCACACGTACGCAAAATAGCCGCATACTAGCCATACCAACACATAAGACATCATCGTATTCATCATCATACACAATCTCGCTCTCGCACTTGTGGAATACCCTACCCAGTGACATCAGAGACTGTCGGAATTCAGTAGCGTTCAAAAGCAAGCTTATTAAGCATTTTCTTACTGCGTAGAGTAGGTTTAATTTTTACTTAATGAATAAAAGAAATGCTTCTCTCTTCTTAACTTTTACAATAAATGTCTAGCTTTTATTAATCAGTTAATCTTTTAGTACTTTGATTTGTATTGTATTTGTAAATTTAATATTAATTGTAATTATAATTGTAATTGTATTCCTAATATTGTAGTTGTAATCCCCTGATAGAGGGGAAGAGAAGGCCTGATGACCTTATCTCTACCAGGTTAAGTAAATAAATAAATAAATAAAAACGATAAAATATCACAAAAAATTAAGAGTATAAGCATTTCTTTGACGTAGAATACGTTCTTTCCCGCACCGAATATGAACACCTGTTCTGGGATCCGCGTTGACACAAAAATAGCATAATTTTAAATGCTAACTGTAAAAAGACTCAAGTACAGCCGAATGCTAATGTTGTTAGTAGTTACTCCATGAGCAAATGTAACTTGTGTCACCACGCTAAGGACATGAGAGCGCCGTATCTCCGTATATTAGCTGTACTGAGTGACCTCCGTCAGTAATATCTAGGCAACGAGAGCAGTTGCAAACCCGTGCGAACCACTAAATTTATTTAAATTAAATTATGGTTTATTTAACGACGCTCGCAACTGCAGAGATTATATGAGCGTCGCCGATGTGCCGGAATTTTGTCCCGCAGGAGTTCTTTTACATGTCAGTAAATGTATCGACATGAGCCTGCCGCATTTAAACATACAAATGCCATTGACCTCGGCCGGGATCGAACCCTCAACCTCAAGCATAGAAGGCCAGAGCTATACTATGCTACCGAGGACGAGTCTCAATTGATTTGTAATAGCGAGTTCTGCAACATTAAATTGATAATAGACATGTACGATACACTGTGAGTTCATGATGGTGAACAATTTGTTGTTAACTGGGACTAATTTAGGAATAGCGCTTTATGTTAAGAGAAAATATATTGCATACCATGAAAAATTTGGCTTTTAGGTAGAAGCTCTCTGTGAAGCAGGCTTGAATAATTTCAAGGGAAAAATTGTTCCTGGGCAGTGACAGAAAGCCGCAATTTAAATCACACAGAATTCTGTGCACTCAAAGTTGGATTTCTGGCGTCTTGCCAGGCCATTTTTTGAGTTGTGTGGAAATAAAGGGAAGAATAGTGACTGTGTCGTGTGTAGTTCCTGGGGTAATTCAATCGGTAGAGCATTTGTGCCCTACGTGAAGGGTCCCGGGATCGATACCCGGCCCCGGAGAAACTTTTCCCTTGAAAATATTACATACTCTTCATTAATTACTTCTCTTATTATAGATCTATACTCTCCATTTGTAAAATGAGAAAAAACAATAAAAAATTCAAATTAACGCAATTGAAATTTCATATCCGAAACTAACAGCAGTGTTCTACGTGCCGGTGTATCCCTCATACAGCGCAGACTTTTCAAAAAAAAAAAAAAAAAAAGGAAATTGAAAGGAAAAGACAATTACAGAGCAAACCCGTGTTAACAAGAGGTAGACAGTATTATTTTAACTAGGCATTAGACCATAGACAACTCAATCTGCTTAATAATACGAGGATCAATCAATAAGTTCCGGATTATCCTGAATATAGACAACACACAGGACATAAACAGAGAAGTTATATAGAACCAGGGAAACGCCTTGAATCTATACTAAATGCATCACTTGAAAGGCAGAGAAGAAGACTAGCCATAAGACGTATATGGAGAGATTCCAGGAAAAAATCGCAATAGGCCCTTGACATGTTTTAACAAAATCTTATGTAGAAGCTCAGTTTTTAAAGACAATCTGACGCTGTTTGGTAGATTGACTCAACAGACATGGAAGCAATGATCTTCAGATACACGCGCATGTATGTTTAACGGTATAATAAATACAATTGTAGTTCGGAAATATGTTGATTGACTCTCGTACTTTGTTATTATTTACTTATTTATTAATGAAAGTAAAGACAGATCATATATAATAGGATAGTTAACTGGAGAAACATTAATTCGGTGAAGAATATTTAACTGTTCCTCATCGATTACTATTGTTTGATTTATAATCATATTTTCTAAAGCCTATCCTCCCATCATATTTAGAACGACTAGGCCCTATGTTATTATGGAAGTATAAATAGAAGATATTGTTTTAAATATAAACTATTTTAACTAAAATACAATTTTAAGCTCAATATAGATTTTTTTCGTTCTGATTTTGCAGTAACTATTTGGTCATCTGTAAACAACAAGAAATTGAGTTCTGTTGTAAAATTCTTCTGTAAAACATTCTGCCATTCTTTTATAACTTCATGTAAAGAAGTGTGAAATCGTAATCTCTTCAATGGTAGAAGAGAAGTAGAATAGCCTTCAACCCATGGGCGGGCCGCTTTCTTGCTCGTGCTGTGATCACGCTTGTACCACAGATGCGTCATCTCACCTGAACTATGGGGATCGCAACCCGGAACTGGAGAGGTCGTGCCAGGGATGTCCAATGCGGCGTCAACCTTAACACAATACTCATTGTTTATAGATAGTATGAACTGAAAGGTTTATTATACAGGGACATCATTTTATTTTTACTTCAATTTTTATTGTACCTGAGTTTTTTAATGTACTTCACTCCCACCCCTTCATCCGTCTTCCACAATGCTCCAAGACCGCATATACAGTCATAGTAGCCATTGTACGTTTCAAAATATGTTCGCATTTTCCAGTGACGAAAGAGTTTTCAATATTGAATCATTTTCGCAAATCTGTCGTCCATTTGCCTACGTCGTATCCCGGTTTCCCCAACCAGCTTTTATTCGCCAGCTAGTGGCTGGGCTGTTTTAGCTCTTTTCTGAGAACATTAATTTCATTAGAATTGGACGTCTACGTAATATTATACAACTGTTTAAAATAACTGAAATAAAAGGGCCTCGTTAGCTGTCACGTGGTTTCCGCCTTTCTACGACCCTACAACATAACCACTTGACGGACAGTAAATAGTTTGTCTGAGTAATTTTATCTTTTCGGGCAGAAGATGTACGTAAGGTACTCTTTTATAGAGTAGGTACAGAATTATTTCAACATGAGTTACTAGTAAGAAGAACTGGTAATTGGAATTAATATCAGTAGTCTTAGTGCGATAATATGCACATTAAACTGAAGCCTGTATCGAAATGTGTTTAATATTCATTTATGATTATTTTTCAATTTATCTTCATTCTCTATATTGTTCCTAATGTTTGTAGACAGTATAATATACACTGCATAATGAATACGTCCGCATGGACAGCTCAGTTCGTGAGTAAAAGGACTCATTGTTAATACTGTACTGTATTTTTTAAACAAAAACCTAATGAAAATGATGAAACTCAAAAACGCAATATTTCCTATTTTAAATGGATGAACTACTTTTCTTCCCTCCTATACCTAGTAAAGTGATTTGTTTGTATATTACGTCAGTATCATCGAACTCCAGTCGTGGAAGGGGATAGCAAACGGCGTTGATCCAGAGGTATAGGTTATTTTAGCGTCTGAATGACAAGTTAATATTAAAAATGTTAGTAAAAATTTGTCCCTGTATAATAGCTTCTGACGTGATGAGTTGGCTGCTATAAGACAGTGAAGAAATGTGATTTGTTGGCTGAAATGTTCGGAGAAAACCGATCACATGTGATTGACTGAAAAATTTGATCCAGATCAGGCACCAGAGACGAATATACCAATAATTTTAAATGGACCCACAAGTAGAAATCGATAGAGTTCAAATCAGGTGAGCGTGGAGACCAAGCAATTGGGCCATCTCTACCTATCCATCGATCAGGGTACCTCTCCTGGTACAAACGACGAGCCAGCGCAGCATTGTCTTCCGCCTTACCGTACATGAAGTGCACTTCTACCAGCTCCTGAGTTGAGTACATGTCGGACAGTACAACGCCAAACACAACACTCAATGTACCCTTCGCCTCGGAATTAACTGTCAGAGTGTCCTCTGTTAAAATCTTCTTTCACGGCACCTACCTACGGGAAGAAAAACGTTCCGGTGAATATCATTGTTTTGAAGGCCATAACTCTGAAACCAAGCATTTCCGGACATATGTTGTAATGAAGTTCTTGTATTGTCTACACATGGGGAATACATACCTGAAATTATTCCCTGTATTTTTAACACCCTGTATATTAAATAGAAGCAAAAAGTGATTGGGGAGTGTAAATTCTTACGAGGACAAGGACAGAATACTTTATCGTTTAATGACGATGGTGATTTTTATTTTATTTTATTGAATTATTTTACGACGCTATACCAACATCTAGGTTATTTAGCGTCTGAATGAAATGAAGGTGATAATGCCGTGAAGTGAGTCTGGGGTCCAGTACCGAAAGTTACCCAGGATTTTCTCGTATTGGGTTGAAGGAAAACCCCGGAAAGAACCTCAACCAGGTAACTTGTCCCGACCGGGATTCGAACCCGGGCCACCTGGTTTCGCGGCCAGACGCGCTGATCGTTATTCCACAGGTGTGGACGACGATGGTGATGTAGATTATATTAATCATTGATGATGATAATAATAATAATATTTTAGGTGTAAACGAGATTTTTTACGAGTCAGAGTCACTTAATGCTTGAACTTGAAGTGTGTGAGCGTGTTAATCAGATTTCTTAGATTTGAGATGTTTGTATTGGTGATATTGTTTGTAAGAAACATTATGTTCTAGTTATGTTCTATTATTATTATTATTATTATTATTATTATTATTATTTATTATTATTATTATTATTATTATTATTATTATTAAATAAATTCTCTTTCTGAGATCTATTTTGTACTTCGAAAAACTTCCAGCACATTTATGACGTGTCACAAGACACCTGCGAACCTTGGTTTGCATATCACAGTCTTGTATAAACATCTCGTATAGACTTGTCGCATTTCCCTTCTTTTCAAACTGAAGAACAAATGAGGAAGATGCAAGACAGCCCGAGGAAACTTGAGATCGCACTAACGATGTTACACAAGTTGGCCTGGTAATTGCGTTACCAGGTAAGCGAGAAGAAAGCGAGCTTACATCTCCACAATACAGACTTGTTACAAATCTGATGCTTTTTGTAGCAGGATGTTTCGTAAAATGAACTGACTCTGTGTAGTCAGTGACTCTATGTCTACACTTTAACAATAATAAGGAGACTTTTTGGTCATGGGATGAACATGCTGGCATAATATTACCGCTAAAGGTAACAGAGGACAAAATATAAGTAAATGATTACATAGCCGTTACGTATCTACAAGGAGATAAAATCCAATTTCTTGAGGGGAATTGAACTCGGATGTGGTATTTTGTAGCGAGTTATACTACAGTGCGTGACTTAAAATAATCATACAAGTAATTTAGGCCTATTTCTTATGATTATAATAAATTATTTACCCTACTTTTTCACATTATTTTTAATGCCATCGCCGTCACTCACACCATTACCGGTTGCTTTGCGTGACATTATTACCAGTTTGATTCTTACTAAGGTGGATCGAAGTTTGATTCTGGACAGATCTTATGCACTTACTTGTTTTTTTGAAAGATTGGACATGACAGTTAAGCGGCCGAGCTTGGAACTACAGTGCTATGTTGCCAATATGGACTACCACGCTGCCAGCTGATGGAAGCTAGCAATTGTCGTTAAGATGGCTGACGTTAAAACATTCATTGACAATTGACGCGAAAGTAAGAAAACAATACAAAAATCGACAGAATCAAAGACGAAACGTACCAATGCTGACATTGTGTGCACAATAAATGTCGCCAAGAGAGCTATTAAGCACTCGCCACGTGCGAACTGTAAGTTTGGCAACTCAACTGTTGTTACCATAGCATCAGGCTACCACGCTATGTGACATTCAGTTGTTTTTCCGATCGCAACGCTCCTGTCATGTCCCATCTTTCAAAAAAACAAGTATAGCATCATCAGCAAATCTTAAGCACTGTATTCTTCTTCCTCCTTCTATCATTCCTCCATATTGTACAACATTAAGGATATATATATATATATATATATATATATATATATATATATATATATATATCTGTGTGTGTGTGTGTGTGTGTGTGTGTGTGTGTGAACGACCACAAATCTTAGTACTATATTATCAGCAAATGCAGGCTCTAAATTTCTAAAATTTTATAAGAAAATGAACTCACAATTGGACAAAATTACAAGGTACCACAACAAGACTTACCAGAACTTAAATATCCGATAAAAGTATAAGAAAAAAACTAATAATATTTTTCAAACCAGTTTTATCAATGTATGAAAAAAAAAAAAAAAAAACCATTTAGTAGGACTTTGCTAATCAACATTTTAATGTCTTGTCACCCACATGTATTCTCGAATTAGTATATTAACTGAATAATATATCTCAAGTAAATTAATCGTCCAATTTGTCTCGGGCATTTTAGGTCTTATAAATTGTGTGTGGTATTCCCTTATGTTATGTAACTGATTTTGATTATGTGTAATTTTCTACTTTATTTTATATATTATGTAACTGATCTTGACTATTTGTAATTTTATATTATGTAACTGATCTTGTCTATTGTAATTTCCTACTATATTTTATGTAATTTCTAAGATATTTTCTTTTGTGTTGTTTTGTAATCAAATTTTGTATCTCATGTATATTATTGAAACGTGGTTGGGTGGAAGAGAAGGCCTCATGGCCTTAACTCTGCCAGGCAAAATAAACCTACTACTACTACTACTACTACTACTGCTACTACTACTGCTAGCTACTGCTACTGCTACTAACTACTAACTACTAACTACTAACTACATCATTTGGTAACCATAACATTGTTATAGTCTCTCTGACATCTTTAATATTTTTCCTGCATGTAATGAACACTTATTTCTGAAAAGCAGACTACTCTCAGACATGTGGAGTTGTTTATTTTAATACAATTAATTTTTTATTTGTCCTGTATAGAATATATTAAAATTTACATAATGTTTTGTGACCTAATTTTTCTATTTTCAAAGAACGCATGTTAAATCAGTGTACAAAATTTCAGAATTCTATCTCTAATGGTTAAGGAGTTATGAAATAATATGTGTGAAAATTTTAAAATTTTGAAAAATTTAATGTGAAGTAGAAAATAATTTCTAAAAAATATTATTAGTAACATTTTGTACTTTTGTCAGATATTTAAGTTTTAATAAGTCTTGTTGTGGTACCTTGTAATTTTTGTCCAATTGTGACTTCATTTCCTTATACAATTTTAGAAATTTAGAGCCTGCATTTTCTGATAATATTTGTGGTCGTTCACGTACATATACACTTAATTAAATTTTGTGTTTTTCGTAAATTTTTGCGTTATTGATAAGTATTTGAGGACTTTGGCAACAATGCTAGGACATAATTTAAACTTTTCGCATCCGAGCATCAGAAATCGCTTGTACAGACGTCTATATGAAGTACGAAACTTGACGAAAGAATATGATAACTATGCAGACTTGCTTCACGCTAGCTGCTCCCTTAACGTTGTTCCTGAAAACTATACTTGAACACCGTTGTGTACACCGAAGCTGGTATCTGTCAAACTCAGATCTCGGTCCTTGTCTTCCTCCTGCAATGTGCACCTACAGTCGAGTAATGTGTGATATGTGTATCCATCTGCGGTAAGAACCTCCTAAAACTGGGCCATGGGTCTACGTGGTAACTGTTATTCTGATATTTTTAGGACATACAGTTTTCTCTTATGTTGGTTATTCTTAACTACAAACATCTCTGATACTTTCCAGCTATTTCTCAGAACTTCATTTCGACACGCTCTCCCCTTGTTATCCCAGATAGGAGCGCGGAAATCTCATTTGAGAGGCGTTTATTATTCTGCTTTTGTCTTCTTGCTGCAGCAGAGTTCAAATTCACTGCCACAAGGAAAATGGTTGTATTTAATATATTGTGTAACCTAGTTCATATTTTATCATCATTTGTTTTACATCTTATACTGAAATTAGGCTATATTCAGTGTGTTACATCTTGTCAAATTATTTTCAGTGTCTTTAAAATTCACGTAGTAAAATGAAGCAGAAAATGTTCTGTGTAAGAAAATTTCATTTCCTATTTTTTAAATATAACTTTATACATTCGTAAGTTAGCTATTTACTTACTTACGACTTTTAAGGAACCCGGAGGTTCATTGCCGGCCTCACATAAGCCCGCCATCGGTCCCTATCCTGAGCAAGATTAATCCAGTCCCTACCATCATATCACACCGCCTTCAAATCCATTTAATATTATCCCCCCATCTACGTAACGGCCTCCCCAAAGATCTTATTTCCTCCGGCCTCTCAACTAACCGTAAGGCAGTTACTAGAGATGAACAACGATCGAGAAAACGAGACTAACAGCGCCCGCAAAGCCGAAAACCCGCACGACAATGTTGTATTACGTCGCGTCCTTGACGTAAAGACTGGTTGTGAGTGTTCCGAAACTCGATATTATGATCAAGTCTCGAAGTAGTTGTTTATATCTAACTGAATATCTACTTTGGCAACTGTTATATATGTATAAACAATCAAGTAGCCTATTTGAAACATCTCTACCTTTCAGTGTATAATTTCTTGGCTTAAAAATCGATAATGTGTTAAATTGGAAAAATCATATTAAAGAAATTACCCCCAAACTAAATTCAGCTTGTTTTGCTATTAGATCTATGCAAAAGATAGTAAATATCAATACCTTAAAAAATATTTTGCATACTTCCACCTGCAATGAGTTTTGGAATAATATTCTGGGAAATTCCACAGATAGTAACAATATATTTCTATTACAAAAAGAGTAATTAGAATAATAGTAGGTGCGAAATCTAGGGAGTCGTGTAGGACTTTTTAAAAAAACTACAAATAATGCCCATGGCTTGTCAGTATATCTTTTCATTAATAGTCTTCCTCGAATGTAATCGTGAAAACTATGTAACTAATTCAACAGTTCATAGCATAAATACACGTCAAAAAATGACTTTCATACTCTATCGGCAAGTCTATCGTGCTATCAAAAAGGAGTGCGTTATATGGCAGTAAATATTTTTAACAGCTCCTATCGATATAAAAATGAAACTCAAAACATAAAATTATTTAGGGCCAAATTAAAGAAGTACCTAATTTCTCAGATCTATTCTGTAGGTGAATTCATGACATTCAATAATACTTCATGAAATTGATACTAAAACTATGTGTTGTACTAGTAGACTATATTGTAAATCTCGTCTGTATATATTTCATCTAGACTGTGACTATAAATTAAGATTTTATAATAGTATTAAGTTTTTTGACTTGTTCCATATTCTAGCTGTAAGCATGTATGAATACCATGGAATGTTAATAAATACAACACAATACAATACAATACAATAATAATGCGTTCCCCAGTCTTTATTTAATTACTAGGCCCTTATTAAAAGGCTAGGAATTTTCTTTTCATATGTTTAAGATCAATTGTGCAATCTCAAGTAAAAATATATTAATGTCATCTTTTATGTTTCTTAGAAATGCAAATTTATTTGAGAATTTTTTTTTTTTTTATTTATACAACTATAGGTCACATCATATAATAGAACCAGAACATTTTGATAACTAAGATACTGTTCTGTTTTGTCTTTTTCTCTCATTTAAACATTTATGTTATTTGTTTCAATGATGTATATTATTCAAAGTTACGAAATCTTTCCACGCCGACCAAATGCTATTTCGAGAATGACGAGCGAGACTCGAAGCGCAGCGAGAATGACGAGACGAGACTCGAAAGACAAATGCAGCGAACACAGCGAGCGAGAGCGGCAGTTAGTTTTGTTCATCTCAAGTAGTTACTAACTAAGAAATTAGATTTCAATTTCCGGCATGGAAACTGAAAATGTACTGATGTCCGAATGAAAGTTCACACACACCCTATACACACGGTGTTTCAAGAGTAACGCATATTGTAATTAAGATTTAATGAGGGAATTTACATCTCTTACACTGTGTAAATATTTATTAAAAAGCCTCGCTCGAAGTTAAGTGGGTTGTAAGTCTCAAATCTTAACGAAGTTATGGTATTATTTGAGTGTGCTGTAAGTTAATTAAGATTTTTAAATATTCTGAATGACCGATGGAGAAAATGAATACTAAACAGAAATATAATTGGTATCATACGAGGAAAGCCAGCATCTCTTAATAATGAACAAATACACTGAAAATAAAATACCGGAGAAGATTCCTAAAATAAAAAATAAAAGGAGGGAATTATTAAAGGAAAGTAAAGTTACTGAGCTGACAAATAAATTCAATTTTGGGAAGTATGCATTTTCTAGACTCACCGATAATAACATATTTGACTTGGTTAGAAACTATTTAGCTATTTTTATTTCTAAATTTAGTAGTTTTGATGGTACGACAAAAGAATACCATGAAATAAAATTAAGAAGAAGGCTTACCGACGAGAGAGTGTTTGTATGAACTGTATAAGTATTTCTGTAACGACAGAGGGATGGAAATACTAGAATAAGATAAGATTTAGATATGCTAGCTGCACATTGCAGATTGAAACGTGAAGTACAACTTAGGAAGGTGAACAAATACTGATTGTAACTACATACTAGAATAAGTTGAGTCTTGCACAAAACTAAAAGCAAGTGCAAGATAAAACAAAAAAAAAATTGTTTATTAAATATGTAAATTGTAGAAATTGTATTTAAATAATAGTATATCTTTGTGCAAAAATGATTATAAAGTGTGTAATGTAAGGGTTCAATTGATTACTTGGATGCACTTTGTCTGTGATCTATAATGTAATAAATATCATAATTTTGGTATCATGATTGAAAACTGAATTGTCACGGAACTCATGAAACGTTTACTGCAAAGAGCAAGTATGTGTCATTGTCCTGACAATGTGTCGTGTGATATTTTATCTGTGTATTAAAACAGTCTCTTCAGATTTTGGAAAGTGTTCAGTGATTTCGTCTTTCCTATTTTCTGCCTTCCTCTTTGTCCCATCATATAATCGTCTTGATAGATTTATATTTCACTATACAGGGTGGAACTGAAACAACCCTGCAGATTTTCAGAGCGAATAGCTCATGTTGTATGTAACAAATACTCCCCATTGGCACACTGAAGTGCGTCGCTACCTGAACACAGAACTCCCTCGCCGTTGGATTGGGCGATGCATTGAAAAAGACTCAGCCTTGTTACAGTGGCCTCCTAGGTCCCCCGACCTAACGGTTTGTGATTTTTTTTCTCTGGGGTTGTGCAAAAGACATAGTGACGTGCGACCACTATCAGTAACTTTGTTTGAACTCAAGGATCGCATTACAGATGCATTTACGACCATTACCAGGGATATGGTTCTGCGCGTATGGGACGAAATTCAGTATCGCATCGATGTGTGTCCTGTAACGATACAAAGCCAAATCGAATACTTTTGATAGTGTGTCCGAAAGTTGGACAGTTTCTATTTCTTTTGATGTATCATATATTAATCCAGCGTGTTATATTTTTCTTTATGCAGCCGCTTAAAACCTAATGAATCATTTGTAATTACTAGGGAGCGGATATTGATGATCTAAAAATCTACTTAAAATGATCATTAAAATGTCCTTAAACTAATGAAAAAATGGCATGAAATTAAAAGAAAATGACATTTAAATATTATTTACCATACTATCATCACAACTTCTTAAAAATTAGTCACCTTGTTTCAATGACTGCCCTGCAAATCTCGGAGAGAGGAGGCAAATTCCTGAAATTTGGCTAAGATAAAGGAAAAGAACATGCAACAAAATTAAGGTATGAAGGGAAAACTGTAGATTTTAGTGATGGTTTACAATGTGTTTCAATCAGGGGTGGTCCATGTCAGTGCCTTCATTCTCCTCCTCGTCCTTCCGCGCTTCACTTTTGTTACCAGATCTTCCAGATGAGGGAGTGTGAATGACAAAACAAATTGTGGGCGCATCGTGCATTATTTCAATCTTTGTGTTAAAAATACTGTCTACCACAGTAGACATCCCTTCTGAACCATGTTGGGGACACAACGTCCTGTCCAGGACATGGCGAAAGTTTCCCCTTTCCCAAACATAAATTCTAAAGACATCCTCGTACCGAGAAAAGAACAGTAGCGGTCAAAGTCCTCACTTAAACTAAGCTTCTGTCAAGCATTTTATACTACTCCAGCTGTGTGAAGTGAAGCCTTCAGTGGAATGAGAGATGGACTTTAGAGTCTGTTCCAAACTATAAAACTCAAACTTCACTGTTATTCACTTATTCAGTAGGTAATTACTGCTGACCTATTTGGTTAGAAAATGATTTAACAGTCTTATCGATAAAGAAGAAAGTAAAATACATTCCAAGTGATCTAAAACTTCTTCAGAGTATTAAAAATGACCAAAAAATGTGGAAAAAAATATATAAATGAGCTATTAGTTCAAAAACGTCAAAAAATGCAATATAAGAAATTACTTTTTTACTTTGATTTTAACATAGAAAGGATTTATATATTAATAGGCATCGTCCTAATGTGAACAATAATATAATTACTTTTCATCAACATCCGCCCCCTAATAATTACCCTGTATATTAGTTAAAATTATATATATATTAATTATATTATATTTTATTTTATTTTAATGTACCGAAGTACATATGATATTTCCATGCAGATATTCTGCGTCATCATACGACGAAAGAGTAATGGAACGGAGAAAATTCTCTCCGGCGCCGGGATTTGAACCCGGGTTTCAGCTCTACATGCTGATGCTTTATCCACTAAGCCACATCGGATACCCATCCCGGCGTCGTCTCTCAGATTCGCATATCATATATTATTATTATTATTTTATTTTTTATTATTATTATTTTTATTTTAATGTACCGAAGTACATATGATATTTCCATGCAGATATTTTGCGTCATCATACGACGAAAGAGTAATGGAACGGAGAAAAATTCTCTCTGGCGAAAGACTGCGCTTATTCCATCGGATCCCGGCCAAATAGTCACTCATAACGAGTGCACCTCAGCACATGTGTGGACTTCGGTCCTACGTTCATAAATATCTATGACGCAGTGCAAAGGGCGGCCACTAGAGGGAACCCAAGAGTTGGAACTTAATCTGAGACGATTCTGTCCGACGCTGGGGTGGGTATCCGGTGTGGCTTAGTGGATAAAGCATCAGCACGTAGAGCTGAAAACCCGGGTTCAAATCCCGGCGCCGGAGAGAATTTTCTCCGTTCCATTACTCTTTCGTCGTAGTTAAAATTTGATTTGTTAATTACCGCTGTATTTGTTCTAGACTTTATTATTTTTGTGTAGTAGCCACCGTGCTTAGTCACGAGACAGGAACAAGAGAACTGAAGCCGTGATGAGATTTTTATAATTTAAGAATAACACTGATATTTGTATGCCGACATTACTCACTTCAAATCCTTTCCGTGTGGATTTCCCCACCTTAACAAGCATAACGTAACACCATGCATAAGAGATCACGCAGGTGGTACTTCTTTTGTTCTCGCGCTGCCCGTAACCTAGTTACTCGATGTTAAACAATTCCATGGCGCTATTCTATTGTTCCTTTTAAAAGTTCGACGTTAAAAGAATTGCCTTAAGCCACATTTATAACATTTCATGCACGGATCAAAGCGTTAATAAAATAAGAACCGTCTTTCATAACAGAATGACTTCATAAAAGGAACAGCGGGAATACAGAGCCATGAATTTTATAATTGAGCTCTGAAGCTCAGTTTTATAATGTATTTACTACGTGCGTAGTAAAATTTTTGAGGAATATGCCTGTAAAAGATTATATCCGAAACATAGCTTTATGAGATATTCTCGTTGTTTCGTTTGTAATGACATCTCTATTTAAGAAGTTCTGCTTCAAATTTCATAAAATTTATGCTCAACTGCCAGTTAATGAATTGACGGTTTCTCATTCCAGGGACCGCGGGTTCGATTTACGGCTGATTCCAGCGTCCAAGAGATTTTAAGACAGGTTTTTTCTCGAAGTACTTGGATGCCTCCTATTCTTTCATTTCATTATTGTTCATAACGTTGTAACCTAACCTAAGTTAACTTCTACAGATATTAGTATCGTTCCTTAGCAACCTATCTACCCACTCATTTGTTTCATATTTCTAAGCGAGCGCCATACAGCCAATAAACCAGCTCATTGACACTCGTTTGATCTATGGAAAACTGATTATACATGGCATGGTGCTCTAAAATTAATAATTTTTTCTCTTACGTTCATTTCTACATACTAGTTTTAAGTTGATTACAAAATTATATTAGAAAATTATTTGCTCCTTTAACCAGGGGCGGCCTGTCCTTATGTGCTACAATGCTACAGCACAATGATAATTTTTGCTCAAATAATGTATTTGTAATACCGTAGTATTTGATCTGTCATTTGACAATTTCCCGTGGTTATATTCATGACGCGTTATAGAGTGTTTAATCTTCTCTCTTCGGAGCCTCATGGGATTCGTTGTGCTACTCAGAACTCCACATGAGAATGTAGACAATTATGCGCATGTGCGAAGCTGAAATCATTGCACTGATTGGCTATTTTTACGCGGGAAAGTGCTGTAGTCAGCTTCAGCACGACACAGCTTGAAAATTGCAGAAGTAGAGCGTAACGAATAAATACTTGTTTGTGGAAGAACTCGGAACTATTTACAATGTATTTGGTATAGCTGGCGCCAGCGTTTTTGGCGTGTGTCCTTGACCACTGTGCCTAGTCTGTGAGCTTCTGTTGCCAGTGCTGCTAAACACAAGTCACGTCAGCAATCTGCCAATCACAATTGTCAGCTTTATCGCCCACAGTCTTTGACAAAGGTAAGATGCTCGCTCTTAACGTTCCCATTACTTATTTCACACGCCTAAAGCTGTGGCTTTGATTATAATTCAAATATCCGACTGCTGCTGCCATTTACCTGTATGGGTTTCCTCCTGTATCAGTCAGCAAGCGACGACAAATGGAATCCCAGAAAATTGAAGCCAAGGAAGTATGTGACCGTATAATTCAGGAAGCTACTCACCGTTTCTAGTCTTTAAGCTGCCTAGGTATCCCCGTAACATGCCATGAAGGCAGTTTGGGGGCATGGAGGTAGAACCCCATGCTTTCCATGACCTCGGCACTAGAATGAGGTGGTGTGGTCGGCACCACGCTCTGACCGCCTTTTACCCCCGGGAAAGACCCGGTACTGAATATTATAGAAGGCTGAGTGAACCTTGGGGCCGTTCTGCTTTAAGCTGCCTAGACGCAACAAAGTTGTTAAAGAGCAAACAGCTGTACTGTACTGAACAAAAGAGTGTTAAGGACACAACTTGGAGTTCTATAAGGAAGACCTGATTTCCGAAATATAGTTGGCTGTTCAGTTGTTACAATATATAGTGTCCAAAAATTTACAGGATCCATTCTGTGAAGTAACGAAGTTATTAAATATTTAAGTTACAACACCAATGACCACTGCTGAGCGGAAAGGTGTTTTTTTTTTTACTTAAAATGCATAAAAACGTTTTTAAGGAACACTATGTCCCAGGATCGCCTCACTGCTCTTGCAATACTGTCAATAGAAAAGAGTGTGATGCCCAAGATGGAGGGGTTTAACACCAGGGTAATTGACAAGTTCTGCAGTAGGAAGGAACGTCGTATGGACTTCATATTTCGTCACTACGCGAGTCTCAAATTAAGATAAATACAGGGACATCACTTTATTTTTACCAACATTTTTAACATTAACCTGGCTATACTCGGAAACACTGTTGCCCCCTTCCATTACAGGAGTTTGATGTTACTAGTGCAATATGTAAACAAATCATTTTACTAGGTATAGGAGGAGAGAAAAGTAGTGTATCCATTTATGTTGTAGGGAAATACGATATTACGATTTTCAGTTTGATCATCACTTTTACGGAATTTATTAAAATACAGTAGAGTAGTAACATTTTTTTTTTTCAAAAACTCAACTTTTCA
This sequence comes from Periplaneta americana, assembly GCA_025594305.2. Lineage (NCBI taxonomy): Eukaryota > Metazoa > Arthropoda > Insecta > Blattodea > Blattidae > Periplaneta > Periplaneta americana. The sequence goes on along the minus strand of JAJSOF020000009.1, from coordinate 22,532,841 downwards.
GGCGGCTATGTTCGTTATGTAATGTCTACTTTATTTAGCATACTAATTATTGGTGTTAACATTCAATATAGAGAGTGCATTTAAATTGAGGGGGACATAAGTAAAGGGCTGTAAGTGCACTTAAGTTACTTTTGAGAAATGGGGTTTAAATATTTAAGCTTTCGTAAAATCGGTGAAATTTTTATTTAAATTTTAATGTGTGATGCGATTAAAATATCCCTTTGCCACTAAAATTTTAGATACTTTAGCTTACACTGGATGCACTTAACTCATGTTATTACAAATGTCACTAGCATTCCTTTGCTTCTAGCCACCTCAATTCAAAAAAAGCTAAACTGAATTTTTGAACAAGTTGCTGAAAATGGTTGCCGTTCATTACAATGCAGGTTTCAATTCAGTACGCATATTATTAAAAACATTTTGAAGCATATTCTCTGAAATTGAATTTATCGTTTCTTGAATATAATTTTTTAGTACGATATTATTAATATAGGTTCTTTCTTCTATAGAAAACGCAATCATATTTCTGAAAAACACTATACACTGCAGTGTTTACTTCACTGCTTTAAGACTTCGAATGTAACAGCGGCCGTATGTTTGTGTGTCTGACGGGAGCAAGGACATTAGTGAAGGGGTGAGAGTGAAGTACATTCAGAAATGCAGGTACAATAAAAATGCAAGTAAAAATAAAATGATGTCCCTGTACATATAAGTGTATACAATAGGCCATATAGAGATTGTAGCATGCTCATTATTTTGACCACCAGCCGCTACTGCCTGTTATGTAAACATTTTTATTTAATACTATTTCTAAAATGTTGTCATTGTTAATCTTTCAACTCGTTTCATAAGTTTAACTTTCACTGGATGTAGTCATTTTCTGTAATTAGCTTAAAGAGTTTTGTTCGGAGGCGTTCCGGGCTGCGAAGCACTGTCTCGCATTTAAAATAAGTGTGCCGTATCCCTTGTAATTTGTACAGGGGACTCTACTTTGCGTACTTTGTAACTCATTGCTCAAGTGCCACATTTTTCTTTAAGTGACAGAAGTTGACATACATGAGTTCATATAATTCAATTCTTCTTCTATATCTTGTAAATACGTTTCAGTCATCTTAAATAAAATAAGATGTAGCCGAAACAGGCATCTAAAATTGACAATACAGAGTGTCAAATTGCATCTTCCAAATGAATGCACAAAATTAAAATTTATTAAATTGTGATTGCAAATAATTTATTTTCCATTGTATGAATTATGTTATTTACACCTCGTCATATACGAAGGGGATCCAGGAAATAACGACCGTTTTGTTGTAATAATTAAAAAAATATATATTTATTTGAAAAAACACAGTCTGTTACATAACTGAAGCTTCCTTTACTTCTCTACATAATCACCACCTACATTTAAACATTTGTCGTATCTGTTCACTAGCTTTAGAATTCCCGTGTTATACTCCTCTGCCGCCAGTTCATTAAGCCAGGTGTTCACTGTGTTCTTCAACTCTTCATCACTTCCAAAACGCGTACCACCCAGAAAGTCTTTCAGCTTAGTGAAAAGGTGAAAATCGCTAGGAGCAAGGTCTGGACTATAGGGCGGATGATCAAAGATTTCCCAACCGAATTGATCCAGCAATTCTCGAGTTGAAGCAGCAGTGTGCGGGCGGGCGTTGTCGTGAAGAAGCACAACTCCTCTCGAAAGCAACTCCTCTCCTCTTCTTTCAATTGCCGGTAAATTTCTGCAGGTTTCAAATGTCGGGCATTCAAAAATCGAATCACACTCTCACCTCACAGTCGGCGGGATTATCAATCACGTCGTTCATTTTGAAGTAACACAAAATGCACAATGGCGACTTGTTGCAACCAATACTCACAACATTATGAGACCACATGTTAAGGAAGCCAGTTGACCTTCAAACAAGGAAGGGGAGTCAGCTGCGCGACGGGTATGCGCGAACGGTCGTATTTCCTGGATCCCCCTCATATGTCTGAACCTTGTTCTGGTCTAAGATGTATAGTAACCTTATAAGCAGAGACCGGAACTTTGGCAGAATGCCATTTTAAATGTGTTAAATCTATCTTCATTTTGAAAGTAAATCTGTGCGAATTATACCTTCGTGATTGAAACGTCACAGTTCTATGTTGCCCTTTTCTGTCTTTTTTAATATAAATGCCTAATTTACAAAATAAATTATTTTTTTTTTGCTTTTATTTAATTATTTCTCTATTTATTAATTTATTATTAAAATTGCTTACAGGTATATTTTAATTTATTTCTATAACCGCTACAATGAAAGTGACTTCACTGAATGTATATTATTGTATTTCAGTCAGTTCATATTCTCTTTGCAACAATGAGTGCTGCCGTGCAAAAATGTATAACACTAAGCGTTTTAATTATCGCTTGTGTTTGTTTGGCAAGACAACAATGAGTGCAAGTCTAACGTTATTTTTAACGGTTATTTTTCTCTCAGTTTTCATTGCGACGTTGTTGTAGCTAGCTAAATATTTCATATCGCAACGTATCAGTACAACCAAACACAAAAATGCACTTTCCAAGGATACTGGGAAGAAGATTTCTTTGCTTCCAACAGTAATTGCAACATCGATTCGAAAATCTCAATTTGCATTCGACTTGTGTAAAGCTTTTCTTGCTGCCGAAATCCCTTTGTGGAAAGTGAAAGGTTGTGGGTCTAGTACAAGGTTTTTTTAATTGCCTTTTGTTGGATATTTTAGCCTTTTTTTGCCTGCCTATTTTAGCTATTTGTGATGCCTTTTTTGCCTGCCTATTTTAGCTATTTGTGATGCCTTTTTTGCGTGCCTATTTTAATGATTCATAGTGCCTAAACTTCCGGTCTCTGCTTATAAGAAACAGGAATTTATATAAGCATAATATCACAAAACTTGTAGATGATCACAAATAAAAGTGGAATCGAAAAATAAAACATAACTTCAAAAAATAATTGAGTAGTAACAGTACGTAGAAATTATGGTGTTAGGTGTGAAGTGGTGCGAATTTTCACATACTCAAGAGTGTCAGCGTAGCCTGGAACGCACACACAGCTTGTGATAATTTTGCAGAATCAGGAGTTTCTATTATAACTAACGAGATTAAGAGATGGTTTGCTGACCGCTGTTCTGCCCCCTATATATCTTTTTTCTTGTTGCACAAAACTTGCTGAACTAAAGAAAACGAAACCATGGCAACGCGCGCGACTGTCTGCCCAGGAAGAGAACTTCTCTTCTCATACTAAAGGCGGTACACAGTGTAGGGGAGAGTTGGGTAGTATCGGACATCGGGTAATATCGGACAGTGCATTTCTTTCATTTACCACCAAATGGTAGTACCTAATAACATGGTTACGTTTCTGTATACGACATCACAGAAACGTAACCATGTCATTCATGTACTATCACCTGGTGATAGATGAAAGAAACTCACTGTCCGATATTACCCGATGTCCGATACTACCCAACTCTCCCCTACACTTAACTTTACGACCTCTCATATTTTGAATATTGGTGCAGTTTTTATTTTCACTGGTTTATAATTTTTAATTAATTTTTATATTTATATTGTATGATTGATCAATTAAAGCAACCGTGAACATTGTTAAATCAGAAATAAGCATACTCGTATTTAATCAGTCACTAATATCAGGACTAAAATGAAGAAAAACTTGAAAAGCAAACAAACACACTATGGACTTGTAACTCTTCTTAAAAAATCATGTTTTTGATTTTATTTGAGTTACAGTCAGATATTTAATTATAATTTGATACAGGTCTGTCATATATAATATTTAGGGCCGTGACATCGGTATATTTATATTAGTCTGAAGTGAACATACGACGCCCCGGACAGAATGTAGTCGACGTGTTTGAAGTACAGGCAGCGGAAGCGAATTTGACACACCTAAGCAAGTACGTTCCGTATTTTGTATACGATTATTACCCCGGAGGTAGCATTATTATACCTACCTATAAATCAGCGTTTCTCAAACTGTGAAGTGATCGTTGAAGTGGTCACGATGTGAAACTAATATGATTAAGTATAAGAAATATTTAATTTGTATTTTAAATTGTCTTATTTTTAGTAAAATGAAGTAATTTAACATTGAAAGCCTAGTTTCAATGCGATGTGTCCACAGGTCTGATGAAAAAGTAGACAACAATTTAAAAAATCTAAGAATGTGGTTTAAACATAGTCCATATTATATCTTCTTCTTCTTCCCTTCAAGTATTAGGCCAAATGGCCTGTTACGATCTCACAGTTGAATTTTCAATCCAGCGCTTCTTTGGACGACCGAGATATCTCTTCCCGTTTGGACGATAGTAGAGCATGACTTTTGGGATTCTATCTCTATGCATGCGATGCAGATGATTTATCCAGTTGTTCTGATAATGTTTTACGTGATTAATTATAGGTTCTAGTTGTAATTCTTCCATTACATCTTCATTGCGTTTGTGATCCCATTTCGTGTATCCCGCTGTATATCTCATAAATTTCATTTCATTAGCCGTTATTCTGCTTTCGTCTTTCTTCCTCAATGTTCATGCCTCACTGCCGTAACGAAGTACAGGTCTCGCCAAGGTCTTGTAAAGGCGAATTCGAGTATGCCTTTGCATCCATATTATTATTATTATTATTATTATTATTATTATTATTATTATTATTATTATTATTATTATTATTATTCGGCCTGGGTGGCGCAGTAGGTAGAATGCTAACCTTCTGTGCCCGAGGTGTGTTATTCTGTTTGCTGTTATTCCTCCCCAGACCATGATACAACCTTTTCTGAACCTCCTGTACATATATCAGTCTCTCTGCTGCACCTGGTCGTCTCCATAAATATATTCTTCTGAAAAATGGATGCAGACCGAAGTATGATTCATCGGTAAAGAAAACCTGACTCCATTGATCATCTGTCCAGTCACCATATCACAAAACATGAGCTTCTCGATTTCCATGTCGGATAGCTGGACACCTCAATGGGCGACGGGCATTAAGGTCTCTTTCATGCAATCTGTTCCTGACAGTCTGGTTTGACACAACCACATTCTCAACGATCTTCAATGCATTTCTCAACATTTTAGTAATTTCCTTTCTCTCAAGGCTCTTAGGGCCGAATTCATAGTCAACACTTATCGTAAGGAAACACTTAAGCAGTTGCTTATAATAATTTCTAATTCATAAATCCCACTGAAGTGAACACTTATTCAAATAAGGTAGCTTGTCAGCTTACTCAAGTGTTTCCTCATATGCTTTGTAATCAGCTGATTCGGTATACAATGGATGATGATTATGATTTAATTTAATTTATTGAGTTCTGTAATTAAAATGAAAATGAGTTTCGGCAAGCAAAATATATATCAGAGATATGGAAAACCCTTTAGAGATGTATAATGATCAACAATTTAAGAGGAGATACCGCTTCGACAAGAACACTGTTGTGAATATTCCGGTGTCTCTCACTTAAATTCACAATACAACCATGAAGCTTAACGATTTCGCCACTGCTGAAAGTACCGGTTGCTTTGAGATTTTATGATACAGCAGCATTTCAGGTAGATTTAAGTGACATTTTTTTTCGAAAAGTATTCACGTCCCAACAAAGTATTATTTGCATTTTTGTTTGTATTCTACCCTAGGAATAAGCTGTTAAAATTTGCGTAATTATATCATTTCCACTTTGTTTAGCATAAAAATAACTGAAAAATAAATTAAAATGATTTACTTACAGGAATATTTCCGGAGTTTTTTCATTAAACTCAACTACAATTTTGTTTCATGTCAATTTCTTCTTATGGAGAGAACAATTATTATCATTCTTTTTTTTTTTTTTTTTTTTTACTTTCGACAATATCTCCATATTTCATAACTAGTTATCATAGCTCACTTCTTTCTTTTCTGTAAAATGCTTTCTGGACATGTTTTATAATTTTTAGCTCTATAATATTTACTTGTGTATTTGTGTATGACAATAATGCCGATTTAACAATTTGAAGGCGCTGGAAAACAATTGAATGTATGAAAGCGCTCACGTCTAGCCATGTTGCCATATTTCTTTCGATGTCAATGGAATGCTCAGGGCATATGAATGATTATCGTCTCTGCAATACGATCTGAAATAAGTGCTAAGGAAATGCTCATTACTTAAGTGTTTCCTCATTTTATAAGTGACGACTATGAATTCGACGGCAGTTGTAATTCAGGGTTCATTTGGTTGTCCTTCTTCAAGACTGCCAAATTCGCGATGTAGACTTCACATTCTTGATATTACGCCTTTTCCAGTATTGAGAACCCTCGCTGCATCGGCAGTTATTTCCACTGTTAACAGTTTTTAAATATTTTGCACATTTTACACTGTTAAAATTACCAAATTCTTTCATTACCAATAAACTGTTTATCTTATTTTTTTCCCCAATACCACCCCACGTTGTCATTTGATATTTCTGGTCTCTCCTGGCAATGGCTTATTCGTAACCCACTTCTGAGTTTGGGGTGCCTGGAAGGCGGAGTTACACTGCCCCGACGATATTATGACAGGATGATTATGAACTACCAGGAGAGGCCTTAAACCTAAGGCCATGGGCGAACATAGGAACATTCCCCTTTTAAGGAAAAATTCCTGTGTTCTTACCGGGAATCGAACCCGGGACCTAAGTCTAACCTAATTTCAGGCCATGGGCGAACATAGGAACATTCCCCTTTTAAGGAAAAATTCCTGTGTTCTTACCGGGAATCGAACCCGGGACCTCATGAACTGTAGTCAGAAGCTCTGACCACTAGCCCATGAAGCGGATCACTGTTTATCTTATTTAAGTCACTAAAATAAATTCCAATTTAATAATGTCAGTAGGCCTGAACTAAAAACATTGGTTACCATGGTTTCTAGTGTATAGGCAGGGCCTTCTTCAGTTACAAATCGGAGCCATACGTCGGCAACATTGTAATTAACTGTCAAGCGGAGGCCTACAATGTAGAACATGTGTTTTTGCTAATGCCGATTTCCAATGTAAATTAATGTTACAATACAGTATAAGTGTGTGTCGATGGAATTATGTTCGCGGTCGTACCAAACGTTAATAATTGTTAGTATATTATAAACTAAGTGCGTGTTGGCGATAAAAACAGGACAATAAATTAAAATATGGCTGCAGGCTTTGGCAATTTTTAGGGTTATTAATAATGACAAAGTGATTGACAATTCTTCTAAATATTAAATACTGTATAAACTACATTTTTATAGTCTTACTGTGGTTTGTGGTGTATCAGAATTCTAGCCAAATTATTGGGTCTCGCCTGCTATATCAATAAAGTTACGTCGTTGATTTTCAAGTTCATTAGCTGTTTTGTGATCCCATAAATGTTGCAGTTTTGTTGAAGATTCGGAATGCCTGCTCTACGTCAGAACTGCCTCACTCATTTTGTTGGTTTTCAAGGTTTATTTATTTGTTTTGTTTCTTTGATGATTTTGATGTGTGTACTGATAAAAAAAATGAACTCCTGTATCAGCCATCGAGCAAAGTCTATGGAAATAAATTTCAGAAATTTAATTGTACGTATTATAATATACATTAGGTACATTAGTTTTCATGATGAAAGTCCCTACCCTACAAATTTTAGCCCCATTGAACTTAAACGTAGTTCTGAAGGTAACTGCAATTTTCTCATTTTCTGTGACTGCATCATAATTTTAATATAGTGACATCTACTCCGCATGCAAGGAAGAAATGTATTTCTTATTTTACATCATTGATCCTAATTCTTTTTAACAAAATGTAGACACGAACAAACATGCAATTGTAGGAGAGAGAATAATATGTGTATCCCCTCGTTAAGCACGAAACCATCACGCGGAAATCACGTGCAAGTAGGGTAGGAAACTCGCTATGGTTCTCTGTTGGAATTCCGGCCACCAAGTCACTCAATTGAGTGCGCTCCTTGTATAATGGCAGTTGACTTAATATATGTCAACACATATGTCGAACTTGGTGTCAGACCACAAAGGGAGGGAAAAAAAACTAGAGAAGAGGGATTCGATCCAGTGCTGTGGATTGAACTTCGGCGTAGCTCAGTAGTTAGAGCGCTTGGTACTTTGAACCAAGGACTTCGGTTCGATCCCCGGCGTCAGAGCGAATTTTTCTCATCTAATATCAATACTGTAACAGATTCTGTAGGACCAAAAATTAATATTTACGTAGTCTCTCAGGATAACTCACCTGTCAGCATCCAGGCCACCTGGACTAATAGGAGCGCAATAAGTGAATATACTAGTACCAGTACTTAACTAAGATTCATCAAATTCTCGTCCCTCGAGAAATCAACCACCCACCAGTTATTCGCTATTACAGACCATCCTTATAATATACGAGAAGCTTAAAAAAAAAAAAGTCCATTTTCAGAAAATCCTACAAATATGTATCGCTATAATAAACGGAGGTTTTTCTTCGGTAGAAATTTATTCATTCATTTATTTTATTCCATAGATTTTACATGAGCAATGAAGCTTTAAGATGTGGAACAAGTCGAAATTTTACAATGTTACAATTACAATTTTTAGAAATTTTTAGAGTTTTACAATTTAGTAATTTTCTACAATTTTTACAATTTCGTGTAATTTTTTACAATATTTTGGCGAGATGTAGTGAGATGAGGTGAGGTCCGAGGATTCGCCAAAATATTACCCGGCATTTGCCTTTTGGTTGGGGAAACCTCGGAAAAACCCAACCAGGTAATCAAATCAAAGGGGGGTAATCAAATCAAAGGGGTTGATGCCGAGGACTCGCCATAGACCATCCGGCTTCAGTCCCACGGCTGTGGGAAACCTCGGAAGAAACCAAAGACCAAAGGGGGATCCAACCCAAACCCAAACGCAGCTCGGATCAGCAGCCCAGCGAGTCTGCCGACTGAGCTACATCGATGGCTCTACTAAAAGTATACAATACATAGCCAATGAGATTATTAAATTTACAAACGCAAACGATCATTCATCAGTTGAACTATATGTATAATACAAAACAAGTAAGTTAATTAAATTTAAGGCATAAACAGTTCAACCAGTTGTGATACACAGAAATTGATAATGCATATCATGCAAACTACTGCAAATTACAAACAAGCAATTTATCAACAGAGCTATACAGATTACTATTCAATTTAAAGCCTATACAATTCATTGGCCAAAACTATACAAATATATACAATACAAAGTAAGCAGAATAATTTAATTTACAAGCATACTTTCATTAAGCTATACAAATTTGTGCAATTAATATCAAGTAGATTAATTCAATTTATAATCATAAACAATTCATCAGTTCAGCTATACAGACTACTATACAATTTACAACATGTAAATGGATTGAAAAAAAAAAACCTTTAATATTTCACCATAGAAAATATTTTGTTAATTTTATTGCAGAAATGTAAGTTTTTGGCAGATGAAGTGTGTTTTCATATATTGGACATGTTAATTTTGAAGGGTCTCGTTAATAGGATTTCGGTCGATTATAACCGGCGACACCCCAGTCTTGCGAACCAGTTGTCATAAGCATTTGACAGAAAATATTAGTACAGCATTGTTCTTGTTCTCTATTCGTCATCACCGAAGCACTTACCTTTTATTTCTTACGATATAAATTAATATGAAATGTTAATGGAAAGCTAAAATGGAGAGATGAAGTTTTTACTCGTAATTGAAGGAAAGGAGACAACTCGAAAATAATTATAACTTCAATGTCCATGAGTATCGCTCCTGTTAACGACGGATATAGAACCCGATTTTGCAGAGTCATAAGCATTTGCTATACCACAGAGCGACAGGAGGGCATCATAAAAATTTATATTTATTTCTTCCATAGCGTTTCGCATCCGGTAATTCGCTATGAATACATGTCATTTTTAAAAGCACTGCTGTTTTTCTGACGAAGTAATTTCCGCCAACATACTCTTCCTGGCACACATTTTTGGCGCGTTAACAACTGGAAACTAAAAAAGGCTATTAATGTATAATCTTTTATGTGTCCCCTCTTCGTCGCGAAAACACCAGCGAATAGCTAAAAGGGTTTTAATCAGGTTTTATACTGCAGTAGCTATTACACAGAAATCTGTCGATAAAATTAACACCTGTTTACCATCGGTCGATTATAATGGGTTCATTATTATTTGAATACCAAAGCCAACACTTGTGAATCGTAAATAAATTTTTGTGACTGAAATAAATCTTAAATTGGCAAAGCTTCATTACTCACACTAGTTTATTAAACTTTGTCGGACCGTAAAGAAAACAACTATCGCAATGTCCATATTTTGTATGTTGTACAATATTTATTTATTTATGTAATGCAGGGCCACAGTATAGAGAACATACAGTAAAGACATCTAAGCCATTTCGTGGGAACAAATTCTGAGTGCGCATGTCACGAAACCGGGTGTATTATCTGGAACCTCCACCAGATGGATCTCCATCTACGCAGGGCTGGCATAATTTAATATTAACTGAAAACATTCATTACTCATCTTTTAATAATTTTAGAGACATGAGGCAAAGGAATGGCAATATAACCATAATAATAATTACTTCCGTATGCAATCATCATGAAAATATTCACTAATTGACTCTAACGTTCAAGTCACTGTTTGAGGCTTATGTAGGTAAAATTGATCCAAGTACAACATAATACATCACGGCGTCCGTTGCGGTGAAGTGCGAACATGAACGTCAACAATGGATATAAGTATTTTGACTTCCTAGCGACATAATATTAATGATAGATAATATACATACAAGATTATTCGTATTACTGACCAATAAAATAAATAAATAAATATTTTACTAATATTTTGATAGTGGTTTGATACTAGCGACAGTCGACCTGGTTGGCGAGTTGGTATAGCGCTGGCCTTCTATGCCCAAGGTTGCGGGTTCGATCCCGGGCCAGGTCGATGGCATTTAAGTGTGCTTAAATGCTACAGGCTCATGTCAGTAGATTTATTGGCATGTAAAAGAACTCCTGCGTGACAAAATTCTGGCACATCCGGCGACGCTGATATAATCTCTGCAGTTGCGAGCGTCGTTAAAAAAAACATAACATTTAACATACTAGAGACATAGTTGGATTCATTGAGAACTAGATCTTATTGAGCTTGAATTTAGTACCAACAACATCAAAGGTGCCGACAAGAGTTGTCCCTACTGATTCTTCTTATACTGTGGCAGGGCTGTAGAGTTTATCTTTAGCCGTGATAATGGTAACTTGCAATAGTGTGAAACAAGAGAATATTATAGCATTGTGAAATTTTAATTTTCCTACCAATTTTTTTATTGTTCTATAGTAATGTCAAGAGAGGTCTGGGAATTACCTGGGAAATCTCAGACCTCGAGTGACTATTTCGTGAATAAAATAAAAATGTAAATAATATATTCCTAAAATTCGATTACAAAATATTAATAATTGTATATTTACGAATACTTAACCTATTCAGACATTGTGAAGTTGAAATAGATGAATATCGATTACTGCAATAAAGAAATTTTGATATTATTCAGTAATGCCAATTGCGAAAAGAGAAATACAGGTTTAACAATGTTAATTACATGTACTGCACTTTCCTCTTATTATTATAATATAAATACATTTTCATTACCTACTGAAATCACAGTTTAATTTACAATTTTATAATATACTTACAGTAACCTGATTAATACATTAATTAAATGAAGAATTGTTGAAAACCCAGTTATCAAATCTGAATGAAGGAATGTAATTTTTTTCAGATAGCCTACAATAGACATGCAATTAGAAGATGCAGATGTAGATGTTTGGGTTTGATTTGCGATGATGTTACATAAATTTGAACATCTGACTTTGTATTAATTGTTTAATTTCATTCACAAAATACAAATTTTATAGGCTACAATTATAGGTTAAGTTACCTGTAGCAGCAGGACCTATGTCAGCTGTGCCTTATTTCGACTTAATAAGTGCTACAGGAAAGCATTTTTATAGCTCGACAAACGCATTCTCGCTGTAGTGTGTAACGGAACTAAAACTACATCTACATAGTTCAATATTCCAATCGCGTATGCGTGCAATCTGGGAAGAATATTAAAAGAATCAAGTTTTAAAGATACGTTCAATTAAGATGCATGAAGGTTTTGTGTCTACATGGTGCGCCGTTTTGAACGTGGTCTTCACTGCGTAAATATATTAATTAATATTAAATATCAATATTGCATTCATTGTTTTAAAGTTGAAAGAAAAGTTTAACCGTGTAGTTGCATCTTAATGTATTCATGATCATCAATTTACGGGGAAACAGTTGGCTACAACGACTAAACAAATGAACGACCATGCGATAAATTGATAGCGATAAATCTAGCTGCAAAAATTATCGCAAAGTGTGACTGTGATTGGTTGGAATTCAAAATTTCATGACACTTCATTGGTCGAAAATGGAATGACGCCATATAAACGAGATAATCTATTAAAATTATAGGATATAGCCACAGTCTAGTATATAGAGTCACGAGGGTACTAGGAACAATAGACTGTGCAGGTAATATTTCGCATTGTCTGTGATGAGGCGATAGTAGCGATCCTAGTGGTTAGCAACTATCTATGAATACATATTTACTAAGTATTGAGCTTCGTGACTGTATATACTAGACTGTGATATATCCTATTACCATGTTGTATCCTATAGGATACTTTGTCAATTTAAGGGTTAAACTAAAAAGAAACTGTGTCATAAAAGTGACACACATTTTCTCAGTATGTATTTTAACGTATCGAAACAATTTAGTTGTTTTATTTCTGTGTTTTTTAATAAATTTAATTCATGACGCTTTATCAACTGCTATGGTTATCTAGCGTTTGAATGAATTGTAGATGATAATGCCAGCGAAATGAGTTCAGGGTTCAGGGCCGAAAGTTACCGACCATCTGCTCTTAAGGCTGGTTCACAATAAACCGGGAACGGAAACTACAACGAGAACGGAAATACATTTAAACAATATTTCCGTTCTCGTTCTCGTTGTTTCTATTCCCGGTTTATTGTGAACCAGCCTTTACTGGGTTGAGGTAAAATCCCGGAAAGAAAACTCAACCAGGTAACCGCTGCTTAACGGTGCTTCATCGAAGGAAAAGTGTAGGGGAGAGTCGGGTAGTATCGGACATCGGGTAATATCGGACAGTGCGTTTCTTTCATCTACCACCATATGGTAGTACCTGAATGACATGGTTACGTTTCTCTATGCGACATCACAGAAAGGTAACCATGTCAATCAGGTACTATCATCGTGTGGTAGATGAAAGTAACTCACTGTCCGATATTACCCGATGTCCGATACTACCCGACTCTCCCCTAATAGAAGTTTTGTTATATTTAACATGTAGAATCACCTCTTAAATTTTGATGCATCGCTCCCTTTCCACCCTGTATAATGGTGAAGTCCTTAGACAAATGGATACAGAACGCCAGTCATTATTTTTAACGTTGAATAACATCTACTAGTCTGCACAAAATATAAGTCACGCTGGCGCGTAACATTGTTAAATGCGAATTACTCAGTAGACCTACCTGTAAAAGAGAAATAACACAAACCTATTTGTAAATGGAATAAATAATTTGCTTGTATTTATATAATTTATTTTATTACTCAATAGTGTAGACTCAATAAAGAACAATATGCGGAATTCGGTACGTTTATTGGATTTACTTCTACTTGACTGTCGACCAGAATTTTCTCCAATCACCATATTTTCTTTAATTAAAAATATTTACTTTCACTTTTACTTTTAGAGGCGTTTCCACTTTCAGCGGTTGCCTTTTATTCACCTTTTCCATTGTTATCGGTCATTCCAAGATCCATTTTCCAAGCGTCTAGCTTCCATGGCCTCAGTAACTCCTTCTCTCCATGTAAGTCGAGGTCGTCCTTTTCTTCTCCTCCCTAGGGGTGACCAATTCAAAACTTTTTTAGGCCATCGCTCCTCGGGCATCCTCTGAACATGTCCAAACCATTGAAGCCTTCGACATTCCAAACGGTCGATCACATCTTCTTGTGTGTTCCACTTTTCCAAAATCTTGTCATTTCTGACCCTCTGGAGACGGGATATGCATAGACTTCTTAGTACATCCATTTCCTCAGATCTAACACGGTATTTTTGTCTTTTTGTCAGAGTCCAGCTCTCCCCTCCATAAGTCAAGATACTATCTACAATTACATCAAGTATTATTTTCTTTGTCTCCATTCTAACATCCCTATTCCAAAGCACACCATTAAGTTGTTGCATAGCATTTCTTGCTTGTATGACACGATTTTCCACATCTTTAAATCATGTACCAGATTGGTGGACAACAGATCCCAAATATTTAAATTGATCCACTGACTTCACTATGCCATTAGAGAATTTCAGATTCCTGCCATCCCCACCATTTACTAGATATTCTGTCTTTGTATAACTTATCACAATGCCTGCCGAGTTATAACAATCAAATAGTTTTCTCATCATAAATTTAATATCATCTCGATCTTGTGCAACGATTGCCTGATCATCGGCGAAGGGTAATGAATGAATAAATCGATCTTCCACTCTAATTCCCATATTTCGACAAGATTCATTCCAATGTACTAAAACTGTGTCCAAATAGATCTTAAATAAATATGGGGACATCCCACATCCTTGTCTCAGTCCTTTGTTTGGATGTATTAAACTCAGAAGATATAAATTCTCCACACTTCATAGATGCCCTATAATTGAGACAGGGAGATCAAAAACCCACTAACTCCAATTTTTGACAAAATTGAGTTATAGGCTGGATGATGCTTTTTAGTTTGTCCCGCATGCGTAGAAGGCAAGAATACATAAATATCGACATTCATCTGCATTCTGGGGGCTGTTTTAAAATTCGTGGAAGTCAGAACTCCACTTACTCCATGGAATAAGAGAGTTTTTGCATTCCAAGCTTAATTTTCCGGTAGGTGGCAACACTATCGCCCAACCAGCTGAGTAAAGTGATACGATACGGTATTCAGAATGTCACAAAAATCTATGAAATCCATGTAAGTAAGACTATTAAAGGCACAATATCGAGTCGATTAACTTCCAGAAACCCAATACAGATGCATCATTCCCCAGTCAACTAAAGTACAATTCAGCATTGCAATTGAAAGAAGAAAGCAAAAGGACTTGTAAAATTTACTTCTGAGGAAAGTAGGATGAATTACCAAACTCTGTTTGCGGACAGTAATAATCTAGAATCTAGATGCACAGGAAGAACATGAGAGTGAGGGAAAAAAAACAGAATCTGTAACATGAATGAGACTGTGTTAACATTTTAATATTTTTTTTTAATTTTATTTTTGTATTTTGATGTGCTTTATGGTAATGTATGATTTTCTGTCTCTTATATTTGAAATTTAAAACAATGTAGCAATGTTAATCTTAATAATAAACTTCCATTTTCTCGTATATTCCAATGTTTCATAAGGGAATAATTATGATATACTTACCTTTTTTTCTTCACATGTCTTATATTTATTAACTTTTCTTAATTCATACACTGTGGACGTCAGAAAACCACTAATTCCAGCAGTGTTTATTTCAAATTGTAGCGTAAGATAATGTAAAAATTTCGATTTTGAAGTATTTAATTAATAAATAATGTAATTTTACACAATATCAATAGGTAAATTTATAATATTTAAAGTTAGTAAGAGAAATAATAAGTTTTTTCTCTCTCCTGTAAAATTTAGTTCATTGGAGTTAGGGAATTTTTTATTTCTCTGTCTCAATTATAATACATTCTTTTAATTAAGAATAAATTATATAAAATCTTGGTGTTTCAAATTACAAGAAATTGTCCAAAATTTATTTCTAAGAATTGTCATTGGATCGAAAATGATTTTGTTACGGACGATATTCATGGCACTTTACTGAATTATTGCACATTGGCTTGATGCTTTGTTCTTCCCTTGTGCAGGAAGATATCGTAAACGGAGTTGTCTTGCTAATTTCGAAAAGTGTCTCAGCAAATAATGCTAAATTTCGTCGTATTTCCTCCTCAACCAACATCGGTACACACGCGTCTATAATCTAAGGGTTGATGCTTCGCAAACAAATAGTGGTTGGGAACGAGTCTGTTGGAATAGGTTACCTTACGCCGCACTTACACCCTAATTAAATTCTTAGAATGTGTGAAAGCTACACACAAGTATGCTAATGGACAGCGGCCTGCACTATTTGCCCTCCTGATGAATCGTTAATACTTTTCCATGTAAGTCGACTTGTGTTAAATTAAAGATTGATGACGATTGAATTTGAGTGAATTACCTTCCAACGATTTTGTCTGCGATGTGACGTCGTGTGGATTTTGCCTTGATTGGCTGGAGCAAGAAAGAAATGTAAAGCAGTGAAAGAAATGGAGGAATAATACAAATTAGAGTACCTGTTGGTGAGAAATAATATTTCCTCAAAATTGTTGTAATTTCCCTAACTTAAAGTCTTCCTCATGCTCATCAATTTTCTACCACATTTTTAAAAACTTAATCAGAGATGGAACTGTGAATGAAAATTTGGTTACCGGCCGACATTTTTTACATTCGACCGCAACAACGAATGCTGCAAAGTTACTGCTATTTCAGTATTGCTTTGTAAAGCGTATACACTCAGAGAGTTTTCTGTTGGCTGACAAATTGAACAGAGAACTTGAATAAAAATCATGGAATAGTTTACGCTCAATAACACTGGCCAACAAATTTTTTGTTGCATTTCTATCAACAATTGTTATTAACTAATTTGTGGGTGCTGATTTCAGACCTGAGGTTAGTTTTTTTCTGAAAGCTGTTTTTTTTTTTTTTGCAATCAACATATCGATGGCCCAGAACCAGACTGTTCCAAGTCCATTTTACTTTTTTTTTTTTTTCAGGAGAGCTATTTTTGGCTCCTGACATTCAAAGCTTCATGAAACAATTTGGAATAGCTTCATAGCAACCTTATGGAGAGGAATATTTACAATTTGTTCGATTCATATATGCAGACAAGAACTGGAACACAATGGAACACAGATTTCTTTCTTATAAAAAGTTGGTCTTAGAACAGTCTGGTTCTCAGCCATCGATATGTCAAAATTTTCATTTTTTCCCATTTACCTCATAGCGTCTGTGGAGAGATATTTGATGAAACTCTCTTAAAATTAGGTGATTAATAAACATTAAATTGTGCATTAAATTCCGATACAGTAAGTGCATATTTCTTTAATACCGATCCTAATTCGCAAGCAATATTTTAACGTTGAGAAATTCTTGATATCTAGTTTAATTTAGGCAGACATTTTTTTATTTACATAATAATTTTATTATCTCCCAATTTCCATAATATTAAAAAATGTCTCAACGTTAGATTTCAGATAAGATGGACACACGTATGAATATTTTCATTGAGTTTGGTGAAAAAGTCCATGCGCTTAGAGAATTTTGAACGTCAAAAATATATTTTCAATAAAATGGAAAATTTGTGAAAAGAGATGCAATACTGACATATGGAATAGGTCTATACAGAGTGATTCAGTAACTATGTTGCAAACTTTTAGGGATGATAGGGAAGACAATTATGAACGACTTTCATATAGGAATCCATGTCCGGAAACGTTACATAAAAATCATGAATTAGCTGGACGCGATTAAGACGCATAAAATTCGAACTACTTGGCATAGAAATGAAATTCTTGTTTCTGTATATTCAGAAAAATGATGTCATTCAGCCTAATGACATGTAGACACCCTGTCACGAAGAACTTGTCCGAGCGCTCGTATTATTTTTACAAGAGGCATCAGCGAATATCCGTACGCGGCAACGCAGCGCTGTTGCTACTGGCAATTGCCGTACTGTCATTCTCTGAGGAGTTCAGTGCTGAGAGGAATGCGGTTCCGACTAGTCTAGCGCGGTACTGGAGTGGGAGGGAACAGTGACAGCGGCAGTCTGGAAGAAAGTACAGTCATACTGAATACATTCGCCCAATATACGAGAGCAATATGCCTATTAGTTTTCTAACGTAATTTTTGGCGAATAGAGATACAACCATTCGTACGTACGTGTTCAGAGAAGGAAAGTATTGTAGAAAATTTTATTAATTAACTTACTTATTTATTTATTTTCTTATTAATTAATTAATTAATAATTAATTACTTAAGTAATTATAAAATTTAGTGATTAGTAGAATTTAATTAAATTTGTAAAGTAATCAATTTAAATATACTGTACTGCTGAACTCACTTGAGAAGTAAAACTACTTAATTTGTATTTTAAGTTATCACATTAAGGTATCAACATTTAATTTTTTTTAAGGTGACATGTATTTATCTAGGCTGACGAGTTTACTTCCTTGGTTTGAATTGTAAATTATTTAAAACTAGCGTGTAAGAGGGCCTTAGACTAGAAATGTTTAGTTTAAATGTAGTTCTGTTTATAAGTATGCATAAGGATGTAATTATTTGACTTATTTGAACTGTTGTATCAGTGAAGCGAGGTGAGTCAGTGAAGTTATGGTTTTACAGTGCAGTGAACAGTTCCGATCAGTGATAATTTATAGCGTCAATGAAATGTGTTCTATAGTGTCAGTGAAATGAGTTACAGAGTGTCAGTGAAATGTGTGCTAAAGTGTCAGTGAAATGCTTCATAGTGCCACTACAGGGAATGAGATGAGAGTAAAGTGAAAGACTATTGAAACTTATGTAGGACCTATAGATAATTATGTAGGTTGTATTGTAAAATTAGGTATTTTATTTTATGTTTTATTATTATTGTGTTAAATTGTATTGTCTATTATTATTGTATTGTGTGTAAAATTGTATATGTGTTGTAAAATTGTATTGTGTATTGTAAATTTTATTGTGTATTGTAAATTTTATTGTGTATTGGTTATCATTTTATTGTGTATTGTTAATATTGTATATACCACTGCCACCGGGTGCTTGCCCACTTGCAGTGTAAATAAATACATACATACATACTAACAAATGATTTTCGCATCACGTTATAGGAATCTGTTTTTCACGATACCAACCAACATATTCTACAATTCCAATAGAATAAATCAAAAACTTTTCCACGGCATGTTTCCTTAAAATGACTTGTAACGGTGAAATATTTAATATGAGTAATTCATATAATATTAACATAGCTATTAGCTAACATCAGGGAGATGTTTGAGCAAAAATTGCAACAATATATTTAATATATTAATAACAAAATCATATAGGCCTGGGTAAACAATATGTATATGAAATATTCACACACTACTACAAACTGAAGACTGCATATTTTTGGACGATTAATACTTCCCACTCCGCTCGGCTCAGCTTGGCTGTAGCAACAAAAGAATCTACCTGCAACCCCCCCCGCACCGATGGCAAGAATACCTCAGGTCCCAGCGCTAAACTCGTCGGAGGAAGACAGTATAAGTAAACACGCCTCAAAGTCAGGAGATTTTTGACCGTCCTGTAGAATAGGCTGTTTGTGACAGCAACTAGCAAGTAACCGCGGAAATTCCTGAAGTTAGCGCCGACGCACTAGTGTACAGATACGGCAACATAAAAGCTTGCCCGGAAAGTAGACGGTCTGAGAGATGGAATCAATACTGAGTTATTATTTATGGCTGTATTTTGCATTACTTTCCTCGCTGAAGCTGTCTGTTGGATTTCGATTTGCATATGGCGGAGGTCGTGAGTGCTGAATAAATATCAGTATTACATCACAAGGCGGAAGAGCGCTAGGGAGAAATGGGACAGAGAGCAGCCGTACCCTAAGCACTTGTGCTGTAGGTGTGTCGTGTTTTGAGGGTACTTCACTTTTCTACTCTGCACAGAAATTTCCAGTATCATATCTCCTGCATCTTACGCCATAACTCAGTTTGATAAGTGTCGAATTCTTGCCAAATGGGCTGCAATTCAGTTATCGATATATTCTAAGACAAGAGGACTTGTTTTCTGAAAACATTTTCCTTCGCATTGTTCTATAAATTATCTCTTTATTTACAAAATTTCGTCAGATTACATTTCATACGAGCATTAAAACTTTTCTACATGACACTATTAAATTACGAATTCGAAGTATTTTCCCTTTATGATAGGAAATGAAAATTTTATAAGGTTTTGGCGGAGTTAATAAGTGATAAGGATATTTCTTTCACACTGTTTTTACTTGAATTAATTCCACACCTGTGGAGTAACGGTTAGTGCGTCTGGCCGCGAAACCAGGTGGCCCGGGTTCGAATCCCGGTCGGGGCAAGTTACCTGGTTGAGGTTTTTTCCGGGGTTTTCCCTCAACCCAATACGAGCAAATGCTGGGTAACTTTCGGTGCTGGACCCCAGACTCATTTCACCGGCATTATCACCTTCATTTCATTCAGACGCTAAATAACCTAGATGTTGATACAGCGTCGTAAAATAACACAATAAAATAAAAAAAAGTTGAATTAAGGGTTAGGTACAGCCCTATATCATGTATACCCAGATTGCTCGGTGTTACAGGTTTTAACGGTAACAAATTTTGTCAGGTTTACTATGCTGCCATCTAGTTGTTACATAAGGAGTCACGTCATAACTTCCATTTGAATTGCATTAGCGACTGTACTGTCATCTCGTGTTCGTTTACGGCGGACGGGTGTTGATGCTGGCAGTTATTCTCTTCAAAGTGCAACTGATTTTAACATAGGAACGAGCAATCTATATATGATCTGGGGTACAGCTTACAGCAGTAAAATTTTTGAAAATATTCAACATTTTTTCCTCCATTACTGTATCTTATACAATAATGAAAATTGGTATGTATAAAATACTGTCCTTCTGCTATATGAAAAAAATAGTTTTACGATTTAAAAAAAAATATTTTTTTTTCTTCAAAATTCAAAATGGTGACAGTTCACTGTACAGTGATGAAGCGTTTCTCTCCTAACTCGTAAACTTGTTAACTTTTTCATGTTCTCCCTCTTTTATTTTATTTCTGAAACTCATGTTTACAATATCATGCTCTTTCAACTACATTTCTTAATAAATAATGTTTTCTTTTTATTTTGTGTCAGAAGAAAATACCGATATTTGACCATTTTAAAAATTAATTTATTTTTTATCAGGCAGTCTATCATAGGAAGAGAAGTGATTTTGCATCATATTGTGGACATGACATGCCTAAATACCAGAGTGCTGCATTGGAGTTAAATCGCTCGCTTGAACTCGGTCGAAAGTCGCATGCTCGAGTGAGATAAGATCGGTCGTGATACGCTCGTAATAAATAGAAGCACAGTACAAGGTCATCTCACCGACATGTCTTATCTTGTATGGAAGGCGACAGATAACATACACATAATTATGTTTTGCTCACACGGTAAAAATAAGGCTTTATTTTCTGCGTTCATGACAAACGTCAAATGGAACGTACCAAAACAGTAACATGAAGTTATAAATAAAATAGTATGAAAAACTTCGATATACAGTTATTATTCCTAATTAATAATTATTCAATATTTGATTTACCACATATATAATATGATAGGTCCATATATAGTGTTGCGACAATGTAGAAACGTTTTACAAAATATTATTATATAGCAGTAAATTAATAACAATATTAGTACAGAGATAACGTCACAGAAAATATAATAAAACGAATAATCATGCTGCACAACTGTTACAGACGCAAAGATTGATACACTAATTATTATTATTATTATTATTATCATTATTATTATTACTAGAAATCTTGATGCATTTCTTGCATTACCGTGATTGTGTTCTCCGTTTATAATAATTACATTTACATCCAATGACATCTATCAGATATGGCAAAAACAAAATCACTCCTGTGTGTGTGTGTTGGGGGGGGGGAAATACCTACAACATTTTTATTACATTTTAAAGCAAGTTTTGTAGTTGTACTATGGAGAGGTTAGTTAAACAATGCAAAATTTTGAAATGATAAACATCTGTGATGTTACTACACAGTTCATCACTGTAACAAGAACGAATATCTAACGCTCGGCTTATAGCGTTCGAAGATTTATCGCTCGCGGCAATTTTACCCATCATTCATGTGCCCTATCTATCGGATTATGCTATGAACTACTTGGCGCTCGAGCGAAAACGTCCGATGCAGACCTCTGATAAATACTCACAAAACATTCCATCACAGAATGTTGGATAGTTTTTGAGTTATAAAGGAAACGCTTCTTCACTGCACAGAGAACTGCTACCATTTTGAATTTTGAAAAAAAAGAGAAAAAAAAAAAGAAAAGAAATATATGTATTTTTTTCTAAATCGTAAAAATATTTTTTTCATATAGCAGAAGGACAATGTTTTACGGATAGGTCTAATAATTTTCATTATTATGCAAGATACAGTAATGGAGGAAAAAAATGTTGAATATTTCCAAAATTTTACTGCTGTAAGCTGTACCTAACCCCTTAAAGCAATATTATACACAGTAAATTGAAGGTCGTTAGGTTACGATGGCCGCGGACCCAACTTCAAAACTCTGCGATGACAGAGTTGTACGAGGGTGTTTCAAAAGTAATAGTAAATTCAATTTTTGAAATATATAATTAGAGATACAAATAATATATAATGTATCATTTTCCACATAATCTCCTCTCCTTTCAATACAGCTCTCATACTATTGCACTGACTATTTACTCCATCAGAAAAAAAAATGTTTTTAGTTGTGTCATAATGGGACGACTCTAGCGCTGCTCATCAAAGATTGGCATATGCCAGCACTTAAACGCATCTGTCCAATTGTACACTCTCCTCTCGCTAATGCAGCTATCTTGATATCTTTCCGACATGAATTTCACGAAAATTCACGGCCTCTAACCACAAAAATCTGATAACTGTTCGCTATTCTTCTATGGTGAATACAACCAATGGCGCTGTCATCTTTTTTTAATTGTCCTTCTCATTTAGCAGGCCTTAACATCTGTTAGAAGTGCCAACACCTCAAATCATGTATCTTCTCTTTGTAGAGTTTCAAATGCTTGAGGTATTTATTTCGTATAGGTCTTAGGTGTGAATTTGCTGTTACTTTTTTAAACACCCTCGTATTTATGGTGTACATGGTCAAAGTTTCTACGGTTTTTCATGGAATTCCCTAACACAAAACTTTTTTGATACATACTGCACCTAGGACCAAGTTCCTCGGTACCAGCTGTGAGTGAGACAATTTGTCGTGACGAAATGCCCGTGGTACTAGTTTTCGGTTACGAATTCTCCTACATATAACAACTCTCTACGCTATTCTCTTTTTATTATCATCTCCGTCTAAAATAAAAGGGTGGGGAACCAATTGTATTAGCATGATACCGAATCGATTGTCCTATAACTGTTTACAGTGAAATTGATCTTAAGGCTGTGGATAGGTGAAATTTCTAACTTGTACATTTTATACAAATTAATCTGAAACTTTACCATATATTTTTTTTACAATGCGGACTTGCAATACACAAATTTTTATTTTGATATTCTAATTAGTTTACTTATAATTAATTTTGCATTTCTTTTTTCACTACTGAATTATCTATAATTGTCCCAATTTCAAAGTTTACATAATTTTTAAAATTTATATTTAATTTATCCCTGACAGATATATGTAAAATATGATGTACACGCTTTTCATATTTTTGCAATTACTTTATGAGGAAAAAAAATACCCTCTTAGTTCATAATTTTTCGATTTTTTTTTTAATTTATCACATCCTCAACACATGGTGAGTTCAATACTCTCAATAGCAGAAGAAAACACATGTGTCAGTTTCCTTCACATGCTTTCTGGACTTCTGTGCGAAATTTCACTGACATTGGAGAAAAACTGCATTCATTAGAGCATTTTGGATGTTACAAAATGTTGAAAATTGGAAAATCGAGAAAACGAGTATCAAAGTACAGCATGTATATGATATATACTTTCAATATCCTTCCTTCCTACGCAGGTCTACTACATACAGTATAACTCCCGTTAATACACTCTTCAAGGAACTGTGACATTAAAGTGTTATAAGCGGGACAGCGTAATAGACGGGGAATGATTTATGAAATGGAGAAAACAATTTAGACACCACTTCAAAGGAAACATTTTATATTGCGAATTAGTTACAGTTAAAAATGCAAATAAAATCTATTACATTTGAAAAAAAATCTTTGATTGTTGTTTGCCGTGTGTGTACAGGTAACATTTTCTATGCGGTTCAGGTAACTACAAACAACTACACTTGGTACATCGCTAGGAGCAACACTAATGTAATTTTTCACTTAGAGACAGAGATTTCCACTTTGACATTTTTCAGTACCAAACAAACTGCACACTCCACAGAATTCAAAGGCTGCCTAATTTTACAGAAAGGACAGGAATGTACTGACAGGGAAAACTTTTGAACTTCCGACAATGCTCGCCGGAGGGTTTTTTTTCAGGTAGAGGCTGAAATTTTTTTCTTGCACTCATGGTGCAATGACCCTCAGTACACTCATAGCAATATATTTCTTCACCGCGCTTTTAAAACATTACAAGTTTCGCGATTCATACGGAATTGTTTTTTACTTATTTCCGATCCGGAAAAAAACGGTACAAGAGGGATTTGGAAGCATTATAAGAAGGTAAAATTATGTAGGATTATAAATATGAAATGTTCAGGGCATAGCGTTATAAGCGGGAGCGTATTAACGAGGTTTTACTGTATTTACTGTTGAAGGATGCTATACCGGTGCTTACTCCTAGCCATGTATCACGGATTTCAACCAACAAGTAGCAGCCGTTGTCTTTCACGAAGCAAGCTGAAGTAAATGAATTTACTCGCGGTAGATTCTATTCCGCCTTCTTGAATTATTCATTATCTCTTTAGTCTTCTATATAGCTAAAATGAACAATCTCTATGCAGCCAACAATACAAGCAAACAGCAAGTAAAGAATGAACCACAGCCAACTATAATCTAGTATCTAGTTAGCTGTGTCTGAACAGAATTCAAACGTGTGCATTGAAGCTATACCAATTTTGTGATTTTATAGAAAATGAATTCCTGAAACGATCCTACAATTATTCTTTTCTAACATCCACTGTAGGAAACAAATCTATTTATTTATTTATTTATTTATTTATTTATTATTTTAGTGCTAGTAAATTACAAATGAGTATAATATAATATAATATAATATAATATATTAGTACATTATGCAACGAGCCTATAATGATAGTAATTAAGAAGCGAGTACGGATGTTTATGAAACGAGCGCAAGCGAGTTTCATAATTTTCATACGAGCTTCTTCATTACCATTATAGGCGAGTTTCATACGACTTTTTATGGTAAACCATATTTCTAACTTGAAATTATTAAGATGTATACATTTTATTTGTATCTGACAAGATCGGAAGTGACCTTGTTCTAGGTCGTGAATTATGAAATGTGCGCAGACGCGAAAGTATTGATTTTTTCCGAGGAACAGTAATGTAATTGACCTTGTGTAATCCCGTTAAACTTGGTATAACCTTGATTATTGAATTCGACATTCAAAACGAGAATTTATTTGAATATTATTTACAATTAACGCTAATTATTATAGTAACAGAACATAACCTTCTGCGACAGTATTGGATTTCCAGCCTCCGTGACTTTTCGCTAATTCTCTTTCGATTGCATATCCGAGAATAATCGATACTTGCGGTTTTATAACGGTACAAAGCTGACTCGTTATTGGTTGAACACCTGTAAGCTGAGTTATCATTGCAGAAAATATCTGTACTTTAATGAGTAGGTGTACTTTAATGACCTGCATTAAAGGACTGCTACCAGGTGTATAATTACTACATTTCGGCATAGTCGAGCATAAAATAGTCGAGCATAATATAATATAATATAATATTATATAAAACATAAACTAGCCTACTCCTGAATGAGTAAGAATCGTGCTCAGGAAGGGATTCCAATACGAACAAAATAAAATATTGAGAGTGAATAAATTACAGATTAAAAAAGTGTTAAACATCCTTAAACCCAAACTTTAAATCCAATACAAATTTTTATGTCTTTATTTTTATTGTTTTATAACCTCCCGACATTTATTCTGACTCAATTTCTAACCAATCATGGAAAATTCCAGCATTGTTTGCATAAAATCGGCAAAACGCTTTCCACACACTCTTCATGCGAAGACAACCAGACATTATACATCTTCTCACCACATGCAGACTTTAGGAACACAATAGAACTCGATACCTCAGGAACTTAGCTCCAAATCTCCACAAAATAATCTGAAGTTGAAGGACACTCAAATTCATTTATAACATATGAGACACTAACTTATTAGCTGTAAAACTGTGTCAGACAAAACTAACTGTTAAACCCTATTGAATAAATATATCGTGATGTACCCACGAGGTAAAAAGCGTGTTTGTACTTCAGATCAAATTAAAAATAGGCTTGTGATGAACAAATTGATTTCGAGTTTTTTAACTTTCCTTGTTGTATGAATACAATTATTTTTAATTGGTTATTTAACGATCCTGTAGAGGAGCTTCAGGTATTAGGGAATATTCGGATAACATAGAATAGTGATGTTACATTTCTGTAATTTGTGATAACCTACCGGAAATCACGAAAATTACTTCATACAATACTTCTGGCGCTACGGTTGCAGTCTCGAGTTGAACTAGTGACAACTTGTTAATAATCAACTCTATATTCTGTTGTTTCCTAAAACTTTTACAGGTAATTTGATATTAATTGATGGTTATTAGGCCTAATGTGCATGTGATATTAGTATATTATGCAACGAGCCTGTAATAATAATAATTAAGAAGCGAGTATGGATTTTATGAAACGAGCGCAAGCGAGTTTCATAATTTTCATACGAGCTTCTTAATTACCATTATAGGCGAGTTTCATACGACTTTTTATGCTCGACCATATTTCTAACTTGAAATTATTCAGATGTATACATTTTATTTGTATCTGACAAGATCGGAAGTGACCTTGTTCTAGGTCGTGAATTGAGATGTGCGCAGACGCGAAAGTATTGGTTTTTTCCGAGGAACAATAATGTCATTGACCTTGATGTAATCCCGTTAAACTTGATATAGCTAACCTTGATTATTGAATTCGACATTGAAAAACGAGATGACAATTTGAATTTATTTGAATATTATTTACAATTAACGCTAATTATTATAGTAACAGAACATAACCTTCTGCGACAGTATTGTATTTCCAGCCTCCGTGACTTTTCGCTAATTCTCTTTCGATTGCATATCCGAGAATAATCGATACTTGCGGTTTTATAACGGTACAAAGCTGACTTTTCATTGGCTGAACACCTGTAAGCTGAGTTGTCATTGGCTGAACACCTGTAAGCTGAGTTGTCATTGGCTCAACACCTGTACTTTAATGAATAGGTGTACTTTAATGACATGCATTAAAGGACTACTACCAGGTGTATAATTACTCCATTTCGGCACGGTCGAGCATAAACAATTTAACGAGATGCGCCATGTAATGAAATAGTTAATCCCTGTTATTTCAGTGACTTTACGTGTTTACATTTTTCCGCGATCATGTTGAAGTTTATTTTACAAACTGGCAATCGGATAATATGGAATACCAGTATTCCATATTGCCCTCAATTATAACCGTATGTCTCAAAGGCCTATTAACTGCAAAATGAGTATTTTACATATAGAGAAATACTCCTGTTGTCAGAGTCTCTATTACCGGAAACGAACATTGACTATTTATGTTGAAATTAAATCACTGCATTTGGTTTGGATTAGATTTTGTCCGTCAATTTTCTTTTTGATCATTTGAAGTAGTCATTTACTGTCTTACTAATAAACCGTGTATAATTTTTATACGAGACTTATGCAGAGTTGAGACAGAAAACGTTACTAATAAACCGTGAATAAGCTATGGACGTATAAACAGGCTGTAACTATACAATGGGAATTGCTTTGCAGTAGTTATATACACGAAACCCCTTGTTTAAGCGTTGTATATAGGGAAAAAATTGCCGCCCCTTTAACAGCTGTTCGTAACGACTGTCATTTTATGATGATGTTTACCATGTAACCACAGAAGAACAAATCAAAGTTCATAGAATTATTAGAATAATATTGCTGTAGCTTGTACTCTTTGACCAAAATGTAGTGTTGTAATCGATTAGAGCCTGTTGTACTATCGTTATTTAACATGCCACACTAGAGCGCTCTACCGGATCCAGTAGAGAACCTCGGATATTCTATTACCTTTCGTAACGACGTAATGACGAAACTATGACGTAGCTGTGTAACAGTTATACTGTTATACACGACGTATGTAGTGATTATTAGTAAGAAATTTACACAAGACTTATAAACGAGCTACTCATTGTATAAGTATAAGACAGTTAAACGTCTGTATATAGAGTTTCTATTATTAAGACCGTTATACATTTTTAGAAAGTGGTTTAAATAAAAGCCAACATTAAAAGGTAAAAAGGTAAAGGTATCCCGTAAATGCCATGAAGGCATTGGGGGCATGGAGGTAGAGCCCCATGCTTTCCATGACCTCGGCACTAAATGAGGTGGTTGGTCGGCACCACGCTCTGGTCGTTTTTACCTCCGGGAAAGACCCGGTACTCAATTTTATAGGAGGCTGAGTGAACCTCGGGGCCGTTCTGAAAGTTTGGCAACGAGAAAAATCCTTCACCACTTGGGATCGAACCCCGACCTTCCAGTCCGTAGCCAGCTGCTCTACCAACTGAGCTACCCGGCCGCCAAAGGTAAAGGTATCCCCGTAACATGCCAAAGAAAGCACTTGGGGGCATGGAGGTCAGAGCCCCATGCTTTCCATGACCTCGGCACTGAATGAGGTGGTGTGGTCGGCACCACGCTCTGACCGCCTTTTACCCCAGGAAAGACCCGTACTCAATTTTATAGGAGGCTGAGTGAACCTCGGGGCCGTTCCGAAAGTTTGGCAACGAGAAAAAATCCTGTCACCACCTGGGATCGAACCCCGGACCTTCCCCAGGTAAAAATTGTTGTAATCCATATTACCCGATAAATGTACATTTTTTATTATTGGTCGTTATTTACGTAACATAAATTTAATTTATTCAGTTGATCCATGAAAAACAATTAAAAAGAAGTCAAGCAAATCATTAATTTTGTGTGAATAATATTTAGATGCTTAACAAAAATAAAAATGATATTCCATAATACCCAAAGTTCCTCTATCAACTGCGAGGTTATCTAGCATCGATGAAATTGGTGACTGAAACATGGTATTTCGCAAGAAAAGTTCAATGATTCGCCATGGGATCGCCCGATATTCACCTTACAGTTGTTGAAAACTTAAAAAAATAATGATTTGTTCCGGAGCCGGGTATCGAACCCGGGACATTTGGTTTAACGTACCAACGCTCTACCACTGAGCTACCAGGGAACTCTAACCGACACCGATCCAATTTTTCCCTCTATATCCACAGACCTCAAAGTGGGCTGACAACCGTCAAGCAACCAACTTCGAGTGCACACTAACTCCGTGTGACTTAAATTGTGGTTTTCTGTTAACGAACAGTGACGTGTATTATGCAAATAAAGATTTCAAGTATAACTCCCTGTAAAGTTGATTTTAGTGTGCACTCGAAGTTGGTTGCTTGACGGTTGTCAGCCCACTTTGAGGGCTGTGGATATAGAGGGAAAAATTGGATCGGTGTCGGTTAGAGTTCCCGGGTAGCTCAGTGGTAGAGCGTTGGTACGTTAAACCAAAGGTCCCGGGTTCGATACCCGGCTCCGGAACAATTTTTCCCTCGAAATTATAAAAAAAAAACTCTGAAAAAAAACCGACCTGTGTAATAAGAGGCGTCAGTACGAAGAACATCCCAACGTAATTACACAGCCCTGAAGAGGGACTGACTTAGATCTCCAGCACGAAAAGCAGAAGATCTAGCTAGAATAGACGGTGCATACCTTAAAAAGTAGAAGAGGACTATTTCATAGCCTCAGACAATGTATTGTTCACTAAGCAATTTAAGTTAAACTTTTTTTAAAACAATACAAATAATTAACTGTTTTCTAAAACACGAGTCTTTTAACAGCCCTGTGCCCTCCCACGTTGAGCAGAAAAGCCTCGTCACATCCACTCTGAGCGACAAGCATTTGACGTTGCACGATCTCTCGGTCCACTTGGTCTGGAACTGTTTCTGATTGACTGCCATAGGAAATAGCATTGAAAATGCATCAGCCAACGGACTACTACAAGTATCTTTTATTTCAGCAAACGGAAATTGAAGTCGTGACTTCAACACTGCAGGATGGGACAAATGTAGTTTGATTCCGAACTATGCAAACATCGATTGCAGCTCGTATTTCCGTCCGTTTGAGCTGGATCCTTGTCGAACGTCCCTATCTAGTTCCTATTAAACAATACTGACTCTGAGATTTACGTAGGAATATGGATCAGTGAGCTTTAGATTCATTTATAAAAGATTACAAGTGGTAAAATTTTATTTAAAGCGAGCTCATAATGCGTTGTTCATTTTTAAGATTGACATAGGCCTAAATATTAAAATTGCTTGTTTCGGACATAAATATAAGTGGTAGGGGCATTGTACGTGTGCAATCAACATTTCTATGTATACTGCATTTTGATTTAAGGCTAAGGATCGATTAAAATAACGAAAAAAAAAAAAAAAACATTAAAAATGGAAAGTTTGTTCTGAACTCTAAAAATAAAATGTTTCAGTTTTCTAAATCTGTGCTTATTTTGGCCCTATGACAATTTAAAGCCTCTCAGAACGAATTTAAAGAGATCAGAGCGTGCGTGGAGCTGCAGTCCTTTAAACCGACAAACAGCTGTGATTTTGACAGACTTCGTTCTTCATTCTAACTAATTTTACTTCTCAGTCAGTTCATATATCGCGCTGTTATGTACGAGAAAAGTATACAGTACCGGTACTTGTAAAATCTGTATGTTAGAGTTCAGTGTGTACAATATTATGTGAAAGACTTCTATGCATGCATCAGTACTAAAATTGCGTATTCATAGACATTCTTAGCGAGGGCTTCCGGTGGATGATCAGCGAACTAACGTTTTTCGTATTCATAAACCAGTGTTAGCGATATGATATGATATGATATGATATGATATGATATGATATGATATGATATGATATGATATGATATGATATGATATGATATGATATGATATGAATCCCGTACAAGAAACCAGTCGATAGCCCGGGCTAGTTTAGCACGCTCGTAGCGCGGGCTATCCAAATATCTATGAATAACACCTTTAGTGACTATAATTATGTATAGGAGTTGCATGTGTTTGTGCATTTAATTAAAACAGTTAAGACACTTAACAAATTTAGTGTGCGAAGTACTATTATTATATACAGGGCATATGAAAAGTCCGGTAACACTTTCAATATTTTATTACACAAAAACTACTAATGATAGCACTTTCAAACACAAGTCAGTTTAAAGTCAAACTCTCAAAGTTATTCAGCCACTTAATTTTCAGCGACGAAGCGACATTCCATACGAGTGGGAAAATTGACAAGCACAACTGTCGTGTTTGGGGTACACAGAAACCTCACAGAATCATTGAACATGAGCGTGATTCATCAAAGATGAATGTTTTCTGCGCGTTGCCACAACGAAAACTGTACGGACCTTTCTTTTCATTGAGGCTACTGTGACTGGACATTCATATCTGGACATGTTGGAGCAATGGTTGATGCCTCAACTTAGACAAGATCTCGATGACGATTTCATCTTTCAGCAAGATGGGCCTCCGCCACATTTCCACAATGCAGTTCGTGATTACCTGAATACGGAGATGTCTGATCGTTGGATAGGACGTTCTGGAGTAAGGGACAGATTTTTCATGACATGGCCACCAAGGTCACCCGATATGACTGCATGTGACTTTTTTCTTTGGGGGTGGCTAAAGGACCGTGTGTTTGTACCGCATTTGCCACGTGATTTAGAGGAACTAAAACCAGAATTCGAGAAGCTTCCGCCACGGTCACAGAGGATATGTTGAAAAGGGTATGGGAAGAGTTTGATTATCGTTTGGACATCTGCCGGGTCACTCGTATTTCACACATTGAATCTCTGTAAGGTGTAAAACGAACTTTGAGAGTTTGACTTTAAACTGACGTGTGTTTGAAAGTGCTATCATTAGTAGTTTTTGTGTAATAAAATATTGAAAGTGTTACCGGACTTTTGATAAGCCCTGTATACTGTTACTTGTTTTTCCTGCAACATTTCAAAGGAGAGTGACTAGGTAAGCGTTCGTTGTTTTTCTTGAAATTGCCGATGTCCCCTGCTTGACCATAAAAAATCTGGTCAGTCTACTTATATTTCTCTTGTACTCCTCGAATTCTCCATGTCCTTATTTCGCATTGTAAAGCTATGCACCTATCTGCCTGTGGCCATACATAATTAAAGGTACAGGGACATCACTTTATTGTTACTTCAATTTTTATTGTACCTGAGTTTTTGAATGTACTTCACTCCCACCCCTTCTACTAATGAAGTTCAACCGTCCTCCACACAGATCCAAAACCGCATATACAGTTATAGTAGCATAGTAAACAGTGCGTTCCAAAAATATGTTCGCGTTTTCCAGTGACGAAAGAGCTTTCAATATTGAATCATTTTCGCACAGGTACTATCGTCCATTTGCCTACGTCGTATCCCCCCCAACCAGCTTTTATTCGCCAGCTAGTGGCTGGGCTGTCTTTTCTGAGAACATTAATTTCTGTTAGGAATTGGACGTCTACGTAATATTATACAACTGTTTAAAATAACTTAAATAAAAGAGCCTCGTTAAGTAATTAACTGTCACGTGATTTCCTCCCTTTCTACGATCCTACGACATAACCACTTGGAGGGACAGTAGATAATATGTCTGAGTGATTTTATCATTTCGGATCGGGCAGAAGTGAAGATTGAATTTACAGTACATAAGGTACTCTTTTATAGAGTAGGTACAGAATTATTTCAATATGAGTTACTAGTACGAAGAACGAATCTGATAATTGGAATTAGGTACAATAGTCAAAAATGATTAGAGAAGCCCACAGTGTAAACTGGGATAAATATATCTCTAATATAGAAAATGATATACACTATAAAATAATGAAACATTTGAACAAAGATGAAAAAGATATAGCAAATCTACAAATATTAGACTACAACTTATGGCTTGAATATTGTAAAAATTTATGGACTAATGAATATGAAGGAGAAATAGAATTAGACACACCTGAGATAAGAGTCAAAACTGAAATAGATAATTTAGAATATTGGGAATTAGAACAAGCTATAAAGAACTCTAAAATAAGAAAGCTCCGGGACAGGATTGAATAAATACAGAACTATTGAAATATATACCTGATGGAATGAAGTTTTAGATTGCTAAACATTTTAAATCAATGCTGGCAACAAAAGAAAATACCAGAAGAATGGAAAACTTCATTAATTGTACAAATATTTAAAAAAGGTGATAAAACTAAACCGGGCTTGTTAAATAGTGTTTACAAACTATATACAAAAATTCTAAACCAAAGGCTTCGCAACATTATTGAAACAATTTTATTAGAAGAACAAACAGGTTTCCGAATAGGAAGGTCACGCACTGATAACATTTTCACTATAAAACAAATAATAGAAAAAAGGAGAGAATTTAATTGTCCAACATATATTATATTCATAGATTTCATAAAAGCCTTTGATAAAGTGAAAAGAAAAAAATTATGGGAAATAATGGTTAACAGAGGTATACCAAATCATATTACTGAAACATTTAAAGAAATATACAAAGGTACAACTATATGTGTAAAAGAAAGAGGTGGAAATTTTAAAACAACAAGTATTAACACCGGACTAAGACAAGGGTGCTGTACATCAACCGCTTTATTTAATTTATACCTAGACAACGCAATTGGAAACTGCGGCTAAACATTTTAAATATATCCTCTGATTATAATAGGAAGAATTTTATAATGACACTCCTATATGCAGATGACCAAGTAATAATTTCTGACAATGAAGACACGCTACAAAGAGCATTATTTGAACTCCATAAAATAATTATTAATTACAATTTTGATATATCAAGAAAATAAAACCAAATCTATGGCATTTCAAGGAACTCATCCGCTAAGATGTAAACTTGTATTAGACAATATTATAATTGAACAAGTAAATATATTTAAATTTTTAGGATCATCAATATCATATATTAAAGCGGTAGATATTGGAAGTAAAGTTGAAATGTTTTCAAAAATATGCGGAACAATTAAAAGAACTTAAAAAATAAAGTAAGAAAAGATACGATGATAAAATTTTATAAAACTATGGCAGTTCCTGCAGCTCTATATGGTAGTGAAACTTGGACAATGACAAGTAGACCTAAAAGTAGACTACAGGCAGCAGAAATGAGGTTTTTAAGATCAGTTCTGGGAGTCACTAAAAGGGACAAAATCAGAAATGAAGACATAAGAAATCAATTACAGATTTTTAGCCTAAATGAAGGAATAGACCATCATAGACAAAAATGGCTAGATCACGTAGACAGAATGGATGAGAGAAGATACCCAAAGAAAATATTAAATTATATACCAGAAGGGAAACGAAACATAGGAAGACCAAAAAAACGATGGAAAGATCAATGAACTAATAATTTGGAGCAAAATGCATGAAGAAGAAGAAGAAGAAGAGGAAGAAGAAGAAGAACGAAACTGGTAATTGGAATTAGGTACAAGAGTCTATAGTGCGATAATATGCACATTAGAACTGAAACCTGTATCGAAATGAATGACCACCATTTAAAAAAAATGTGTTTAAATATCCATATTATGATTATTTTTCAATTTAACTTTATTCTGTGTATTGTACACTAATGTGCTGTGGACAGTATAATATACACTGCATAATGAATACGTCCACATGGACAGCTCAGTTTTGAGTAAAACACTCATTGTTAATACTGTACTGTATTTTGATTAAACGAAAACCTAATGAAAGATCAAACTCAAGATCGCGATAGTTCCTAGTTTACGTAAATGGATTTTTTTTATTTTAGTAGGTTATTTTACGACGCTTTATCAACATCTTAGGTTATTTAGCGTCTGCATGAGATGAAGGTGACAATGCCGGTGAAATGAGTCCGGGGTCCAACACCGAAAGTTACCTAGCATTCGCTCATATTGGGTTGAGGGAAAACCCCGGAAAAACCTCAACCAGATAACTTTCCCCGACCGGGAATCGAGCCCGGGCCACCTGGTTTCGCGGCTAGAAGTGCTAACCGTTACTCCACAGGTGTGGACTCGTAAATGGATGAACTACTTTTCTTCCCTCCTATACCTAGTAAAGTGATTTGTTTGTATATTATGGCAGTCTCATCGAACTTCAGTCGTGGAAGGGTGTAGCAAACGGCGTTGATCCAGAGGTATAGACAAGTTAATACTAAAAATGTTAGTAAAAATAAAATGATGTCCCTGTACATAGTAAAAGCTGTAAGTTACACTTGTTAATTTTTTTCTAATTTAATTTGCATTTTAAACATAATATGTAAATGTGGTATGTTTTCAGATGCATAGTATGAGATTGTAAGGTATTTTCCACTTTTCAAGGAATAATAAATCTGTATGTTTCCCATAAAAATTGTGATATTTAGGTTTTAATCAGTGTCATGATTACGTTTCACTGAACTGTGGATTGCTTCGATAAATTAAAACACAATGAAACATCTTTACGCTTGTTTTGATTGGTGTTCGGTGGGTGTAGCAGACATCTGATTGAGCGTAGGATGCCGACTTCTATCCTCTTCCTCCCCCACCCCATTTTACAAAATCTTTGACCAGATGTGAATGATGCTGAACTAATATTTGAGCGAATTGGCTTTGATGTAGGCTATGGTTGCAACCGCTTTGTCACTGTGTTTGATTTGTCTGAATAGTTTTCAACTCCCTGACTCGTGTGTTTCTCTGTGTTTCCAGGTGAGTGAACGATTTTATTGGCGAGTCTTCATCAGCGGGCGAGCACGGTGAGTCAGTTTTCTGTCTGTCCCGGACGTATTGCACAAAGACCTGTCATTGGGGGAAAAATGAGTTTAGATGAATAGAAAACACCACTCAACCGTGCCAGGAGAACAATCACAGCAGACTCGCACCCTGGAGTACTGGGTTCATTGCACACATCACGTTAATTAAATTCGTCCGTGTTTTATCTTGTTTACATGCATTACCCAAGAATTGATTCAGTGCTGCTAATACAACCGCTGGAGGGAATGTGGGAATTTAATGAAAGTAGAAATGAATCGGACGTACAAGAGGGTTTGATGGCGGCAGATTTCGAGGGATTATTCAATCGATGAATTCAATCACTGGTGCAGGTGTTTTAACAAGCTGTCCAGATTCGTTGCTTCATTGCATTGACATGGAACAATTCTGTTCGTATTTGTCTGCATTCTGTTGGAAAATAATTTAGCTTAAATATACCTAGTGCCTTCTGTCCGTTGACGTAAAGTTATGTAATAGTCATCTTCAGGAGCCTAGTAATAACTAGGGAGCGGATTTTTATGTGCTAAAAATTTAAACATATTTATTTTTATGTGCTAAAAAGTACGAAAATATTTGCTAAAAATAAAAAAATAATTTTTTTAATATTACAAAAATACCTTACTTAGATTGATCAAAAATGTTACTAGGTACTCACCAACCACACTTGAGTGCTAGTAATTGGCCGAGAATTGCAGTGAACAACAAAGATCATCTCCAAATTCTCCATCACAAATGCATGCCGATTATCTCTGAACAACGACTTACACTGTGAAAACAATTTTTTCCACATCACAGGACGTCAGACGTGCATATTTAAAGAGAGGAATGTCACAAACACATACACCGTCCATTTCACCTACAGGCACATCCTCCAATACTTGAGTAACTTTACACATTTTTTTATATCCACTGTTTTCCCCAAACACATTCTGGAATTTGTCCCTTAATAATTGTGCTTCTGAACCTGGTAGCGAGTCTAGTTTAATTTCCACGGCACGCACCTCCCTGTTTCAGACAACAGGTTTTTGGATGTTTCGAGTTTTTTTGTGGTGTCACACAGAAAGCTTAAATTTGCTAATAGGAAAGCCAAATCGTTTTTTAAATAACCATCTTTCAGTATATCTTGAAGGATATCGATTGACGAACCCGATGTCAGGGAATCACAACAAGTTGTATTGCCTTACTTGATAGGCATGAGCGAGAGACTAGAGATTTGTTTAAATTAAATAGCCTAATATTTATACAGGAGCTCTTATCTGTTGTGTTTCACAAACAAAGCGTGGAATGAAAACATCTTCAGCAACAATAAACATTCCTAATGTGTTACAGCATCTCTCCTCCTTGTCCATGTTAATTTATTCTCTAATAATAACACTGATATGCTGCCTAGCAGTTCTCAGAACTTGAGGTGATGCTATTACGAAAATGGATCACGGATACACAACACAGCGCTTTACGAAACAACCAAGAATTCTTAAAAAAAGATAACGTACTTCTGAGTGATATAATTGATTTAGTTTTAAAATATTTATAAGTTCTTATAAAAATTATTGAAGTAAAAAAATTCTAAGATTTATGTGTTTATAATAGATTTCCTGAAAATATATATTTACATATTTTTTTTTGTGAAAATATGTGTTTTTATGTGAAATAAAATTCGGGTTTTAAACTTGAAACTTCATGTTCGGGATTCTTAACTTTGTTGATTGTGTTTTATCACACGCAAAAAGAATATTTAATTACATAGGAATCCGCTCCTTAGTAATAACTATGTATGTTTCCCATTAAAACTCAAGTTTGGAGAGCCAGACGTTTCAAATGGTAATGCAGAATTCCTGCACGAAAATATCATACGTACTTTGCTACATCATAATAATATGATATGCGTAAATAATCACTTAGTGATTTAAGACGGCGCTCATTCCGTCGGATCCCGGCCACTTAGTCACTCGTAATGAGTGCACCTCTGCACATAGTGTGTTGGACATTGTGCCACTGTCACACATCTGTGACACAGTGCATGAGGGTTGGCCACTAAAGGGAAACTAAGAGGTGGAACTTAAACTGAGAGAATTCAATCCGATATCGGAACTGGAATCCGGTGTGGCTTAGTGGATAAAGCGTCAGCACGTAGAGCTGAAAACTCAGGTTTGAGTCCCGGTGTCGGAGAGAATTTTTCTCTTCTCCACCCATCCTTCGTATATATATTTGTTTTTGTTTATTTATTTATTTATTTATTTAATGTGGTAGAGATAAGGCCATCACTTCCACACTATCGGAACAAGAGTTTGTAAAAATAATGCGATATTTAACAATTCATTTCTTTTAATAAGATTTACAGGATTGAAATATATAATTTTACTGTATATAAGTACTCTTCCTAACTTACTGTATTTGAACTTAGTCCATAATGTAATGTGATTTTGTAGTCCGTCTGGAAAAATATGTTTTTAATTTTTCAGCCACTCTCTGCCCCAAATTCCTTGAATGGACTAAAAACATGGAAATCAATTGGAACCAAGTTGAAGCGCAAACGAGGTCGAAACTAGTCAATCAAGTAACACAACACCGAAATTTGCAATGTTAACACAGTAAAGTAGTTATTATTTGTTCAAATACAGTAACTTAACGCTTCGTCAGTGATAGATTATATCTTGAAAAGGAAGGAAAAACGAGAAAAATTGTATTGAACTTTTTGTTTGAAATATAAAAAAAAATGAATTAAAAACATTGTTTACAGTTCACCTTGTATAGAAGATAATTTATAATTAATGCAATGCTCGCTCATTGTCGAAGATGATATTTTGGTGATATGAGCCTAGGGACTCGCCCTGGGATCATCTGACATCCGTTTCACATTTGAGGAGAATCTCGGAAAAAAGGAAACCCAACCAATTAATCAGTTCAAGCGAGAAATTCACTATCCCTAAACCAGGCTAGTGATCTCAGAGGCTCTTCGAAAAACAAAATGGTGGTACGAAAATAATTAAATAAGGACAAAATAAGTAGGGTAAAGAAAACCTAAGTGTTGTAGAGAAAGACAGCTTTCAACACCACAAATCTCGTAGTTTTGGCCGGTGTCGAATTCCGGACTCTCATGTAACTGGCTGATCTACGAATGGCCAGGAAGATCTTAATACAGCATGTAGAGATGAAAGCGACTGCTAAGTGCACTCTGCACTCTGCTGCTCCGCTTTGGTCTCAATTCCCTGCCGGCGCCGCCGCTCAAATAAAATTACCTCCGTCTTTAAAATTCCCCCCTCGCTTGTTTCTACTAATGAGTTGTTTCTCTCTGCAAAGTCACTCTTCATCTCGGGGGTTTGAATCCGCGGGGATGACCTAAATTCATTTCAGCTTTCGTGAGAGAAGAGCGCTGATCTTTGTGAGCTTAGTCTGCAGAGCGACTGGTCGCGAATTCGTTGCCAGGCATAGGATTTTTCTCTTCTTTGTAAATTTCGGAATTTGAAACTGAGTTAGGTACAAGCGTTAGGTTTAATAATCTTTATTATTAAGACTAATGTTCCTAATTTTATTATGTCAGGTGAAGAATATCTACAATGCTTGTAGTTCTGCGTTGTATAACGTTTTCCGTTCTTCTGTAACTTTATCCCTCTTCGCCTCAAAATATTTTCATCGTCATAATTAGGGGGCGGATGTTGATGAAAAGTCATTTCTTATTTTTCACACTAGGACGATGCGTATTAATATACAAAAGGTTGGATAAAAAGTAATGGCAACAGTTCGATAATTCTGACATGGCTTTATTCACAGGGGTACAACATTTACATACCTTCAATATAGTCACCTCCCCTTATTTATCACCTTTGGCAAATATTTGGAAGGCGTCGTACACCATCAGCGCGTCCATCTTTGTTGATGTTCCTTATTGACCGCCCTAAAGCACGGATAAGTTCATCTCTGGTATTGCACCGGGTCCGTCGCAGTGGTTCTTTCACTTTGGCGAAGAGATCGTAATCGCATGGACTCATATCGGGTGAGTACGGTGGATGTTACAGTGTCTTCCATTGTCAGCGGCGCAAGAGGTCCTTGAAAGCAGCAGTGGTGTGTCTTCTTACATTGTCATGAAGAATGATGGGGTTCTGTACCACCAAGTATCGTCGTTTTCTCCAGAGCGTTGGACGAAGGTGGTGGTGCTTCACACAGTCCTTGAAAACTTTCTTGTGCACTACGACCTCGTGCCACTTCAATTTTGATCCAGGAACATTGCTCTTGTTTTGTAAACATGGTCTTAGGGCACTCGCACTAACCCTATCAAAGTCAACATTCTGCACACTGCACTAGATTGACAGAGTACTGTCGCCGCTGGCTGCACTAACTCTTCTAACAGTCCTTGTTCATGTCCACACAGCTGGCAGCTCTCGAACGCACCATCGCCATGTGACAGCAGTGTTGCCATAACTTTTTATCCAACCCTTGTAGAAATCCTTTCTATGTTAATATCTACGTAGAAATTTAATTCCTTATATTGCATTTTTAATGAAACAATTTTCTTTAGAAACAATTAATATTAGGTACCCTCCACAAAACTGGCTTCATTTATACACCGACGGATCCTTGATCTCCAGGGAACAAGGTGCCGGTGCAGGTGTTACGTGCTGTCTCTTCTCACTTTATAGATCGCTTGGATATGGAACAAGTTTTGATGGAGAAATCTCTGCAATAAATGAAAGTCTCAGGAATCTTCTATGCCACGTCAATAAATTTAAGAATGCAGTTATATTGTCAGACTCCAAAGCAGCTATTCTATCAATCGTCTCTACACACACACCGTCATCTCAAACAGCAGAAACAACTAAAATGCTCTCTCAATTAATATCACTCAATAAAAGAATTGTATTCCAATGGATACCATCTCATTGTGGAATCCTGGGAAACGAGAATTCGGAGGCTTTAGCAAAGAAGGGCAGCACTGCTACTTATACACCTGTTACTAAATCTACTTATTACTCTGTGAAAAGATTTATTAAATCTACATACATAGACTTCAACAAACAAAATTTGATAACACAATCCCAAGGGAAAAAATGGAACTCTCTGCATCATAATCCACAGTTAATTCCCGACTTACCACGAAAATCGTCTGTAGCTGCATTAGATTGGCAACAGGCCATAACTGTTTGGCCAAACACCTGCATAGAATTGGAATATATCAGTCCCCTAACTGCCCATTGTGCAACTCAAACCAAGAAATGGATTCGGAACATCTCAAAATCTGTGCTTTAGTAGCTGACCATGACAATATCTTTGAAAAATATTGGAGTGCAAGAGGTCAAATGACTTTATTGTCAAACGCCTGGCATTAGAAAACAACAACATATTGAATTTTTTGACGTTTTAGAATTAATAGGTCATTTTTACATTTTTTCGGCATTTTTTGGTCATTTTAAGGATATTGAAGAACTTTTAGATTATTTTGAATGCATTTTACTTCCTTCTTTACATATAGATAGGTCTGTTAAATCTTTTTCTAAGCAAACAGATCAGTAGTTACCTACTGGATAAGTGAATAACAGTGAAGTTTGAGTCTTATAGTTTGGAACAAATTCTAAAGTCCATCCCTCATTCCACTGAAGGCTTCACCTCACACAACAGAAGCAATATAAAATGCTTGACAACAGCTTAGTTTAAGTAAGGGCTTTGACCGCTACTGTTCTTTTGTTGGTACGAGGATGTCTTTAGAATTTATGTTTGGAAGGGGGAAAGTTCCACTGTTTCCTGGACAATAGGATGTTGTGTTCCCAGTATGGTTCGGAAGGGATGTACTACATTAGACTATTTTTAACACAAAGATTGCAACAATGCACGCTGCACCCACAATTTGTTTTGTCATTTACCTTCCCATCTGGAAGGTCTGCTAACAAAAATGAGGAGAAGACGGAAAATGAAGGCACTGACATGGATCACCTCTGATTAAAACACATTGTAAACCTTCTTTAAAATCTATAGTTTTCCCTTAAAACTTTCATTTTGTTGCATGCTCTTTTCCTTTATCTTAGCTAAATTCCAGGAAGTTGCCTCCTCTCTCCGAGATTTGCAGAACAATCATTGAAACAATGTGATTAATGTTTAAGAAGTTGTGGTGCGAGTACAATAATAATAATATTTAGTCATTTTCTTTTAATTTTACGTCTTTTTCTAATTATTTTAAGGGCATTTTAATGATCATTTTAAGTACATTTTTAGGTCATCAACATCCGCCCCCTAGTCATAATTATTGATAATAATAATAATAATAATAATAATAATAATAATAATAATAATATCATAATAATAATAATCACTTAAAAATACCTCAAAACCTCCGGCAGTCACAGAATTGAATGCCATCGTTGTACCGATTCATCACGCCATAGACCCAGGTTCAAAAACGGCATTAGTTCCTAGTTTGAGACAAATGCCTCGACTAGGCAGAAAGAACTTCCAGCTCTCTGGAATTCTAAACTGCGTCATTTGGATCTTTGTACGTGATGGAAATGAAATATAACCATTTAGCGAAAAGCTTCATTCTGTTTCTTTTCTAATAGCCTCGTAGTTGGAAATTTTCCTGACTGAATACCAACTCGTTGGAAAAAGACAGAGCTGAGATTTTACTTGGATCTCGGTGTGATTGAACGCTTCTAAATCTCGGAGGACCATAGTTCGAGTCTCAACAAGAAATGCAAATTTATCTCTCTTTCAACAGACGTTGGCTACGTTTCGCTTTTTTTTTTTTTTTTGTCCTTGTTCTATATTTTTGAAGTAGGAATGATTCTCGTACCGTGTTATACAAATTTCAGTAAAAGTACAGAGAAGGAAATGCACACTTTCTGCATCCATAATCAGCGAAGAAATTGTTCTTGGCACTCTTCCAGTATTAGCACGGTTTTGCAAGGAAGAAGTAGTGTTTCCGAGATTTTTACGTGGATTGAAATAAACCTGGCTTGCTGTAAAGTTAGATGTTTGTTTCTCGTGAAAGATGTTATGTCAGTGGTTTTGTGGTTCCATACTAGTCACTGGATCCCAGGTTCGCGAGTTCAATCCAGGCCGAGAGCTTTGAATTTTAAAGGGCGCTAAAAGTCCTACCGTGGTTTCTTTAAGGAGAAATGTAAAGCCGGGTGTGCCATGTCGTCGATTTTCGACACGTGAAAAGATTCCTGTTCCTAATAGACGACTGCAGGTACAACTTATCGGCTATTTGTCGCTCACATTATATTTCGACACTGGTAAAAAAGTGACATATGATTTGACGAAATCTCTATCATTTCGCATAACATTTATTTCAGCAAGTAACCTATCTTTTAAGAGTAGAGGGTTACGAACGCATACAAAAATTATGGCAAAACACTTTTGACAATATCTACCAGAAGATTT
Organism: Periplaneta americana; assembly: GCA_025594305.2. Taxonomy (NCBI): domain Eukaryota; kingdom Metazoa; phylum Arthropoda; class Insecta; order Blattodea; family Blattidae; genus Periplaneta; species Periplaneta americana. The sequence goes on along the minus strand of JAJSOF020000009.1, from coordinate 22,489,375 downwards.
ATGATCGCCATACATAAATTTTACCACTGAATCTTGAAAGAATGCTGAATTGAATGGCTTATAGTTGACTTAATTTAGATTATTAATTTGTTATTTACATTTATTTAATTGTTGAAACAAATCAAAAATATACTTAAACATAAGATCACATAGGTACATGTTTCTGGTAAACTAATGAGCCTATTATTCCAGTCCCAAATTTTTACCATATCTTACATATTGCCTTGTGATAGTGCAACTCAGTTTTTATTTTTATAACTTTAGAATTAAGTTAGTTTCATAATTTTATACAGGGTGTGAAAATTATTTTTTTTTCAAACTCTAATGTTTTAAAATATCACAAAACCGACATCTTTCTCAATATTAAGTAAAATACATGAGTTTCTTATAGCTGTGTTATGTATATATAAGATCAGATAAACGTTTAGAACCAATGGGATCATTAGTTTACCAGGAATTTGTACCTATGTCATCTTATGTTTCAGTGTATTTTCGATTTGTTCCAACTAGAGCCCGGGTGTTAGGCAAAATACCTTTTTTTTTAACTGAGTGTATGTATGAAAGACCTATTAGAGAATGAACACCTTTCCGCACATTTGGGGACGATAGGTCCAATTTTTATTTTGCCTTTTTTGTCCATTTTAGCTCCCGTTGCCTATTTTAAGGTTAAATGCCTTTTTTTAGCCTTTATGCGTCGTTATTATACAGTTTATATATTTTTAAGGCATTTAAAATAAACCGCACATAAATTATATAAAAAAACAACAAAAAAGAACGGTTGTACAAATTAAAAATATATATTCATCTCACATAAATATTTGCTGAGAATCTTATTCTCCAGCAATACATTTGTTTCCAGGAAGTCGTAAACTTTTCACCCCTACCGATTCCATGTTTTATGTCACTTAACAAAGATGTTTGAACAGTATAACCCTCAGTGCTCAGGTCACTTCGGGGTTTACCAGCGAAAGAAAGGGGACGAGGGAAGTATTAAAAGCAAGTCTCCAGGTCCCGTTACTGTTGTCGCTTGCACGCACAAGTCACGCGTGCTTTGAAGTCTCTAATCCCTTCTCACACCCGTCTTTTTGAGACAATACACAGTCACTTTTTCCTGATCACTGAAAGAAAGTAGAGACAGTCCTTCTGAAATAAGTTGTTTTAAGTTTGCTCCAATCAGCTCAGTAGAAGTAGAAAGATATTTTTCCACCATGAAAAACGTTCTCTCTGACAGGCGGCTCACTATGACAGTTGACAACTTAAGAAAGCATCTTGTTGTGACATGTAACCAAGGAAAGTGAGTACCGTATGGGATAGTTTATTAAGCATTAATTTTTTGTCTGTTACCAAGAATAATAAATGCCTATTTCACTGTCTATTTTTACTATTTTAGTGCCTATATGCCTGCCTATTTTAACCAAAATAAATGCCTAAACATCCGGGCTCTAGTTGCAACAATTAAATGTAATTATTTAGGACAGATGAATAATCTGAATTAAGTGAACTCTATGCCATTCAATTCAGATTTCTTTCGAGATTCAGTGATAAAATTTATGTATGATTATATAAATATTTTCAAAAGTGTCAGTGATGTTTTGCCATAATATTTTTGTATGCGTTCATAGCCCGCTACCCTAAAACCCTCTTTTTATTGCATTTACGATATGGAGACGTTTTGGATATATTTTATTCCGCAGTTGGCTACAATGAAATGGGGAAATCCGATAATCCTGCCCATAGATTATAATAAACTCCTCCAATTAGGTTATGTATGCATGCGGATTCCCTTTGTGAATAGGAATGTGCTCGTAGATATGTTGGGTTTATCACATATGGCGAAAGCCTTTCCGAGGTGACCAGAAATGAATTTCATCAGAGTAACAAATTGCTCCAACACGTCCTTTCATTTCTTCTATTAATGTAGGTCGAATATAGACGTTACACGTCAGAGTGTCAGTTTACTTAGTTGGTTCTGGTAATCTTGTTAAGTCTTATAAAAATACTGGTTACATCACAGAGTAAACCCTTCCAAAGGTGTTTTATTCACTGTATTGATTTGTTATGTACATAATTATATAGCATAGAAGCCTACGTGATGTTTTTGAATGAAGCAATCCTTATTGCTTTTGTGTTATTTATCAATATGTTAGGGATTTAAGTAAGTTAAAATAAACTCTGTCACAAGTTTTTTTATTACGGATTTCTTCTTGGTCTAATGGTCAGAGCTTATTGCTACAGATCATGAGGTCCCGGGATCGATTCCCGATTAGAGCACAGCAGTCGACTGAGACGCTTGCCTGCCGATCCGGAGTTGCTCTCGGGCGTGGGTTCGATTCCCGCCTGGTCTCATTATCTGATTCGGTTTTTCCGAAGTTTTCTCTAACCGTAAGGCGAATGTCAGGTAATCTTTGGCGAATCCAAATATTTCGCCATCACCAATTCCATCGACTCCAAATAATCTGTTTGTTGATAACCAAAATAACGTTAAATAACCAAGTAAAAAAAAAAAAAAGCAGAGTAATTTTTCGTTAAAGGAAATTATTTCTGTGTTCTTCCATGACCTGGAATTTATGTTAAGTTTAGATTTAAGACCTCTCCTGGCGCCACATAATTATGATCATGCTTTCATAGCGTACGGATAATGTACAGTAGTGGCAAAAAAACCGGACCTACCCTTGTAGCTGATACAAAAGAATCCTGTACTGTGTATTGTGTCAAACTGTGGTAATTTCAATATGGATAGTGAAGCTAGAGGTATGTACTGCTATTTAATGTAAAAATACGCAGTTATCTTTGCCGAATAGAGGTAGAAATGTAATATTGATGCCAGATGAAAATAAAACTCTCAAAGTCTTTTCGTCTGTAAGTTTGAGACACAGAAGGAAACAAAAGACGGTAAGAATCGAAGAAATGCAATAAATTTCATTGTTACAATTAATTATACATGATGGATGTGTTTTGTGACTAGAAAAATTGGAATCTGTGACTCTGAAATCAGCTACAAGGGTCGGTCCGTTTTTTTTTTTTTTTGCCACTACTGTACAGTTCAAGCTTCCGATTAGGCCTAAGGAAATATCTTTTCACACGCACGGTGTTGCCAAATTTTCGTTGCAGACATTATTCCTGGTTACAATTATTTTTATACCGACATCAATACATTTATTTTTACCACCACTATACTTAGGAATAAATTTTAAGATATAACATTACTTTTCGTTATTGAAATTAAAATTACTGATTTTTTTGTCGCCTTCAATTAACCAGATACGACAACGTTGGTTTTACTACACGTGGAGTAGATATGAGGACGTCAATTGTAATTGAGGACCTAACATTCTAAATGTTGTACTAAGTGCCAAAAACAACTTTCTGAGATATTGATGAAAACACACTGCGCAATGCATGTTGAGATACCTACAACACCGTCTTTTGGCGCACGAATGAGTCACTTACAGTTGAGCTACGACAAAGACAATTTAGTATGATATTTTCATATGGATGTTTCTCCCTTAGATTGAATAAAATGAAATTTGAAAAATTGGAACTTAGCACATTTAGAATGTTACTGCTCTTTTTGATTGGAGCGGTATCTGAGTAGGCCTAATCATTAAAAAAAACTCTTATGTTATCTCTTCAAAAGAAATAGCCCTCCTTGACATCGCTTGGGTATTAAATGAACATTTGGACTATAACTCCGCCTTCCAGGTGCTCCAACCTCATACGTTGGTTACACCCCAGATCACATATAGATTGCTCATTCCTATGTTAATATCGGTTGCACTTTGAAGAGAACAACCGCCAGGATCGCCACCTGTCCACCGTAAACGAACCCGAAATGGCAGTACAATCGCTAATGCAATTCAAATGGGAGTTACGACGTGATTCCTTACGTAGCAACTAGATGGTAGTATAGTAAACCTGACAAAAGTTGTTAGCGTCAAAGCCTATAACGCCGAGCAATCTGGGTATATATAATCTAGGGTTACACCTACGCTACTACCAGGAGAGAAGACCAGAACTGTCGGAAGACAACCTGGCGACATTAGGGGGGGGGGGAGTTCTTTTAACAACAATGAAGAAGTCTGAAATTTTTTCATTTTTTTTATTACCCAAGCGTGCCATCTAGTGCAGGCCTGCAGAACTCGCAAAGTAGGGGAACTATGACGTCAGCCTCACTCCACTTCTATTGGGGATGATCGACTTCCGCCGCGAGAATGAATGTTGATGCAGCCGAGCGTAACTAGAACACCGTGACCGCACAGGTAGAAAAGGTGGGTGGGGTAAAAAAGGTGAGGAAAGCAGTCTCTCTCAAGAGCTACAGTTCTGCATGCCTAATCTAGTGGGTCGAGGCAGATGCTTGTAGTTCTTTCAGCCGCCACGAAGGCGTTGCCCTTGGTACACCATGGGTGGAGAACTTTATAACACAGTATGAAGATGAATGATTAATGAAACAATGGTTGAATGACGGTTGGGGAAACAGGAATCAACCACAAAACACTGTATTTATAAACTCCAGTTGAACCTGTCGAGATTCGAACCCGGGTTACCAGCGTGGAAAGGAGGCGGTGCGATTGAAAAATATGTTGGTGGATGATTTGTTAAGCCTTTAATTATACAGTAAATATTTTGATTATAGACTTATACGTAGCATGCGAACGTGCGTTATTAAATTGCGTCTGCGTTTAGAGAGGAGTTAAATGAGGCACAGGGGTCTAATTTATATATTTGAACTTTTGAAATGTGGTGTGACTTTTCTTTTATACATGATGTACCTATGAGAACAACATTTTGTAGAATTCCTCGCGCTCTCTGGAGTGTTGCTATGGTAACGCTATGTCCATTTGTTTCTTTTGAGAGCTCTCGTGTGATATCACCAGGGAGTAAACACCGGTTCTATCAAAGAATTCCACGCTTCTACCTGTGAGCTGTGCTACTATCCCCCATAATGAGCAGCCATCCACTTTGCTGTCTGGAAAGACGCGACACTCAGCAGGCGACGGTTTTCAAACAGTGTCGCACGAACTTAAAAGCTTTTCTTTTCATGTTTTCAAGTATATTTTAATGTATCCTTAGGAAAAGAAACATATTTCAAGATTTCGAGAGAAATAAAAATTCTTAGCACTTCCCTTATCGGAAATGTAGATGGTGTTTGAGAGTAAGGCGCTTAGGAAAATATTTGGGGCTAAGAGGAATGGGCTGTTCCATCTCAAATCGACCGAAATATAGAGAAAATTGACCTTGAAATTTTTAAATACAATGAAACTTTTTCTGTCCGTTGACAACTGTGATACAATGCTTTATGCAAAGTTTGAATTAACCAGCTGACTGTGAGGCGGGAGCTAGCCTAGGCAAGCAAGGCCAGGAGACATAAACACGTGACGTGTCGTCTAGCAGCGCATAGCTGGACTAACGTTATCACAAGTTTTCATAAACACAGGAGTAAAATGACGCCCAACGCTCGCTTATCTTCAGCTCTCGGCCAGTGCATGCGGTACTGCGCCGTTCAAGTCTAGGCGTGTGAAAATAACTTATTTAATACCCTCGAAACTTATTGCCGAGTCACTAAGCAAACAATGCCGAATCCCTCTTAATAATATAAGTTTTTTTCTCAATATTTTTTACATTTCTACAAATGGACAAAAAGCCTAAACGTAAGTAAAATCAAATTATCTCTCTCTCTCTGTATACAATAAAATAAGTATTACTTCTTATCATAACCTACCAAACGTCAGCTTCAAAATGAGCTCACGTTCAATGTTCTGCAGGAAACGGTTCCAGAGTTCTGAGCGCTGAAAGAGGCTTGTTTTTATAAAATACGCTAAATTTGTCGCTCAATAGTACGAAAACCGTTTGTTTTTAGATAGTATATTTTTGAAAATGCACTCTCCTCATCATCTTGTATAAATAGGGAAAAAATTAGAGTATTAAAAAATGCGAGGTTTTTTACTGATCGATTTCATATGGAATAGCCCGAATGAAGTTACAGGAGAATGGAGAAAGTTACACAACGTAGAACTGCACGCATTGTATTCTTCGCCTAACATAATTAGGAACACTAAATCCAGATATTTTAGATGGGCATGGCATGTAGCACGTATGGGCGAATCCTGAATTTGGGAGGCTGGAGGGAAAAAAGACTTTTGGAGAGGCCGAGACGTACAGGGGAGGAAATATTAAAATGGATTTGAGAGAGGTGGGATATGATGGTAGGGACTGGATTAATCTTGCTCAGAATAGGGACTGATGGCGGGCTTATGTAAGGGCGGCAATGAACCTCCGGGTTTTCTAAAACCCGTAAGTAAGTAGGGAACGCACTAACTGAAGGTCTAAAATACTTTCATTGTTTATGTCATAATAAATTAGATGACAACCGTATCTAGTGTTTTTAGAAATAGTTTAGTTTGTTTTTGTGTGCATTGATTAGGTATTAAACTACTCAAAATATACTTATTTCTCAAACTCTTACGCTTAAAAACGATTAATTTTGTTTCCCGTTCTTGTTTCACTTACGGAAGGTAATTTTTGTTAGTTTTTTTTTCGAGTTGTACATAGAAAAACGTTTCCACGTTAAAATGTTATTAATAATTAAATGTGTAGGGAACCGACTAACTGAACGTCTAAAATATTTTCATTATTTATTGTCAGGTGTCTTGGCCTAACAAGAAATTATATGACAGTTCTATTTAATTTTTTTTACACATGTATTAGACTTACAATTATTATAAACTTGTTCATAGTTTAATTTGTTTTTGTGTGCATTGGTTATGTATTAAGATGCCCAAATATACATATTTCTCAAAACCTTACCTTAAAATGATTAATTTTGTTTCCTGTTCATGTTTCACTCTGACAAAAGGTGACGGGAATGATTAATGGCATAAAGTTCTTTTGACTTCCGCCAAATAATCCTGCTTTCAGAATGTCCAGTAAAGCATAATGTTAACCGCTTACCTCCTGTATTGGAATATCGATTTCTTCTTCTACATTTATCATCGTATATAATAACTAGTTTTTATCCATGGTATTGCGGTGAATTCGGCACAATAGTTGAAGCTGTGTTTATTGAAAGAAAGGAACAATTTTTATATCAGTTTTATCGAACACTTCTGAATTCACGACAAAGAATTGTTGTCTATAATTATTGTAAAATTCTATCCGAAATTTGCGTGCTTACAGTCATTGCACACAAATGTTTCAGACTTAGTCCAAAATAAAAATTACGAATAAATATACAGGGTGTTAAAAAGTATGCATTATTTTAGGAGGTGCTAGTATCCATCAAAACAAGAAAAAATGTCTCATAAACATGGGTCTTACAACACATACTTTCTGAGATCTGAACACTTGTTCATAGGAGGTGCTCAATGTGACGTCCATTCATGGCAATGTATTTATCTGCCCTTCGGCGTAAGGAATAACGCACTCTTCGAAATTGACCTGGTTGTTCTCGATAACCAAAAGTCTAGAGGATTTAGATTTGAGGAACGAGCAGGCCAAGGTGTGGGGCCTCCCCAATCAGTCCAGCGGTCCTGAAATGTCAGCGTCAGGTGTTCACGCTCATTGTGGAAAAAATGTGCTGGTGTGCCATCATGCACGAACCACATCTGTAGTCTTTGCTGACATGGCACATACTCCAACAAGGTAGGCAATACGTTAATAAGAAAGTCCTGATAACCAGCACCAGTTAATCTCTGTGATAGCACGTATGGCCCTTAATCTATCGTCAGTAACGCCTGCCCATAAGTTGATTGAGAATCGGTGCTGATGCCTTGTTTCTTCAATTGCATGGGGATTTTCATCAGCCCACACATGCTGATTACGAAAATCACAGCACCATCTCTGCTGAACACTGCTCATATCCGCAACCAAGCCTTTCTTTTCAGTATTCCTTGCGATGTATGAGTATTCCATGTCAGGGGTGTCAATTACGGTATGATTATCTGGTAGCCTGCTGTATTGTAGGCTAGACAGATCGACAGACAGACATACAAGTAAAAATTAAAAAAAAAAAGCGATTTTCGGTTTCAGGATGGTTAATTATACATGTTAACACCAATTATTTTTGGGAAATCGAAAATTACCAGAAAAATTTTGGCTACAGATTTATTACTAGTATAGATTTTGGATATTTATAATGCCTTTTTGCCTGCCTATTTTAATGACTCATAATGCCTAAACTTCCGTTCTCTGGTCGAAAGTGTTCTTCCCCACCCCACTTGACATTCCATCTAGAAATGTTCTTCAAATTTGAAAAATTCAAAGTGTATTTACAAGCACAATACTACAAAAAATAACAAATGGTAAATGATAAACCGTCTCCTGGGAACATGATATGATGACATACAAAACAGTACGAAATAATTATGCATTATCCTAATATTATCGTCAATAAGGATTTTGGTTGGAATTTTGTCCACTTAGTCCGATTGCATCTAATATGTATAGGAAACCACAGCTTCCAGTACTTTGTACACCCCTTTCTATTTCTAACATGGATTGAACATCTGCACTCCAGGATACAAGACAGATATTTCTCACTCTGTGTAAAAGGCATTGTGAACATGGGTCTCTCCTCTTCCTACTGGCTAACTTCGAATGTCAATAGCGTGGGAAGTGTCACACTCACAAGGTTATTCCTTACAATTTCTACCTGTGCCTTGAATACTGAAGACGATCTCATAGTGTCAAGGAGCGTTCGTATTTCAAGAATGGGTTAAGACAAATATAATTACTGTCTATCAATGCGATGATTGTGATCAAGATCTGACGTTCTCAAGTGGACGATACCACACCCTGATGGGCAATGTTATTACCTATAGACTACCTAATTACCTATAGAGGATTCCGCGTTAAGAAAGTAGCATTGAACATATGGGGGCTGTTCCATCAACTATTTATAAGTATTTTTCTTGGGAATTGGGAATTAATTAGTTTCCTTTAATTCATAGAACATAATTTCATTGAGAACTAGAGCGATTTCGTGTGCTAATATTGTGTTACATCTCTAAAATTACCATGCATTATTATTATTATTATTATTATTATTATTATTATTATTATTATTATTATTATTATTATTATTGTAATAGATCAACTATTGATCAGATTTTTTTGTATTCGACAGATAATGGAGAAAAAATGGGAGTATAAGGGTACAGTACATCAGTTATTCATAGATTTAAAAAGGCATATGACTCGGTTAAGAGGAAGTATTATATGATATTCTTATTGAATTTGGTATTCCCAAGAAACTAGTTCGATTAATTAAAATGTGTCTCAGTGAAACATTCAGCAGAGTCCGTATAGGTCAGTTTCTATCTGATCCTTTTCCAATTCACTGCGGGCTAAAGCAGGGAGATGCACTATCACCTTTACTTTTTAACTTCGCTCTAGAATATGCCATTAGGAAAGTTCAGGATAACAGGCAGGGTTTGGAATTGAACGGGTTACATCAGCTTCTTGTCTATGCAGATGACGTGAATATATTAGGAGAAAATACACAAACGATTAGGAAAACACGGAAATTTTACTTGAAGCAAGTAAAGCGATCGGTTTGGAAGTAAATCCCGAAAAGACAAAGTATATGATTATGTCTCGTGACCAGAATATTGTACGAAATGGAAATATAAAAATTGGAGATTTATCCTTCGAAAAGATGGAAAAATTCAAATATCTTGGAGCAACAGTAACAAATATAAATGACACTCGGGAGGAAATTAAACACAGATAAATATGGGAAATGCGTGTTATTATTCGGTTGAGAAGCTCTTATCATCCAGTCTGCTGTCCAAAAATCTGAAAGTTAGAATTTATAAAACAGTTATATTACCGGTTGTTCTGTATGGTTGTGAAACTTGGACTCTCACTCTGAGAGAGGAACATAGGTTAAGGGTGTTTGAGAATAAGGTGCTTAGGAAAATATTTGGGGCTAAGCGGGATGAAGTTACAGGAGAATGGAGAAAGTTACACAAAACAGAACTGCACGCATTGTATTATTCACCTGACATAATTAGGAACTTAAAATCCAGACGTTTGAGATGGGCAGGGCATGTAGCACGTATTGGCGAATCCAGAAATTCATATAGAGTTTTAGTTGGGAGACCGGAGGGAAAAAGACCTTTAGGGAGGTCGAGACGTAGATGGGAGGATAATATTAAAATGGATTTGAGGGAGGTGGGGTATGATGATAGAGACTGGATTAATCTTGCACAGGATAGGGACCGATGGCGGGCTTATGTGAGGGCGGCAATGAACCTTCGGGTACCTTAAAAGCCATTTGTAAAGTAAGTAATTATTATTATTATTATTATTATTATTATTATTATTATTATTATTATTATTATTTTGTTATTAACATTATTCTTTTGTTAATAATAATAATAATAATAATAATAATAATATTAATAATATTAATAATAATGGCTTTATTTAACCTGGCAGAGTTAAGGCCGTAAGGCCTTTTCTTACACTCAACCAGAATTAAAACTTTCTTACACAGTTGAACATAAAACTGGATCGGAATTAAGTAATTACATTCTGATACAATTTAGATAGGTACTGTCAGTGACACAGTTCATCTGCCCTGGAAGGAATGCGGAGTTGGGGTAGTAGTTTCACACTAATAGTGGTTTGAGTGGATGGAGAGAAAGAAATACAATGTAGCATGCAGTACAAAAACATTGATTTACCAATTCCGCGCCACGTTACTATGGAGTACATTACACATGAAAGTTATATTGCTACGTCTTAACTTTGAATATATATTTACACCAGCATTCTATTAACCCTAGTTCACCTTCGTCTTCCAAGTACAAATGAAGAGAGAGAAATGTTAACCAGCCGCTTGCTCGAAAGTTATCCTCACACCCCTCCAAACAACACTCCTAACTTCCCCAAGATTCAGGGCAGATGAGCTGTGTCATCGACAGTACATAATGAGATCAAAAGAGGTAGTTACATAAAATTTACCTCATAAAATAAAAATAAACATAGTGGAATACATATTAATGTTGTTAGAATCAAATACGAATCACATAAAAACAGAAGCCGATAATCAATAAAAAAATGTACACAGTAAAAATAAAAATAAACACATTAGTATACATATTAGTATTATATTACAATTAAGTAGGATTTACGTAATTAAAGCAGAAACCGACAATTGAATAAAATGTACACAAAAAATAGATTAATAATAAAAAAACAACACAATGGGATACATATTGGTGTTAAGTGATAAATAAACACGATTTAGGTAATAAAAATAAGAAACAACAAGAAAATAAAAATAAATACAGTGGAACACATTCCATTAAATATTTGCAACGCGTTATGTCTGGCAACTCATCATAAGATATTTTTCTAATTTACATTTAATAGTACATTATGCAACGAGCCTATAATGATAGTAATTAAGAAGCGAGTATGGATGTTTATGAAACGAGCGCAAGCGAGTTTCATAATTTTCATACGAGCTTCTTAATTACCATTATAGGCGAGTTTCATATGACTTTTTATGCTCGACCATATTTCTAACTTTAAATTATTCAAATGTATACATTTTATTTGTATCTGACAAGATCGGAAGTTACCTTGTTCTAGTCGTAAATTGTGAGATGTGCGCAGACGCGAAAGTATTGATTTTTTTCCGAGGAACAATAATGTCATTGACCTTGATGTAATCCGTTAAACTTGATATAACCGTGATTATTGAATTCGACATTTAAAAACGATACGACAAATTGAATTTATTTGAATATTATTTACAATTAACGCTAATTATTATAGTAACAGAACATAACCTTCTGCGACAGTATTGGATTTCCAGCCTCCGTGACTTTTCGCTAATTCTCTTTCGATTGCATATCCAAGAATAATCGATACTTGCGGTTTTATAACGGTACAAAGCTGACTTGTCATTGGCTGAACACCTGTAAGCTGAGTTGTCATTGGCTGAACACCTGTACTTTAATGAGTAGGTGTACTTTAATGACATGCATTAAAGGACTACTACCAGGTGTATAATTACTCCATTTCGGCATGGTCGAGCATAAAGGAAACTAAAGTTCGGCAGCCCTTGACTTCAGGCGGCAGAGAATTCCAGTGACGAGAAGTAGCAACAGTGAAAGACGAAGGATAAAGAGATGAAGTGTGCAGTGGTATTTCTAGCGTGCTGTCATATTGTGACCGAGTATTTAAGTTACGATACCGAGAAAGACTGTGGAATCGGACAGATAAGTAAGAGGGGGTAGAGGTGTTCAAAATTCGGTATAAGAGAGAAAGGGAATGTAACTTTCTCCTCTCATTTAACCTGAGCCACAATAATTTATCGAAAGAAGGCGAAATGTGATCGTAGTAGCGGACATTACAAATGAAACGAACACACGCATTATGAACACGTTGCATTATGTCATTAATATTATTCTTTTGTTATTATTATTATTATTATTATTATTATTATTATTATTATTATTATTATTATTATCGTTGAACGTACTTGGAAATTCTAGCACAGTTTTGTCGTCTTCATATTGTGAATTTTATTTCCACTCAACAGTAGGATTTTATTCTTCCAACAATAATTCCTTTCTACAATTCACCTTAAACGCTCACGTCAACAATAGAATTTTCACTCAACACAGTATTCGTTATAGCACTCCACTGAAGGCAATGACAATTTACTTGGACTATTACGAACAACAATGAACTGTTAATCTTACTAATATTTACAAAGCACTATTTACAAATCAGAACTATCAGTTCTCAGTTCACAGTTCTTCTAGCTCAGTCACTCGAGTTCACAGTATCTCGAACCACAGACCTTCAGAGACAGTTCACTGCACTCGAACTCAGGCCTTCGGATGCTGGCACAGTTGCGGACGCACACTCGAGCCGAACTCCGGTACACAAGACTGGCTCTGGCTTTCTCACTGACTGGCTGACTAATCAACTGAAAAACTGCTCGAGTTCGCTGGCGTTTCTACTTTTATAATCACTGCGACGTAGCCTCGAAAGTTCGACGCGTCTCCAGAGATTGCACTCCAGAGAAATCCAGAGCCCTCTCCTCTCTACCAGCACCAGATGCGCGCGCACTCTCGTCGCGTTGACGTAATACACACCCTCTGTTCTCTACGCCGCGCGCCGTCCCCCGTGCTCCGCGCGATCTTCTCCCTTGCGGGACGCTGGTCGTGAGTTCGAATCTCACGTCGCTGTCACAATATTTATCATTCATGATTGTTTTCATTTTTAGCCTTTCTCGGCCTCCAAATGAATTTTATGTTACTCTGTGTACATAAAAATATATATATTAATATGTTTCAAAGAAACAGCCTTCAATATTAAAACGTTAGAAAATAATTCCCCAAATTATATTCTACGGTATATTAAGAATTACTATATAAAGACACCACTAAAGAACTTTAGTGAGTTTAAACTGGTTAAAGCGTTGTGAGGAACCGTGAATTTTCCTTTTAAATTCTGTCAGATGAACGCCACTGTTAATTCCTGAGTATTATTGCTGGCATTTCATCACGAACTCTGTGAAGTAAATTAAGACTCGCAGAGAAGCCAAAGGAATTCTCTGTTGTTTATGATCTGCGCTGGCGGCATTTCAAGTCTTCCGCCCTTTGAACGAAGAGAGCCTTATGAAGTCCATTTTTGCGTTTACCCTTCTTCCCCCTTCTTTTCGTTCCCATACTAACCCTGATTTCTATCTAGAATTTTACAGCAGCGGAAGGAACTTTTCTTCTGTTTACTACAGTCTGGGCGGAGGATTGTGCACCGTTAGCTATACAGTTAGTTTCTCTACCTCGAGACCCGTGTTGAAGTCTCGGCGAATGTAAGTGCAAAATTTATAGATGACAAAGAAGGTAGTGAGGCAGTTTTGTTGACAATGTTAATAGTATCCCTATAATTTCTGATATTGAATGGTATGCATAAAGTTGAAGTAAATGCTGTTGCTAAGGTTTTCGTAGTTTATACTACGATCTTTCTGTCTTACTAATAAAAACTCTATATACAGACGTTTAACTGTCTTATACAATGAGTAGCTCGTTTACAAGTCGTGTGTAAATTCCTTACTAATAATCACTACATACGTCGTGTATAACAGTATAACTGTTACACAGCTACGTCATAGTTTCATCATTACTTCGTTACGAAAGGTAATAGAATATCTGAGGTTCTCTATTGCATCCGGTAGAGCGCTCTAGTGTACCGTGTTAAGTATCGATAGTACAACTGGCTCTGATCGATTACCACACTATTTTAGTCAAAGAGTACAAGCTACAGCAATATTATTCTAATTATTCTGTGCTCTTTGGTTTGTTCTTCTGTGGTTACCAGGCAATCATCATCATAAAATGACAGTCGATACGAACAGCAGTTAGAGGGGCGGCTATTTTTTATCTATAGGCTATACAACGCTTAAACAAGGGTTTTCGTGTATATAACTACTGCAAAGGAATTGTATAGTTACAGGCTGTTTATACATCCATCGCTTATGCATGATTTATTAGTAACATTTTCTGTCTCAACTCTGCATAAGTCTCGTATAAAAACTATACACGGTTTATTAGTAAGACCGTTTATGTGTAAAAACCTACAGGAAATGCTTTCCTGTGTAGCAGAAAATTGATCTGGAAGGCCATGTTTAGTTTATGTTAAAATTGGTAGTATGAAATACTATTTGTATAATTTACAATTCATTTTATATTTCAATATGCCTGGTGAATTATTAAATAAGTATATAATAAATTTTCAATCTTAAGACATATCAACTTGCAAATGTTTATTTGCTATTTAATAAGATATATGAACGTTTTCGCCGTTTGGGGCATCTTCAGATATAACAAAAACATATAATCTGGAACTATAATAATAAATTATGAAAATAACTAAGAATAAAGAACAATGTATGTATGCAATACAGGAGATTCATGAGCTTTATGTAAAATGTGACATAATGTAGGATAATTATTGATATAATCTTTAGATTTTGAAATTGAATTGGACAGATATTTTATACATATAGCTCATGTTACAAATAAAATATACAATTATGATTAAAATTTGTCAATAATGTTAAAATTTTTAAAATTGATAATATAGATATTTTAAGAGTAATCATTAGTTGAGGATTGTCGTAGGATATACGATAATTTGCGTAGCTGATGTTCGTGTGTTATGTATGTGTTTCATTGAAAAACGTTCGCTGATGAACTAAATGTTATTTTATGTTGGATGTTTTAATTTATTATCTGACTTGGTGACATCTTATTGATTATAAATGACACTTACGTGTAATCAGATTTGTTGAGATATTATATGAAATGAATGCTCGTTGGTTATGGATGTCGTGGAGTATACGATGATTTCGTAATAGATAAATCATAAGTTAGTTATGAATTTCAATCATTCAAGAGATCGTTCGCTTATGAAATGGATGTTGTTTGACGTTGGTGATTACTCTGATTTGATGGCATCCTATTGATTATGGCTATTCCGTGTCGTCAGATTTATTGAAGTATATAAATGAAGACATTATGTGTATGTGTTGGTTTATCGTATATCCTACGACAATCCTCAACTAATGATTACTCTTAAAAGATCTATTTTATCAATTTTGAAAAGTGTAACATTATTGACAAATTTTAATCATAATTGTATATTTTATTTGTAACATGAGCTATATGTATAAAATATCTGTCCAATTCAATTTCAAAATCTAAAGATTATATCAATAATTATCCTACATTATGTCACATTTTACGTAAAGCTCATGAATCTCATGTATTGCATACATACATTGTTTTTTATTCTTTGCTATTTTCATAATTTATTATTATAGGTCCAGATTATATGTTTTTGTTATATCTGAAGATGCCCCAAACGGCGAAAACGTTCATATATCTTATTAAATAGCAAATAAACATTTGCAAGTTGATATGTCTTAAGATTGAAAATTTATTATATACTTATTTAATACTATTTGTATGCATAACAAGAAATATGCACTTCTACTTCTAAGTATAATTTAAGAAAAGTCGTAGTCTAACTTGTTTGAGACTTCATTAGCTTAGCATAAGAATTTGTACGGTTTAAAATGGCAGAATTTATGCAAAATTCGCGCTAGAAAATCTCACAAGGAAACACGAGAACTATCAGAACGTGACTGACGTTACCTAGGTTTCATAAATTAAAAAAATGTCATAAATCAATTTTGTAATAGACTACTCAAATGATGATTTTGAGGTAACTTAACTGGAATTCTGTCTGTTAGTTAATTTTTGCTATTATTAAAAATAATATATATCTAGCAAAATTATTAAAATTAGCAAAGATAACCTACAATAGGTTGAAACACTAGTCAACAACAAGGTATCTAAGCCACCGACGAGCAAAAGCTGGGTAACTTTCGGTGTGCTGGATCCCGGATTCATTTCACCGGCATTATCACCTTCATCTCATTCAGACGCTAAATAACCAAAGATGTTGATAAAGCGTCGTAAAATAACCTACCAAAAAAAAAAAAGCCACCGACGTGGCTCAGTCGGTTAAGGCGCTTGCCTGCCGGTCTGAAGTTGCGCTCGGGCGCGGATTCGATCCCCGCTTGGGCTAATACCTGGTTGGGTTTTTTCCGAGATTTTCCCCAATCGTAAGGTGAATGCCAGGTAATCTATGGCGAATCCTTGGCCTCATCTCGCTGTCACCAATCTCATCGATACTAAATAACCTCGTAGTTAATAAAGCGTCGTTAAGTAACTAAAAAAAAAAAGTATATAATTTTAACACGTGAAAGAAATGCAGTATAATATATTCCCGAAGTGATATAGTGTTAAAAGTTATGTAACCAAAAGTACAGTGCGATCCAAAAGTCCCTCCGCAGCTCCATTAGTTATAGTAATCCTGTAGACAGCTGGTACGTAATCTTGTAGAAAGTTGACACTTCCCCATTAATTCCGGTTTGACAACCTCACATCCACACTCCATCATATGCTTAGCGGCCTGTGCTGCCACTCGAATTCTCTGCCTAGTGGATTATCGGCTGCACCGTGGCTACAGAAGCACTGCGGAGAGACTTCTCGCTCGCACTGTATAATCAAAATTATTCTATGATGTTACTATAATACATTTAATTTACGTGAAAAAACTGATGTGCCTACAATATTTTAGGTTACATATTAGTTTAATAAACAACATTTTGGGACCGTTCGGTTTTGATTTTACTTTACTTTTCACGTTATTTATTTTTTTCTTAATTTGCTTTTCGTCAATTTCTTTCCCGCTGTAAACTTTCACCTCAACTTTCATAACCTGGATGGCGTTTTCTTGATCACTTTTTGTGGCAGTAGTTTTCAAATTGTTTAATAATGCTGGCTATTCTTTTAGTAGATTAACAAAGAGCAATTGTTCTCTTTCTCTCTCTTTACATTTCCCACTTCGTCCATTTTCTTGTTAAACTAACTAGGTGCGTAGAAGTCGAAACGAAAACTAACGAATCTTCGCGGGTAAACCCGAAGTGCTGTCGATAATCGATATAATCGAATATTCTTGATAGTTTATACTACCGGCGCGTAGTACATACTTCGTTGTAATAGTATCGGGTTTATACATGCAAAACAAAGTATATACTTCTACTTCAAGTATCTTCCACAGTCAAAACAAAAGGTAATACTACAACTTTATGCTATCACCCATTATTTAATAATATTTGCAATATTTTATAATATTCAGTATAAGTGCACACATTGACAAATATTCGTTAAGGCAAGCTGCAAAGCTTTCTATTTTCAATTGATTCAACTACAACTCTTTTCAGTAGAACACAAAGGCTTAAGCTTGTCTTCTCTCACAGATGTTATTTGGGAAGCAGAGTCTCAAAGATGGACAAGAACCATTTTAATTATTTGTTTCATTATGTTAACTTCTAGTATAAGGTATAAAAATTGTTGTGTGTCGTATTGGTAACTTTATTAACAAAATAATTATGGTCTTCACTTAAAAATTACTTTGTCTGCTTTTGAAACTAAGATTGAATTTTTACCGTTTTTTTAAACAAACAAAGATGCAAATGTCCATTTTTGAAACACACAACTCAGAATCAGGATAACGATGAGAAAATCCTATGGAAGTTATGATTTTATTGTAAAAGTAATATTTAACTGGAAAACTTAGAAAAATTAAATTTGGAATGCTATTTATATTCAATTCTTATTAATTATTATAATTATTAATAATATCACTTTCACTTTTTAGTTCTTATTTTACTACATTTCATTTAAATGGTCTTCAGAACAATAGATAACATTCATTATGATTTCTGCATTTTTATTGGAATTCTAGATTACAGTACTATAACACTGAAGAAATAGGATTTTCTTCCACTCATTTCCGAAGTGTTTACTTAGTATCGTCTGAAAATCCGCAAGTTCCTCTCGCTTTACATTGATCCCTATTTTAATTGGTGAAGGATTAATTTTCAATCGTTTTTCTTTAGCACGTTTCCAATGTTCATGATTAAATTGACGTTTCCTAGTCCATTCAGGCGTATTTCCCAACGTATTGCGCTCCATATTGAACTCAAGGTTGCCCAAAATTCTTACATTTCAATAAAATTTCTACATGTTATGAAACGTAGGTTATTTTAGTATGTTGGACCTAGTAGGCTGGGAACATATAACATGCAAACTCGTCAGAATTTAAACATTAACTGGTAGCCATGAGAATTTTAAGCCATTTCCAGCAATCTGATTGGCTGGAAAGGTCATGTCCGCTTTTGAAACAAACTGAGTATGGAGGTGTCCGATTAAGAAAGTTATAACATATTTTGTGCGAGATCGTGCGTATTTGCTTGTTTTCCGCACAGAACCAATACGCGGTAAGTGTGAAATACCACATTCAGTATTCCCAACGTAACACACATAACAATTTCCCTCTTCTTACCGCTTAAGCGAGACATTCATTTTACTGCTTTAGGCTTTTAACATATTATTTTTAGAGACGTTTAACATAGTAATAATTATAAACTGGAAACTTACTAGTGCAATTTCACCTAAATTGCAATGTTAATTATTGTTTTTAAATATTTGCAAAAATTAAGTAAAGTCTACTACTCCACGAAACTTATTGCATTCCTGATACAAGTAACATTAAGGAAGCCGTGAAAAAATCAACAAGATTCCAGATGCGGATGTTATTACTGCAATATGTTATATAAATAATATTGTTAAAATATTAAAATGAAAAATAAATCATTACATGACCTTTCCGTTTGTTTTAAGTTCGCATTTATAGACTGGGGGGGGGGAAGATAGACGTATATCACGGCCTGCTGGAGTATAGTAAACACAGAAAACATTTTATAGCAATAATGTTGAAGAAAGATATTTTGGTTTTCCGAAGTTGGCGTCATTAAACAGAAACCAAGATTGAGATTTTATTGCAACTAATTAGAAATTCGTCTTTCAGGTATGTAATAAACGATCTTCGCACAAAATAATGTACGATACACGAGCGGTATGTTTGTTTTCATTTTGTCGGAAATTAAAAAAAGCTCGACTACGTTTCGCTTTTTCAATCTTTTCCTCGAACATGAAAACGTCAACATACCGCTCTTGTAACGTATATTACTATTAACATTCGCAAAAGTATGTAATTTTTTTTTTTCTGAAATCAGCGGACCACCGATTTTGGAAAGAACGTGGAAAGTACTCTAAGAACCGATCTCTCACTAAATTGAGATAAAAATGGCGTATGTCCGTCTTTGATATCAGTCTCCCTCATTTAGCTGCTTCTATTTATTGAATGACGAAACTCTTTTCAGATAATTTTCTACGTTAGGTTTGTGTACTGACAAAAAAACACACACACACACACACACGATTATTATCAGAGATATGGTCCCTTCCTACAAGGGTCAATATGCAGAAAGGTCCCACGTTTGGTAATGTTCACGTTAAAAAAAAATGTCCATTATTCAAAAGATCCTACAGTTATATGTTCTCAGCCTACTAGGTCCAACATACTAAAATAACCTGCGTTTCATAAGGACCACATTCATAAAATGTCCTTTTCCGGAGAAGTCGGTATTCAATTACGGCTGACCTTTGTATGTTACTCACAATCTCCCATACTACTACTACTACTACTACTACTACTACTACTACTACTACTACTACTACTAGGCAGCTATTACTACTACTATTACTAGTATTATTATTGCTACTATCTTGCAGTAACACGGGAATTTTACTTGAAGCAAGTAAAGAAATAGGTTTGGAAGTAAATCCCGAAAGACAAATTATATGAATATTGTACAAAATGGAAATATAAACGTTGGAAATTTATGCTTTGAAGAGGTGGAGAAGTTCAAATATCTTGGAGCAACAGTGACAAATTTAAATGATACTCTGGAGGAAATTAAACGCAGAATAAATATGGGAAATGCCTGTTATTATTCGGTTGAGAAGCTTTTATCATCCAGTTTGCTGTCAAAAAAATCTGAAAGTTAGAATTTATAAAACAGTTATATTACCGGTTGTTTTTTTATGGTTGTGAAACTTGGACTCTCACTTTGAGAGAGGAACATAGGTTAAGGGTGTCTGAGAATAAGGTGCTTAGGAAAATATTAGGGGCTAAGAGGAATGAAGTTACAGGAGAATGGAGAAAGTTACACAACACAGAACTGCACGCATTGTATTCTTCACCTGACATAATTAGGAACATTAAATCCAGACGTTTGAGATGGGTAGGGCATTTAGCACGTATGGGGGAATCCAGAAATGCATATAGAGTGTTAGTTGGGAGACCGGAGGGAAAAAGACCTTTAGGGAGGCCGAGATGTAGATGGGAAGATATTGAAATGGATTTGAGGGAGATGGGATATGATGATAGAGACTGGATTGATCTTGCTCAGGATAGGGACCAATGGCGGGCTTATGTGAGGACGGCAATGAACCTCCGGGTTCCTTAAAAGCCAGTAAGTACTATCTTGGAGTGCATACTCTTGATTTTCATAGAATCGAGCCTGGTTCTCTGTGATAAGCTGCCAACTGTCTGGTCTACTGCGCTACTAGAAATGAAGTGAAAAATTCAGGAAAATGTTACTACGCAGAAGAATCCTACTCCACAGCCCCATTGTCTTCTAGAAATCAGACAGGACCTGCAACGAATAACAGTTCCGCTTGGTAAGAAATCGTCAGCTAATGGACAGAGCCACGATCGTTCTTCCGTTCGCAGTGTGCAATCTATCCTCTAAACCACCCGGCCGGGGTTACTGATCAGGTCGGATGTTATGTGCTGTACAACGTTTTAATGGTTTCATTCCGGACAGTTCTAACATGGCGGTTGCATTAATTTTACGCGGATTTGGCATGTGATAGGACATGGCATCGATGCCGTGTAGCTACAAGCAGGGGTGTCCCAACCTCGATATTATCACAGAACTTACATAGGACAATTAGGTATTGTTAAGGTACACAGTAGTGGATAGTGCATACGCTTTCCAACGAAACGGTCCGAGATTCGATCCCCGATGTGGGCAAAAGAAAAAAATTATCATCCGTCCATGAGACTGGGTGTTTGAGTTGTGAATGTCCTGTGATGTTTCAGTGGTGCCCTGCGTCACGTCGTTCTCTTCACCAAGTAGAGGTAGATGTATTTGTGAGGTATCTAGTATGCAGTAGAGTTAATCGAATCTCCCTACCCTATCCGCAGTGGTGTGTTAAGGGGTTAGGTATAGCTTACAGCAGTAAATTTTTTGGAAATATTCAACATTTTTTCCTCCATTACTGTATCTTGTACAGTAATGAAAATTGGTATGTGTAAAACAGTATCCTTCTGCTATATGAAAAAAATATTTTTACGATTAAAAAAATATTTGTATATATTTTTGTTTTTTTCAAAATTCAAAGTTCACTGTGCAGTGATGAAGCGTTTCTCTCATAACTCATAAACTTGTTAACTTTTTCATGTTCTCTCTCTTTTATTTCATTGCTGAAACTCATGTTTACAATATCATGCTCTTTCAACTACATCCTTAATAAACAATATTTTTTTTTTATTTTGTGTTAAATAGTTGACCATTTTTTTAAATTAATTTATTTTTTATCAAACAATCTATCAAAGGTATAGAAGTGATTTTGCATCATATTGTAGATATGACATGCATAAATACACATAAAAAGTTCATCACAGAATGTTGGATACTTTTTCAGTTATGAGGGAAACGCTTCATCACTGCACAGTGAACTTTGAATTTTGAAAAAAAAATATATATATATATAATTTTTTTTAATAATAAAAACATGTTTATCATACAGCAGAAGGACAGTTTTTTACACATACTAATTTTCATTATTGTACAAGATACAGTAATGGAGGAAAAATAGTTGAATATTTCCAAAATTTTACTCCTTTAAGCTGTACCTAACCCCTTAAGTCAGGTAAAATGGAAGGTAAAGTAGAGTAAGAAAGAAAGTAATGTTAAGACATACATAGGCTACAGTTGCTGAGTAACAGGTTTAACATTTCGCAAACTCCGGTTAGATTTCCAACGTATCCTCAATTTATAAACTATTTTCACCCAAAAGTCTACGTTTTAGCATATATCTCCCTTTATTATAGCATGGTGGTGAGTTAGGAGAGGAGGGTAGGGCAGGTCGACGCTCACTTCGGTCACTGTTAACCCTTAAATTCGCAACGTATTCTATAGGATACGATAGGTTAATAGGCTATATGCTATAATTTTAATAGAATAATAGAAAAAAATTGGTAGGAAAATTAAAATTTTACAGTACTATAATATTGTACAGGGACATCATTTATTTTTATTAACATTTCTAATATTAACTTGGCTATACCTTTGGATTAATGATAATTGAGAACCGGAAACTCCGTTTGCTACCCCCTTCCACGACTAGAGTTCGATGATACTGGCGTAACATACAAACAAATCACTTTACTAGTATAGAAGTGAAGAAAAGTAGTTCATGCATTTAAGTAAAATAGAAAATATCGCGATTTTGAGTTTGATAATTTTCATTAGGTTTTTGTTTAATCAAAATACAGTGCAGTATTAACAATGAGTGTTTTTACTCAAGAACTGAGCTATCCATTCGGACGTATTCATCATGCAGTGTATAGTATATGATCTACAACACATTAGCGTACAATATAGAGAATGAAGTTAAATTGAAAAATAATCATAATATGGATATTTAAACACAATTTTGAAAACGGTGGCCGTTCATTTCGATACAGGCTTCAGTTATTTTGTGCATATTATCGCACTATAAACTATTGTAACTAATCGCAATTACCAGTTTCGTTCTTCGTACTAGTAACTCATGTTGAAATAATTCTGTACGTCCTCTATAAAAGAGTACCTTACGCACTGTAAATTCAATCTTCACTTCTGTCCGATCCGAAAAGATAAAATTACTCAGACATGCTATCTAATGTCCGTCCAAGTGATTTTGTCGCAGGGTCGTAGGAAGGGGGAAATCACGTGACAGTTAATTACTTAACGAGGCCCTTTTATTTAAGTTATTTTAAACAGTTGTCTAATATTATGTAGATGTCCAATTCCTAACATAAATTAATGGTTTCAGAAAAGAGCTAAGACAGCCCAGTCACTAGCCTTTACAGAGGGGCTAACAAAACCGTGGGGGAACCGGGATGCGACATAGGCAAACGGACGACAGTACCTATGCGAAAATATGATTCAATATTGAAAGCTACTTCGTAACTGGAAAACGCGAACATATTTCAGGAAGTACTATACTCACTAACTCAGTACTGTTTACTATGACCGTAAGGCGACTTTGACTGCATACGCAGCCTTGGTTCTGTGTTGAGATCGGTTGGAAGTTTACTAGTAGAAGGGTTGGAGTGAAGTACATTCAAAAAACTCAGGTACAATAAAAATATATGTCCACACCTGTGGAGTAACGGTTAGCCCGTCTAGCCGTGAAACCAGGTGGCCCGGGTTCAATTCCCGGTCGTGACAAGTTACCTGGTTGAGGTTTTTTCCGGGGTTTTCCCTCAACCCAATATGAGCAAATGCTGGGTAACTTTCGGTGTTGGACCCTGGACTCATTTCACCGGCATTATCACCTTTATCTCATTCAGACGCTAATTAACCTAAGCTGTTGATAAAGCGTCGTAAAAAACGTACTAAAATTAAAAAAATAAAATAAAAATTTAAGTAAAAGTAAAATGATGTCCCTGTACATGGATAACGCTGTTGGTTTGGTGATCTCAATCTTTCAATATAATATACAGTTTTTCCATCATAAATGAATTCGACTTGGACTTAACGGGATATGAACTGGTGCGTTCAGGATAAACATGCGACTGTACATAAAATTTTCGCATTAACGGTGCGTCTGTTACTGCCTTCAGGCTCTGAAAAACTCCACGTTGTAAATCTGCATGCAATTTATTTATGTTTGAAAAACAGCCTCACTACATTTCAAGGGATAGCGTTTGATGTGGATCGTCTTGTCCATCCTCCCGGACATCAGGGATTAGTAATTACTTCTGCCCTTTATTCTCTGTGACGTTTGATTTTGTTTAATACGCATGTGTCAACTTTACGCCAAGTTAAGTTTGTGTAAACGGTCTCGGTCTGGAACTCGCTGTTACGTCAAGTTTGTGTAAATGGACTCTTGCTGTTTGTCCAGCGTCATCGTTCCCATGGGTATTTAGCAGAGATGGGTCTATTATATCCAGATTCAAGAGGAGGAGTGTGAATCACAGATGTTCCTCTAAAAAGCCAACAAACAGATGCATGAGTTTTCGGTAAGAATCAAACTTCGGCGAACCCATCAATAGTAATATTTATTTATTATTTATTGCTTTGTGTCTTGACTTTTTTAAAGTTCTAGTATGAATCTGTATATATTTACGTATTTTATATGCCGTATATATTTATGTTTCGTCTAATGTGATAATTCTGTAAGAATACATTTTCAAGTCTGTTTAGTATTTTAATAAGCCAATTAATATTTTATTGTTTTAGAGTACTTCATTTGTTCTAATCTGTATATACTTTTTTCTAATCGTGTAATAATCAATTAAATCCCACTCGAGTTTTGATTTTCTGAACAGTAATCTCACTAGAGATTTTGATTTATCTAGAGAAAATCAAAATTCGAGTGGTTTTTAATTGACTATTACACGATTAGAAGAAAGTATATAAAGATTAGAAGAAATGAAGTACTCTAATACACTAATACACTTGACTTACTGAACTTCTATTTCACTAATGTTAGCTTCACCAAAACGTTTGAACGGAGTCACCATTTTCAGTTGACTGTCTATCCTGTAAACAAATGACGATCACAAAGCATGTTTTATAGTGCCGTAAAGAATTTACAGTTTGAAATGTTGGCAAACAAAGAAATAAATGTAGGAAGGCGATAAAAAGAGGAAAAACTATACAGTGTAAAGATTTGAAAAAATAAAGTACTCTAATACAATAAAATAGATATTAATTGACTTACTAAAATTCTATTTCACTAATGTTACCTTCACCAAAATGTTTGAACGGAACCGCCATTTTCAGTCGACTATCTATGCGGGAAATGAATTACGTCGCAAAGTATGTTTTATAGTACCGTAAAGAATTTACAGTTCAAATATTGGCAAACAAAGAAACAAATGCTAGGGGAGCGATAAAACTGTGGATAAGCAGCCATGATTGGTTGAAAGACGTCCTTTCGCACCGTTTTATTGGTCAAAAGTAGTATGACGTAATAAAAGTGAAATAGTCTAGATAAATCGAAACCTCTAGTGAGATTGATTACTGTAGACTATTACACTCTTACTACGTCATACTACTTTTGACCAATAAAACGGTACGAAAGGACGTATTTCAACCAATCATATCTGCTTATCGCACAACTTTATCGCGTCCCTACATTTGTTTAATTTTATCGCGTCCCTAGCATTTGTTTAATTTTATCGCGTCCCTAGCATTTGTTTAATTTTATCGCGTCCCTAGCATTTGTTTCTTTGTTTGCCAACATTTGAAACTGCGCTGGTCTGGACGTCAAAAAATATATATATATATATATATATATATATATATATATATATAATTACAAACCACTCCAGTCGATGCACAGCAGTTTCAAATATGACTCGCATTGGCATTCAAGAACAAGAATTAATAAAAATCACTGATCATACCTATGCATCTTCTGAAATCCGATTTACAAATAAATGAAGAGCACCATTCGGAAATCCTGAATAAGTTGAATACACCATGTAGGCCTAAATCAACGAGTTCCACTTCTATTACGCACACGTCCAATATAACATCAATTGAACCACCAACCACATTCAAATTTGAAAATTGTACATTCAATAATTATTCCTTTTAAAATTATTCATTCGGAAATTCTGAATACGTTGAATACACCATGTAGGCCTAAATCAACGAGTTCCACTTCTATTACGCACACGTCCAGTATAACATCAATTGAACCATCAACCACATTCAAATTTGCAAATTGTACATTCAATAATTATTCTTTTTAAAATTATTCATGTTTATTTTTTATCTCATCGTCGTTAATTAAAACTTTTCTAACACTTGTGTATATTAGTTAGGTTATGTTATAGCTTCTGCTATATGATATTATGGATAGTCACGTATCAGAGATTGTTCAATATTAAGATTTATTGAAAATCATCTGCCAAGTGACGTTGATTACTGGGATTCGGATAATTGAAGTGGAATGCAACTGTTTTAATAATAAAAATGAAACTGAATCAACAAAGCCTTCTTGAATAGTAACATTGCCATCGTGTATATATGGAGAACTTCTCGACGAGAAGGCATTGCTCACTACTGCCATCTAGCATGCATCTAGCGTAATATTTGTAATGTTGAGATGGTACAATAATACATTTGAAGACAGTTGTATTTTCGTAAGTCAATTAATATTTAATTGTATTGGAGTACTTCGTTACTTCTAATCTTTATATACTTTCTTCTAATCGTGTAATAGTCAATTAAATCCCACTCGAGTTTTGATTTTCTCTAGATAAATCAAAACGTCTAGTGAGATTACTGTTGATAAAATAATTTATACAGTGTAATATACTCAAAATGTAACATTTTATCACAGATCTTTGATAAAATATTTTATCACATTTTTTGTCAAAGAATTCTGGTAGTGTAATACCAGCCTTATTCTCAGAATTCCAGCCCAGATCCTCACCACTATGGCATGGTGCAAGTTCTACTTTAAGGAGAGTGCGGATCCCTTCCTCGTAAATAGCTGGGATATTCAAAGTGATGGGCATAACCGCTGGGTTTCGATTCGGAGTAACTGATGAATAATGCAGTAAGATGACCCAAAAAGCAATATATACTGGAGGGTTGGCAGGCCTGATTTTGCTTTATACGCCGGTCAAGTGCAGCTCTAGGCGATTCGCACCAAATCTATCTTCCGCTTTGCTTGCTGCTCTTTTTTTTCTCCTTCTTTCTTTTCGCTGAAGGAGCAGTTCGAATCTTCCCTCTGATTTGAACCGGGGTCTTTGTTATGTACGTGGTGCGAGGCTCTCGCGAGGGAAGAGCAATCTTTCGCCGTAATACAAATGAACCACCCGCAAAGCTTGCATGCAAGTTGCAAATTGGAAAACTCTCTACTGCAGTGCTGTACATTCATGTATGCTATCATGTATAGTCTTCATTCCTTCCGTTTTCATTTAAAACGAAGCTCCGACATGTACAGTTTTAAAAATCTTGGTACCATTATGCAGTAATTTTATAAATAAATATTAAGGCATTTATTTGATGTGGACACGTTCAAATTAGATACTGAGGATCACCTAAGTGTAGTTCCTAAAAGTTCCTTTCTGGCCGTCTCTTCAGTGTTGCCAACTAATACCAGTTATCACCAAAGAAAGGAAAAATCACAATGCTACGTACTGAAATAATAATAATAATAATAATAATAATAATAATAATAATAATAATAATAATAATAATAATAATAATAATAATTTTATTTACTATTATTTCACATCACATATTCATTATGTATGAGGTCTCGCCCACCTCATTGATTATTACACGACTACTCTGAAGTAGCCAATGTGTATTATTACTATTTAATACGATAAAAATTCGTACCGGCACCGGGAATCGAACCCAGGACCTCTCAGCTCTGCACGCTGAGCGCTCTTTCCAACTGAGCTATGCCGGGACACGATACTCGGCGCCGGCCGAACCACTCTCGTAATGCTATTTACGGCCTTACTACCTGCATTTGAGACGATACACGTTATATATGCAGGAACGCATATTTACTAGAGGAGAGGAGCATTACGAGAAGGGTTCGGCCGGCGCCGTGTATTGTGTCCCGGCATAGCTCAGTTGGAAAGAGCGCTCAGCGCGCAGAGCTGAGAGGTCCTGGGTTCGATTCCAGGTGCCGGTACGAATTTTTCTCGTATTAAATAGTAATATTACTATTATTTATTGTGCTGTACAGCAGCCAGAGGCCAATAACAGTCCAGCACAAAGCATAATTACAAAATGACAAAATTAAGAATGACAAAATCACAAAAGTTCATAAAATAATTATTACATATAAAGACAACAATTACAATTAATGCCAATAATGACAATGAATGGACGGAAGAAAATGGATTACTAAAATACATACAATGATGACAATTAAGAATGATCGTAATTGAAAATGAAAGAATTGAATCATATAAATGAATAAGCTAATAATAATAATAATAATAATAATAATAATAATAATAATAATAATAATAATAATACAATTATTGTGCAGACTTCTTTCACCCATTTAGACTCAATCTCGTGAAAGTTTTCAACCAAAAGTAGATACCCACAATTAGGCGGGCCCTTTGATCATGCTCTGTATAAAGCTATCGCTTTAAGAAAACACTACATAAAGGGCATAATAAGCTCTATGGGAAAATAAATGTTAAATATTCACTATCTCGTCTGAACTCAAAATCTGGTTTTCGTAACTAGAAACACTAGCTACAACTCGATTCATACCAGAGAATTTCAATTACACGTAAGTGCTGATATCTACATGAAACATCTCCTAATTAGACAATGTTTTGTACTAAAAAGCAAACACTCGCAGACGCGCAACTCTGAAATAGCGTACACAGACGGTAAGGTTGGTACGAAATTGGATATTTATTGACAGAACGCTCCTGTAAATAAGTAAACATATTTCGAAGGCTTCTACACGGATAGGAACGGCAAGGAAGTGGCATATTGTTCTAAGATATGGACTCCACTGGCGAAGTTGCAAAGCCCTCTCTCTCTCTCTCTCTCTCTCTCTCTGTTTTTCTTCTCTTCTAGATAGTTACTATGATACGTTAGAAGTCCAAGCTGGTAATATAATTATCCAATCTCAGACCTCCCACCAACGCTCTCCCATTCACAAGAGGGACGTAATCAAGTAAAATAAAGTTTTTCGAACTTACTAGCTGTTAAATTAAATACACAACATGTCTCCAGGCTTCATTAATTCTCCCCCGGAGTTGGAGAAATGTCACAAAATTGCAGGAAGTAGCGAACTTGGCTGTGATGTGAAAGCGCAGGGAGAACTAGCAGGTATAGTTCTGAAAACCGCGCTATAGGGTGAACAGAAAATCACTTTACAGACGAATAAATAGCCTTAATATTGTTTCTGAAGATTTGAAGTTGAAAAAGAGCTTGAAACTAGCATTATTAAAGACAGCAGAGATAAGAATCCAAAGAACACCTGACTACACATTTTCAAATGAAAGTATAGGCCTAAATTGCGAAATGATACTTAAAAAAGAATTCGCATTTTTCATGGAAAAATTATGCAATAAAAATTTGGTATTACGTATTACGAGAGTGAGTGCAGGTTAATTCAGCTTCATAAGATTTATATTTGATAACGGCCGAGAAAAAAAAACAGTGTTACATTATAATCACTTCGAAAACGTCTGAAAGACGACATTCCACCAAGAAGAGGAAGAAGAATCAACCTTCTTAATGTATCCAGCTGTTTGCTGACAACATGAAGTCCGCTATAGTTTTTCAGTTCTTGTTTTTCATGAGAAATGAGGGGTGTTTTGATCGGTGTTCATTATAGATGCTTGTTGCTAGTAGCCAGAGTTGGGGTGTAGTCAATATATACTGCAGGGCTGTCTTTTTGCAATTGGTATTGATGATTTTAATTTACTTCTTTTGTGGTATATGGATGGACAGTGTAGAACAGTCATGACAATTGATGCCCGTAGGAGCAAGCGCGCGCTTTAGAGCTCAGGAGAGCCTGAGCGCTTTACAGCGGAAAGGAAAGAGACAGACGATAGAGGTAGTATATACAGCTTGGTCGAGCTATATACAGGGATTGCCAGCACTGATTCAATGGATAAAGGGAAGAGAACTTATTAAAACTGTATCCATGTTAATTTTTACATTTGTCTGAGAAGTATAAGTGCATTATAAGAATGTAAGTTTCAATTTTAATGCTCATTTTTTTACAAGTTTGATTTTTTTATTCAAAAGAAATATTTTCTGAACTTCTTTTGTAGAAAAGTGAAATTTTCAGATATAGACCTATTTATTTAGTAGCCTTACAGAATGTTTTCGTAAATCTAATATATCATAAATACGTATTACTGAAGATAGTGTATTGAAAAGTTTGAAAATATTCGCATGGAAATTGTTTGTAAGGAAATTAATTAACAAAGCAACTACTGTTACATCATGAGCAAAAGATACGTGCCCATGTGTTGTAAAAATGTCAGCTCTATAGCTTCAGCAGATTTCGAGAAAATCGCATAATGCGATAAGGGTTTTGTTATGGAGTATTAGTTACACTTAAAACATATACAGCACTTAGCTAACTTTGCTTTGTACTGTAGTATTGTTTTGATTAGTTTATTGATTACTTTTATAAGGCTAAAGGTACCATCAATATCAATTCCAACTTACCATGTCATACTCAATCTCTTTTTTTTTGGGGGGGGGAGATATCACTTTCTTTATGAATGATGTGTTTCATTCATTTAGTACAGTATAGTTGTACTACTATGAAATTTATGTGAATATTCCTTCTTAACTCTTTATTATGTTATTAACGTTTAAAACACAACTGCAGTATTAAGAAATTGGTATTAGTACTTTTGTTTTATAGACAATATAGGTAATATCAAACAGAAAGAAGCCACACAAAAATAACGACATAAAATTTCACGTTCCGTTTGAAGTTTGCGCACCACTGTTTTCTTAATCGAATAGGCTGCTTATTCATATACACAACCCTTTCTCTTTCCATACTTAGCGCTTGATGCCCGCGCATGACGTCTAGGTCAGAAAAATGCGCTTGCTTTGACATCACTGGTGTAGAAGAATGTGTTCCAGATCTTCATCATGATTATTACACCACAGATAAGTAGGAGTATCAGAAAGGTGAAATCGGTGTAGGTACAATTGTGTGACAATGTGACCTGTTCTGGCTCTTTTTGAAAATCTTTGAAAAGAAGAATAAGAAGAGGAGGAGGAGGAGGAGGAGGAGGAAGTTGATGTTATGTATTAACCTACTACATCTTCGGCACTTTAAATCTCCCTGTCTTTCCATAGATTTTCAGGAATATCCCTAATCTTCATTTCTTCATGTAACTTATATCATTCTACCATGTTTTCCGTGGTCGCCTCTTCTATTCATTCCAGTGATTTTACACTTCATCCCTATCTTTGGAAAGTCGTCTGACCTCCATTCGCTTTACATGTCCGTACCGCATAAGTTGCTTTGTTCTTATTTCCTCCACTATAGTGTACGTCAATTCAATTCAAATCAATTTATTAAGCCATTAAACATACAGTGATAGACTTCGCCACAATACAGAAGGAGGAAAAAAAAATACATTTGAAAATACATATATAATTGAAAACAGTAAAGTTTAATTAGAATGAAAACACAAAACATTTTGAAATTCTAAAATTAATGAATAGTAATATACGTTACAAGAGCGGTATGTTGACGTTTTCATGTTCGAGGAAAAGATTGAAAAAGCTCAACTACTTTCGCTTTTTCAATTTCCGAGAACATGAAAACAAACATACCGCTCGTGTATCGTACATTATTTTGTGCGAAGATCGTTTATTACATACCTGAAAGACGAATTTCTAATTAGTTGTAATGAAATCTCCATCTTGGTTTCTGTTTAATGACGGCAACTTTAGAAAACAAAAATATCTATACTCCAGCAGGCCGTGATACACGTCTGTCTTTTTTTCTCCCCAGTCTATAAATGCGAACTTAAAACAAACGGTAAGGTTATGTAATGATTTATTTTTCATTTTAATATTTTAACAATATTATTTATATAACATATTGCAGTAATAACATCGGCATCTGGAGTCTTGTTGATTTTTTCACGGCTTCCTTAATGTTACTTGTATCAGGAATGCAATAAGTTTCGTGGAGTAGTAGACTTTACTTAATTTTTGCAAATATTTAAGAACAATAATTAACATTGCAATTAAGGTGAAATTGCAGTGGTAAGTTTCCAATTTATAATTATTACTATGTTAAACGTCTGTAAAAATAATATGTTAAAAGCCTAAAGCAGTAAAATGAATGTCGCGCTTAAGCGGTAAGAAGAGGGAAATTGTTATGTGTGTTACGTTGGGAATACTGAATGTGGTATTTCACACTTACCGCGTATTGGTTCTGTGCGGAAAACAAGCAAATACGCACGATCTCGCACAAAATACTTTACTCTTAATGTAATAATTGTAACTAATGTAAATAACTTTATTTATGTTAAGAAACTCATCTACAGATTAGAAGGGATTAATTAAAAGCCAAATATAAAATCTAGCTTTGAAACTATTGGTTGGTAACTTATAATATTGACTGGGAAGCTTATTACATAATTTCATCCCCACGACAGAAAAATTTGTACTAGTTTTATGTAATCTACAGTATGGGATATTAATTTGTTCACTATTTCTAATTTCATGATCATGTATATTGGCTATTAATGAATAATTGTCTATATTTTGTCGAGTGTAAAGGACTAGGTCGTATATATATAAATTTATGACAGTTAATATCTGTGATTGTTTGAAAAGAGGTCGACAATGTTCAAGATAGTTTGATTGGCGTAGAATTCTAATGGATTCTTTTGCAAAATCAAGACACTCCTAATTTTGCTTCCATTTATTCCCGATAAATGCTGTTAATAATATTTAATCTTCGTCAACTAGGTGAGGTTGCCAGAGACAGACAATATAAATAGTAGCATATACGGTGTGATATTTAAATGCCTCACAAGATAATGGTTTTACAGAAATAGAAATTTACATTATTGCTATTAAATGACACAATTAAAATAAGCTATTGCATATATCGTTGTCATAATGTTGATTTCGTTAATTTTTATTTATCCGCGGACCGTAGAAGTTATGTTCACAGAGGATGATCAGTATGAGTTTAAATTTTTTAAATTACGGTTTATTTAACGACGTTCGCAACTGCCGAGGTTATATCAGCGTCGCCGGCGTGCCGGAATTTTGTTCCACAGGAATTCTTTTACATGATAGTAAATCTACTGACATGAGCCTGTAGCATTTAAGCACACTTAAATGTCATCGACCTGGGCCGGGATCGAAACCGCAACCTCGAGCATAGAAGACCAGCGCTATACCCACTGCGCTACTGAGGTCGACAGTATGAGATTATGATCAGTGATTTTGAAATTGAATAGGTCATTAGAAAAAGGGCCCAACTCCACTTTTTTTTTAAATTCACTTTTTTGCATATAAACATACTAGATGTAAGCGCGCATCTGTTGAGTGGAAAAGTGTCCCGCTGAACCAACTCTAAGCATGCTAAAATTACTGTTAAAATATGGGTTGACTAGAAAAAGGACCCATTTCCAGGATATGGGACGTTCTTCTGTTCACTCAATGATGCATTCCCTCTTCTCACTTTAAGACTTCCTGTTTATCTTGCCGTTGTTTTGCTGCGACATTGTTGACTTGCGTAATCGTATTGCTTACTCATTGCCAAGTTCATAATATTATTATTAATACCTGCAAGACAGAATTTGAAGGAAAGTATAACCTTAAACGTAGGTACATTCAAGTGCGTAAATTTACTTGTCTGCTTGTGTAATGGAAAATTTTTCATTGCTCACTAAATTTCGGCCAGTGTATGAAATTAGCTAGCAAGTTACTATAAAATATACTGTTGCCGAAAACATTAAATAAATACAACATATTTCGGTGGTTTAGAAAAAAAAAGAATTCAGATTTCTCATCAATAAAATATGGAGATTAAAAAACTACCGCGGACAGACTAACATCCTACCTTTTAGCCCGAGGTCTGACATGTCGGTTACAAAAAGCCTTCGTCTAACAGTTTATTCTAAAATAGGTACAATAACAAAAACTAATGAGGGCGAAACAAGCAGTGCAGTGGCGTGTTATTTGCAGACAATTTTACAGATTCTGTGGAGGCTAAATTTTGGAAATGCGGTTGATTAGTTCTTAACAGTTGGGCTTCATGTAATCCCTAAAAGATTCGAAACCATCTCACACCGTTCCACACCTCCATTTCATTTTGTTAATGAAATAAGAGTATCAAATGTAAACAACTTTAACTGACCATTTATCGTCGGAGACAATGATAAATGAAAAATTCACTGTTGTTGATGTCAAAGGATTTATGATCAAAGACTATGTTTCTGCATTTTGTGTACCGTATTTCAAAAAAGTTGTAACTAATAAAGGTTATAAATTTCAAATAACAAAATATAAGGAGTTTGTATTTAGGGACCAACATAAAGATAATGTGGAGACTTGAGGGTGAGAAATTTCAGTTATAAAACCTGGTATTAAAACAGTACCTTTTCCAACACAGCCTTTGTATAGGCCCTACCACAATGCTACCTATAAATGCAAATAAACTCAAAGATGTTCTTAAACTCACAAAGTACATTAATAAATAAAGTGCTCTTGTCTATTATAGAAACTAAATTGCTACCAATATCATTACTGCAGACGACGAGTAAGACATTATGATGATTTTTCATTGCACATAACTGCATATTTTTGTTCCTCAGTTTCTAAATGTGATACATAGTTTGTATGTAACTAGTAGTTAACTGTTTTAATGCAATGATAACAGAATAAATTTTTTTTCCCCCAATTTCCATTTTTTATGTCGTCTAAACTAATTCAGTAGAAAAAGGGCCCAAATTCGCAGAATTAATAAATATGTATTTAATAAACTAAAGCAAGTAGAACATTCAAACATTACATGCAAGTGTGTGGATACCCTATCTACCATGAGAGAAAAAATCATTGAGCTCTGCAAATTACAAGAAATCACTATTCTTTTTTTGTCTCTCCTGAAAAATTTAGAATTGTGGATTTGGGCCCTTTTTCTAATGACCTATTCAATTATTTAAATCTTGTATTAAAAATAAAAGTTAAGGAGATATGTTGTACGTAGAAAGACCTTGGCATAGCAAATATGACGAATTTGGTTTTATTCCCACAAAACTTGAAAGTAAACACTGTGCAGTTCCATCTTGTGGCTCGATAATTAAAAATACAGGAATACGACGTTTCCAAGCACACAGAAGTCTATGTAAGATTAATTTAATTCCATGAAAGAAATTTATAACCATGCATAGAAAATCGTGTACAATTAATTTTATACTCGACGTACCGTAGAAGTGGGTAAAGTCAATCAGTGGGTGTAAAATCGATCATTTGCGATTTTTTTTGAAAATTATATATTTTCTCAGTTACTTTTTAAAATTTTGTTATGCTGACTTCATTGCCTTACATTGCAAATGTAAGCGAGGGGGACAACAAAAAGCCTGCGAATGCCAACAATGGGAACACAGTGTAATTACCGTTGAAGTGAAAATTGTTATTTTCAACTTTTTCTCTTAAACGAAAACAAAGTCTTACAAACTCTAAATTTAGTAGTATTAGTATTAGTATTTATTTATTTAACCTGGTAGAGATAAGGCCGTCAGGCCTTCTCTGCCCCTCTACCAGGAGATTCCAACTACAATATCAACAATAAAATTACAATTAGTATTAAATTTACAATTACAATTACAAACAATATTACAGTTAGTATTAAATTTACAATTACAATAAAATCAAAGTACGAAAAGATTACCTGAATAATTAAAGCTAGATAATTTATCATAGAGAAACAAAGAATATTTTATATTTACTGAATTACAAATCAAATCTAGAATAACAAAATTGTATAGTGATGAAATTACTGAATATTGAAATATTTTGTCATAGATTAAAGAAACTATTTACAAGTAATCAATTACTGACCAAGTGCCTAGTAAGTTTTCGTTTGAATTCAATTTTATTTCGACAGTCCCTTATGCTAGCAGGTAGCGACTTCCAGAGTCTTGGCAGGGCTATTGTGAAAGAAGATGAGTATGAGGAGGTGCGATGGGATGGTATTGTTAGTATTGTTTCATGACGAGAGCGTTGTTCAGATTATGGTGGGAAGAAAGGTAAGTGAAGCGAGACGACAGGTATTTCAAGATTTCAAGAGAAAGAGAAGTGAATGTAAATTTCTTTTCTTATGTAGTTTAAGCCAACCTATTGCTTCCAGGGATGGGGTAATATGATCATATTTACGAACATTGCTTACAAAACGTACACACAAATTATGAGCACATGACTAAATTATAGTCAGCAGTGAAAGAAGACAGGAATTATACGTAAGTACTTTTCTTTGAGATTGTATCCTGAAATAATAGTTTTGCAGTTCGTAAATGTTAGTATTGAAACTTATTATTTTAAGAAAACTTGTACCTTTGTAGGGTTAAGTGGATCATGCCATCGACCTACTCGAAACAGATAGGACCAGCAGGAAGAATAAATTGTTCACCGAAATACCTCCAACTAACACTTATAAACAGAAAAGTGTCATAGTATAGCTGATATTGATGGGATAGTGGGGAAAGAGGAAGACGAAATTATGGTGAATTTCTTGCATAAGAGAAGCACTGCCAAAGGAACATATTTTGTACACCCCTTGGTACCTGACTACGGGAACAACGTAATTTCTAAAGTGACATGAGGAGGCAAAGATTTCATATAACATCTGATATAAACCTAAGCAATGTTGAATATAATTGAAGGGCGGTATTTCAATGTAAATTTTGAATTGTTAAATCTTTGTTTGTTGGTATGTAAAGTATTAAAATGTGTTTTCATGTTTTATAAGTTGGCATTCATAATCACATTTGTACAGTGGAGACCTAGAGGCCTAATTGTATCGAATAGTATGATCACAGAAACAAAAGATACACTATATAATGCTATAGGCAAATATTGCAGATTATTATTGTTTTTTACATCCCTTGTAACAAATAAAATATATGCAATACACTTAATTTGTTTTTTTAAAACATAAATAGTGATCGACTTTACCGCGCAATATTTTAAAATCGATCTTAAACTAAAAATTCAATGGTGATCGACTTTACCCTATTTAAGCAGGTAACATCGATCACAAGTAAAAAAAAATCAGTTTTTGTTATAGATTGTAATTCACTTCTTGTAACGTGCCGTCATAAGTGAAGGGTAAGATGACATAGTGCTATTTTCTGAGGAACTTCGCTCCATTGCATAACCTCAATATCATTTAAAAAATTGCAAAATTTTGATCGACTTTACCCTCTTCTACAATACGTGTCTTGTAATTTGCACTGCCGATCCTGTGTTCCCCCTATCTGACGTCCAGACTGTACCTGTGTACTCAAGAAGTGAGAACGGTATTAGAGGAAAATTTCTTTTGTAAGCCCTAAAAAACTCTTCCCGATAAATTCTAACTTTTTTTTTTTATAGATTAGCCAGTTATATCTGGATGTGGACGGGGAACATTTCCATAAAACAGTTTTAAGTAATTTACTACAGTTGCTAATTTATTAACACATATTCCACCTTACCGAGTGAGTTGCTTCAGACGGTAGCGTTTGAAACTCGCATTCGGGAGGTCCCGGGTTCAAAGCCGGTGGTCGGCCAATCTGTCCACTGGGGTTTTTCATGGTTTCCCTCAGTCACAAAGGTAAATGCCGGATTGAAAATTTACGTACTATAATTCATCACCACCTCAGTCACCAATATCATAAGCATTAATCAAAATCTACATCAATTACATGAACACAAGCCATCTATAACACACAAGAGAAACAGGAAGTCACCAATAGTAGTAGGGTAAAGATTGGTAATATTGTGATAGTTCTTTTTGAGCGTTTATTGCAATTTTACTAGCGAGAGGAAGATTTTTTTTTTTTTTTCGTCAACATATTATAGTAATATACGTTACAAGAGCGGTATGTTGACGTTTTCATGGTCGAGGGAAAGATTGAAAAAGCGAAACGTAGTTGAGCTTTTTTCATTTCCGAGAACATGAAAACAAACATACCACTCGTGTATCGTACATTATTTTGTGCGAAGATCGTTTATTACATACCTGAAAGACGAATTTCTAATCAGTTGCAATGAAATCTCCATGTTGGTTTCTGTTTAATGACGCCAACTTCGGAACACCAAAATATCTTTCTTCAACATTGTTGCTGTAAAATGTTTTCTGTGTTTACTATACTCCAGCAGGCCGTGATATACGTCTGTCTTTTTTTCCCCAGTCTATAAATGCGAACTTAAAACAAACGGTAAGGTTATGTAATGATTTATTTTTCATTTTAATATTTTGACAATATTATTTATATAACATATTGCAGTAATAACATCGGCATCAGGAATCTTGTTGATTTTTTCACGGCTTCCTTAATGTTACTTGTATGAGGAATGCAATAAGTTTCGTGGAGTAGTAGACTTTACTTAATTTTTGCAAATATTTAAAAACAATAATTAACATCGCAATTTAGGTGAAATTGCAGTGGTAAATTTCCAATTTATAATTATTACTATGTTAAACGTCTCTAAAAATAATATGTTAAAAGCCTAAAGCAGTAAAATGAATGTCGCGCTTAAGCGGTAAGAAGAGGGAAATTGTTATGTGTGTTACGTTGGGAATACTGAATGTGGTATTTCACACTTACCACGTATTGGTTCTGTGCGGAAAACAAGCAAATACGCACGATCTCGCACAAAAGGAATGTTCGTGGACAAGTTTCTGCACAAAACCGGCCCTTCTCTCGCTCAGTAAAATTGTAATAAATTCTCAAAAGAACTATCACAATATTACCAGCCTTTACCCGTCCCGCGCCGTGGCGTAGTGGTCTGAGGCATCCCGTTACGGAACGCGCGCTGGTTCGAGTCCTCATGGGGGAAGAAATTTTCTCATGAAATTTCGGCCAGTGTAGGGACCGGTGCCCACCCAACATCGTAATGCACTTGGGGAGCTACGATAGGTAGCGAAAATCCGGTTTCGCAAACCGGGGGATTATCGTGCTCACCACACGATACCTCCATTCTGGTTGGGTGATCGTCCACCTCTACTTCGGCATGTGGGTGTGAGGCCAGCAGCCGGCTGGTTGGTCTTGGCCCTTCCTGGGCTGTAGCGCCATGGATTTACTTTACTTTTTCTTACCCTTTACCCACAGATCCTAAACACGCGATATGACACACAGCTGTTAAAGCGTATATAAATAAAATTCACAAAAAAAATCCTCTTGCGTTTTTATCGCGGGTTATGCCACTATGTTTCACATCCGGGGCGTTAATCATTGCCGAAGTTGCCTGCATGCAAGTTGTTTTGTGCGAGATCGTGCGCATTTGCTTGGTTTCCGCACAAAACTAATCCGCGGAAAGTTTCAAATTCCACATTCATTATTCCCAACCTAACACACATAACATTTCCCTCTTCTTACCGCTTAAGTGACATATTGATTTTATTGCTTTAGGCTTTTAACATATTATTTTTAGAGACGTTCAATATAGTAATAATTATAAATTGGAAACTTACCACTGCAATTTCACCTAAATTGCACTGTTAATTATTGTTTTTAAATATTTGCAAAAATTAAGTAAACTCTACAACTCCACTAAAGTTACTGGATTCGTGATGGGTGGGGGAAGACAGACGTATATCACGGCCTGCTGGAGTATAGTAAACACAGAAAACATTTTAAAGCAACAATTTTGAAGATGGATATTTTTGTTTTGCAAATTTGCCCCCATTGAACAGAAACCAAGATGGAGATTTCATTGCAACTAATTAGAAATTCTTCTTTCAGGTATGTAATAACCGGTCTTCGGCCAAAATAATGTACGATACAATGAGCGGTATGTTTTCTTTCAATTCTGGGAAATTAAAAAAGCTCAACTACGTTTCGCTTTTTCAAACTTTTCCTCGAACATGAAAACCTCAACATACCGCTCTTGTAACGCATATTACTATTATATCTGAAAAATAAAACATTACAAAACTGTGAAGAATCATACTTCGAAGTTATTTGAACATAAAAGGAATATATATATATATATATATATATATATATATATATTTTGATGTACCGAAGTACATGCAGATATTCTGCGTCATCATGTGATGAAAGAGTGATGGAACGGAGAAAATTCTCTCCCTGCGCCGGGATTTGAACCCGGGTTTTCAGCTCTACGTGCTGATGCTTTATCACTAAGCCACGCCGGATACAACCCCGACGCCGGTCAGAATCGTCTCAGATTAAGCTCCATCTCTTGGGTTCCCTCTAGTCTTTCTGCACTACGTCATAGATGTCTATGAACGCAGGACCGAAGTCCATGCATGTGTTGAGGTGCACTCGAATAACTGGTTGGCCGGGATCCGACAAAAATCACAAAGTGATTTATTACGCATAGGCCTATCATATGTATTTTGATGTACCGAAGTACATATGATATTTCCATGCAGATATTCTGCGTCATCATATGATGAAAGAGTGACTTAGTGGAAAAGCATCAGCACGTAGAGCTGAAAACCCGGGTTCAAATCCCGGCGCCGGAGAGAATTTTTCTCCGTTCCATCACTCTTTCATCATATGATGACGCAGAATATCTGCATGGAAATATCATATGTACTTCGGTACATCAAAATATATATGATATGCGTAATAAATCACTTTGTGATTTAAGACGGCGCCTATACCGTCGGATCCCGGCCAACCAGTCACTCATTCGAGTGCACCTCAACACATGCATGGACTTCGGTCCTGCGTTCATAGACATCTATGACGTAGTGCAGAGGGCGGCCACTAGAGGGAACCCAAGA
Source organism: Periplaneta americana (assembly GCA_025594305.2). NCBI lineage: Eukaryota > Metazoa > Arthropoda > Insecta > Blattodea > Blattidae > Periplaneta > Periplaneta americana. The sequence continues at coordinate 22,448,123 of JAJSOF020000009.1, read as the reverse complement.
GAGGGAGCTTAATCTGAGACGATTCTGACCGGCGTCGGGGTTGTATCCGGCGTGGCTTAGTGGATAAAGCATCAGCACGTAGAGCTGAAAACCCGGGTTCAAATCCCGGCGCCGGAGAGAATTTTTCTCCGTTCCATCACTCTTTCATCATAAAAGGAATAGATTTTCCCACAGATAGCATGGTAAGATACGTAAGGCTAACTATTTCTGTGTTAGGGACGATAGACACACGGATGTTTTTGGCTATGTTCGAACACAGGACCCGCTGCACATCTTTGAGTGTGAAATTATTTATACATAAAACAGACCCTGCGACCCCAAGTAGGTCAAGTTCCTCTCAGAGGAGAAAGTGGCTTCGTTAAAGGTCAAGATTGTCTGACACACCGATATCATTCCCCTTGCCTCCCGCGATACAAGTTTTAATCGATAGGTGTGACAACAGGATGTTTCACAACTGCAACGATTCTAATATTCTTTCAAATTTGTATTAAATATTGATTCTGTATTCCGTTATTTTGTCTGTTAATGTAAACACATGTAGTAATTCTTTCCTTACATTGAGAGAGTCCCGAAATTCGCGCAAAGAGCTATATCGTAAGAATCCTGGACAATATTGAAGACAAAAATGTTAGCGAAAAAAGTGACTCCGAAGCATTCTCAACCCTTAAATTGGCAAAACTTCATTTCTCACCCTAGTTTATTAAACCGTGTCGGACTGTAAAGAAAACAACTATCGCAATGTCCATATTTTATAATGTGCAATATTATAGTATTGTGAAATTTTAATTTTTCTAGCAATTTTTTTTCTATTCTTCTATTAAAATTATGGCATATATCCTATTAATTTGTTGTATCCTATAGGATACATTGCCAATTTAAGGGTTAATTACACAATTGGGCAACTCTCCAGAACACAGTAGTTCATTGTAGTGTAATATTTACTGTATTTATCATTAACTAAAGACCACGCCTGCGGAGTAACGGTTAGCGTCCATATTTTATATGTTGTGCAATATTATAGTATTGTGGAATTTTAATTTTCCTACCAATTTTTTTTTCTATTCTTCTATTAAAATTATAGCATATAGCCTATTAACCTGTTTTATCCTATAGGATACATTGCCAATTTAAGGGTTAATTACACAATTGGGTAACTCTGCACAACACAGTAGTTCATTGTAGTGTAATATTTACTGTATTTATCATTATACTTCGCACGAAAACATGACGACCTTCCCTCATCCCCTTCACCAGTTAACTGCAGGCACGCGCAAGGGATAAACCCTTAGCCGAGTTGCCAATTCTTGAAGTCATTGTGATTTGCGAACGTTTTTCAAACTGTGTTCCGTGAAACCGCGATTTTCAGAAAGACTAATATTATCTTTGTAAATATACCTTAATTTATAATTACTAAAACAAAATTGGTATAAAAATGAACAAACTTATTTTAAAAACACTTTATATTTATATTTTCACTAACATGTTTTGCCTAAATAAACAAAAAAATGCAGACTTCTATAATACGTGTTAAATTCTCATGTTCCTGAAGTTCCAGAATTTTATACTTAATTAAGAATGTTGCGCTGGTAAAATTTTCTGAGACTATGATCATTGAATAGTTATAGAATTTATAGTACAAAAGAGTAAATTTAGATTTTATCAGCTTCGCCTTAGGTGATAATTTCCACGAACGCATAAAATCTGTTTACTCTAGTATGCTATACAATATTTTATTCATTACTGGTATGTAAATTTAATTTTAAATTATAGGGCTTTTCTTTGTACCGTGTTATTGGCGAATAAGTTCATATATATTCATTTTACTATTGCTAATATGTTGCTTGTCATGTAGAGAGTGATTTAAAAACATTTAATTCACTGCTGTAAGTTAGAAAACTTTTAAGCGCTGCTGTGAATAATGTCATTATTTAGTTGCTAAGGACGGTCTTGCTGTTGGCGATATCTCTTTCGCGTACTGTTCACATACTGTTCGGCGAAGTAAATCACGTATAAAATCGTCTATCTTACCGAATTATGTTTTAATTTGTTTATTTTCTCTTTAGTTGGTGAACCGTAATTCTTAATTTCTATGCCCATATATCCAACTCCGCCGGTTGCGTCCGATGTTAAGTGATTAAGATTTATACTTATTAATCTGCCTGAACTTTCCATTACTTTATGGATAGAATTTCTAACGTTAGACACAATTTTAACACTTTGTTTTCTTAGCTACGCTCCTCTCCAAATAAGATATTCTGTTTTCTTCGAACGTGTTATTTGTTGTTCTTGTCGTGATGTTCCTGGATCTTCAGGTGTATCAGGAGGCCTGGCTGCGGATCATCTGCTCCAACATTCATTAATCATGGCCGGAATAAATTAGACATATTGAAGCGCACAACGTTATAAAACAACACGTTGACAAAGACACTGAGAATGGGTGAAACCCAACAGGTAGAGGCAATGACTGCTATATTTGGCAATGCTGGGGTCTATTGTATTTCTGCCACGCGGCTAGGGGTTGAGTAGAGGATGGGGGTTTATGAGGGATTACCAATTCCAAGAAGCGAGGCCGTCATGTTTCCGAGCCAAGTATAACTAAAGACCACGCCTGCGGAGTAACGGTTAGCGTCCATATTTTATATGTTGTGCAATATTATAGTATTGTGAAATTTTAATTTTCCTACCAATTTTTTTTCAATTCTTCTATTAAAATTATAGCATATAGCCTATTAACCTGTTTTATCCTATAGGATACATTGCCAATTTAAGGGTTAATTACACAATTGGGTAACTCTGCACAACACAGTAGTTCATTGTAGTGTAATATTTACTGTATTTATCATTAACTAGAGACCACGCCTGCGGAGTAACGGTTAGCGCGTCTAGCCGCGAAACTAGGTGGCCCGGGTTCGATTCCCGGCGGGGCATGTTGCCTGGTTGAGGTTTTTTCCGGGGTTTTCCCTCAACCCAATACGAGCAAATGCTGGGTAACTTTCGGTGTTGGACCCCGAACTCATTTCACCGGAATTATCACCATCTCATTCAGACGCTAAATAACCTAAACTGTTGATAAATGCGTCGTAAAATAACCTACTTAAAAAAATCATTAACTAAAATGCTAAATAATGGATATAGGTAGGCCTACAATAATTTATTACGAATTTAAGATAAATGCAATATAACGTAGACATAATTTCTACAGAAAGATAATTAAGATCCTTTTTCTGTGGCATTTCTCTTCTCGGGAGATGGACGTTCCCAGCTTCCAAACATCTTCGTAGCCTAACAAGCAAATATTCTGATGGGGGCAGATAAAATGTTATTTTTTTCTTCCACCATGTTAATAATGTCAAAAGAAGTGCTCATACAAATTTTGGCCACTCAACCGCAATTACGAGGTCGTCCAGAAAGTGATTTTCCTAGGGTTATTTACAGAAAAAAAGCATAATTGCATGGATTGTTTTATTGAAAGAGATACAGCAATTGTTGCGCTATTTCTCAACATATCCCCCACTGGAATGGAGACATTTGTCGTACCATGGGATCAATTCGTGTATCCTTGTATCGTAGAAGTCAGCCGTCTGGGATCGGAACCAGCGTTTGACAGCCTTCTGCACCTCTCTGTCGATCCCATAACAAATGTTTCAATTCCGGTGGGGAATATGTTGAAAAATAGCTCAACAATTGCTGTGTTTGTTCCAATAAATTTTTCCAATGGCATTGTGTTTTCTTTCTGTTAACGGCGTCTGGCGAACTTATTTTTTTGCGGCCTTCGTAAAAGCGGTCAAGTGGCCAGAATTTGTATAAGCACTTATTTTGACATTATTAACATGGTGAAATGAAAATAATTAACTTTTTTATCTGCCCCCATTAGAATGTTTGCTTGTGAGTCCAGCCACCAGGCATACGGTTCCTTTTCTTTCTTTCTTTCTTTCTTTCTTTCTTTCTTTCTTTCTTTCTTTCTTTCTTTCTTTCTTTCTTTCTTTCTTTCTTTCTTTCTTTCTTTCTTTCATTCATTCATTCATTCATTCATTCAGGTATTGCAGTTAAGTATCGTCAGAAGCAATAGCATGCATCATGAAGCTACAATCATTATAGCTTGAGAGTGTTTTTTCTTTTGTTAGTAACTTTTTATCTCCTTAAAAATGATTTATTAATGAAATAATAATACATACACTTAGAACGATTAAAGACATAGGCTATATTAACAACTTCTCTTTTACAAGTAATCTATGCATTTTGAGTTTGAAGTATGAACGTTACTTTAGTAAGTGTGTACTTATTTACTCTTCTATTTTGTAAATAATTGTAATTTATTTTATTCTTGCATTTGTTTACACGTCAGATTTCAGCTCTGTATTACGCTTATTTCTTTGTTGTTATCGGTGTGCATTAGTTGAATTATGTATTATTTATGAAAATAAATGTACTAAGTGTCCAATCAAATATAGGCCTATTTCAAGCTAACACTTTTCTTAGATTAAATAAATTATATTTCCTTAAATTTTTACTCCATTTGTGTAGTCAGAAAATGTCATCAGAATTCTTGTATGGTGAAGTGCGCCTGGTGTTCTATCTATCCTGCAAAACATTAGGAGGAACCGCTTGAAAGTCTAATATTCGGTCGGATGTTCAACCTCGCCGGTTGTTCTCCCACCTGTCGAATATAAACCGGTTTTAAGCGATGTTCTGCAGCTCTCTAGTATGAATTTCGTACCTCTGCAATTGAAGAAAACTGGAAGAATGTGACCATGTATGTATGTATGTATGTATGTATGTATGTATGTATGTATGTATGTATGTATGTATGTAATGTAAATGTATGTATGTATGTATGTATGTATTTATTCACACTGCAATGGGTATATACCCGGTTGCAGTGGTAACTGGTGTTACACTGCAATAATGACAATAATAAACGTATTAATTAAAAATACAATTAATAATAATACTAATAATAACAATAATATTAATGATAATAATAATAATAATAATAATAATAATAATAACAACAGGGAACTGTGGGTAAAGTAACAAAATCATATTTAAAATAAAAGTTCATTTTGATTTCTGCTTAATACATTGTACTGTGAATAAATAAATACTTTACTGTAGACTGTCTTTTATGAGCTTTAATTTTAATTTTTTCAAATATCATTATGAAAACTGTCTTACGTACTCTGTTAAACACAGAATTATTGAATAATTTGAAGGAAAATTGTTCCGGGGCCGGATATCGATCCAGGGACCCTTTGCTTAGCGCACGAATGCTCTACCGACTGAGCTACCCCAGGAACTATACACGACACCGTCACAATTCTTCCTTTACATCCACACAACTCAAATGGGCTGACAAGACGCCAGAACCCAATTTTGAGTGCACACAAATACTGTGTGACTTAAATTGTGGTATAGTTTCCAGGGTAGCTCAGTCGGTAGAGCATTCGTGCTCTAAGCGAAGGGTCCCGGGATCGATACCCGGCCTCGCAACAGTTTTTCCTTGAAACTATTCAAACCTGCTCACAGGGAGCTACTGCCTGAAAGCCAGATTTACAGAATAAATTACTCACATGTGTTGCATTTTTCTCTTGTTTCTGAACAAATAATGTTAAATGTTGCTATAAAGTCCAAATGAAGCAGGGATGATATCAAGTTTATTAATGAAAAAGTATGTTTATTTTTAAAATATACATATTTCGTTGTGATCCAGAATTCAGAGGCTTCCAATATGGATGATTCCATATTTTTTTTATTTTAACTTTGTCCTTTCCTTAACATAACATTTAATGGAAATGACCGTTAGTTGTACTTAAATATATCATTTTTAAAACCACTGAATAGATAGCTAAATTAAACATTGAATATGAGAAAAAATTTGACATCCCAGCAAAAAAAAAAAAAAAAAAAAAAAATTACAATAGGTCTGTGACAATATTACTAATAGCGTATTCAAACTCTACAGCATATGGAACAGAGACCTACAAGTCTGCACCACAATAATTTCGTTTCGCAGCGAAGCCTGAACCACAATGAAGTGCCAATAAAACGCAAAAAAAAAAAAAAAAAAAAAAAAAAAAAAAAAAAATGACTGGCTATAGAAAATTTAGTAAAGAAAGTCCGGATATTCTGCAAGAATTAAAAATACAAACTCATATCTGACATCGATCAATACGCAATCAAATGACAACAATATATCTCAGAGCATGTTTACTCAGCAACTCTTGAATTAATAATCATGCAATAGAATGTCATAGGGAGATCACCAAAACCATGCGATGGCAGGATACCGTAAGTAACATCTGTAATGCGAGCAAAGATAAGGATATTGTTTTAATTGATTATTTAACGATGCTGTATCAACTACTAGGTTATTTAGCGTCGATGGGATTGGTGATAGCGAGATGGTATTTGAGGAAATGAGGCCGAGAATTCGTCATAAGTTACCTGACATTTGCTTTACGGTTGGGGAAAACCTAGGTAGAAACCAAACAGGTAATCAGCCCAAGAGGGAATCGAAGTCACGCCCGAGCGCAACTCCGAGTCAGGAGGCAAGCGCCTTCAGCCGACCGAGCTACGCCGATGGCTAATAATCATGATGTTGACCCATTTCTGATTTCAATTATAGTTAATTCATACATTCGCAGTTTCCTAATCCCAGCATTCTCCAATATTTCTCATTTTCTTCATCTGATATCTTCTTCTGCCCCGAATGCTTCTCTAGTTCACCGTTCCTTTTAGTACATCCTTCAGTAGGCAGTTCCTTCTCAGCCAGTGAGTGACCCAATCACTAGCTTATTCTTTTCCTGATCGGTTTCAGCATAATTCTTTCTTCACCCTCTCTTTCCAACACAACTTCATGCCTTATTCTGTCTGTCCATTTACAAGTTCAATTTTTCTCCATATTCACATTTCAGATGCTTCTAGTCGCTTCTCCGCACTTCGTCATAATGTTCATGTTTCTGCCCCATGCAATGCCACACTCCACACAAAATACTTCACTAGTCTCTTCCTTAGTTCTAGAGGTACGCAGAAGATAATCCTTTTTCTATTAAAAGCTTCCTTTGCCATTGTACATTGTGCAATTTTGACTTTCTGGCAGCAGCTCATGTTACTTCTTATAGTCTACTCAAATATTTGACGCTATTTACTTGTTTTATTATTATTATTATTATTAACTTATTATTATTATTTTATTACATTATTGCTATTTGGGAAAAGGAAATTGTACCAGAACAATGGAAGGAGTCCATAATTGTACCTATTTTTAAGAAGGGGGACAAGACTAACTGTAGTAACTTTCGAGAGGAATATCACTTTTGTTGACGGCGTACAAAATTTTGTCCAATATTCTTTTGAGAAGATTAACTCCATACGTAGATGAAATTATTGGGAATCATCAGTGCGGTTTTAGAAGTAATAGATCGACTATTGATCAGATTTTTTGTATTCGACAGATAATGGAGAAAAAATGGGAATATAAGGGTACAGTACATCAGTTATTCATAGATTTCAAAAAGGCGTATGACTCGGTTAAGAGGGAAGTATTATATGATATTCTTATTGAATTTGGTATTCCCAAGAAACTAGTTCGATTAATTAAATGTGTCTCAGTGAAACATACAGCAGAGTCCGTATAGGTCAGTTTCTATCTGATGCTTTTCCAATTCACTGCGGGCTAAAGCAGGGAGATGCACTATCACCTTTACTTTTTAACTTCGCTTTAGAATATGCCATTAGGAAAGTCCAAGATAACAGAGAGGGTTTGGAATTGAACGGGTTACATCAGTTTCTTGTCTATGCGGATGACGTGAATATGTTAGGAGAAAACCCTCAAACGATTAAGGAAAAAACGGAAATTTTACTTGAAGCAAGTAAAGCGACCGGTTTGGAAGTAAATCCCGAAAAGACAAAGTATATGATTATATCTCGTGATGAGAATATTGTACGAAATGTAAATATAAAAATTGGAGATTTATCCTTCGAAGGGGTGGAAAAATTCAAATATCTTGGAGCAACAGTAACAAATATAAATTACACTTGGGAGGAAATTAAACGCAGAATAAATATGGGAAATGCGTGTTATTATTCGGTTGATAAGCTTTTATCATCTAGTCTGCTGTCAAAAAATCTGAAAGTTAGAATTTATAAAACAGTTATATTACCGGTTGTTCTGTATGGTTGTGAAACTTGGACTCTCACTCTGAGAGAGGAACATAGGTTAAGGGTGTTTGAGAATAAGGTGCTTAGGAAAATATTTTGGGCTAAGCGGGATGAAGTTACAGGAGAATGGAAAAAGTTACACAACGCAGAACTGCACGCATTGTATTCTTCATCTGACATAATTAGGAACATTAAATCCAGACGTTTGAGATGGGCAGGACATGTAGCACATATGGGCGAATCCAGAAATGCATATAGAGTGTTAGTTGGGAGACCGTAGGGAAAAAGACCTTTAGGGAGGCCGAGATGTAGATGGGAGGATAATATTAAAATGGATTTGAGGGAGGTGGGATATGATGATAGAGACTGGACTACATGCACTCTACCCATTTCAGCGAGTGCTGACGACCACTGACCTGGAGGGACTTGTTTAAGAATTATGGTAAAATTAGTAGAATGGAAAATAATATAAAACCTTTGATTTTCAACACTTTAAAACATCAGGCTGAACTTTATATTCTATATTTAGGTTTAAGTGTAACAATTTTTTTTAGACTGCAGTAGGAATCGATTTTCTAAAGTGCCGGAAAGAAATGTTTTATGAAGCATTTTCTACACCACGTATGTCAACGTATCAGTGAATCTCAATTCTAGGAATAGTGTTTTTTTAATAGTAATATGCGTTACAAGAGCGGTATGTTGAAGTTTTCATGTTCGAGGAAAAGTTTGAAAAAGCGAAACGTAGTTGAGCTTTTTTAATTTCCGAGAATTGAAAGAAAACAAACCGCTCGTGTATCGTACATTATTTTGTGCGAAGATCATTTATTACATACCTGAAAGAGGAATTTCTAATTATTTTCAATGAAATCTCCATCTTGGTTTCTGTTCAATGACGGCAAATTTGCAAAACAAAAATATCTATCTTCACTATACTCCAGCAGGCCGTGATATACGTCTGTCTTCCCCCCCCCCCCCAGTCTATAAATGCGAACTTAAAAACAAACGGTAAGGTTATGTAATGATTTATTTTTCATTTTAATATTTTAAAATATTATTTATATAATATATTGCAGTAATAACATCGGAAAGTTTGTTGATTTTTTCATTACTTGCATCACGAATGCAGTAACTTTAGTGGAGTTGTAGAGTTTACTTAATTTTTGAAAATATTTAAGAACAATAATTAACATTGCAATTTAGGTGAAATTGCAGTGGTAAGTTCCCAATTTATAATTATTACTATATTGAACGTCTCTAAAAATATGTTAAAAGCCTAAAGCAGTAAAATCAATATGTCACTTAAGCGGTAAGAAGAGGGAAATTGTTATGTGTGTTAGGTTGGGAATACTGAATGTGGAATTTTAGACTGTCCGCGGATTGGTTTTGTGCGGAAACCAAGCAAATACGCACTATCTCGCACAAAATTATTTCATTATTGTCTTGGTTGAAATCGGGACAATTTTTGTTGACTACCGAGTCCAAAATCACAGCTCTTGATTATTACAACTTCGAGCGATGTGTTATAGTTCCAATATCAATTCCTGTCTGTCGCTCTATAGCAGCGTTGTCAGACACAGCCTAAACGGAGCGGAGCGCTCCACTATGCCTGTTCCGAGCTCCGGTGCTTCCACAACATAAGCAAGTTCAAGCTCCGTCTCTAGTTCCACAACTGCTTTTGGAGCTTACAACTCTGACACTACTGCTCTATAGTCATCATCATCATCATCCTTCACGAATTAGGCCTCTGTAGACCTGTTTCGGCCCCATCTAGCAGTCTTCTTAACGGTCTTCCTGGTCGACGATGTCCTCTAGGTTTATATTGCATCATAATTTTTGGGATTCTTGAATTTTCCATTCTTCTTACATGATCTAGCCAATTGAATTTGTATCTGGTGATTTTTTCTTCTACTGACTGTACTTCTAATTGTTCTAAAATTTCTTCATTCCTTTTTCGGTCTAAAAGAGTATATCCTGCTGTTCTCCTGAAAACATCATTTGTTGCTTTGATTCTGTTCATGTCTTTTTCTTTAATGTCCAAATCTCGCTTCCGTATAGAAGGGTGGGTAATGCTAGTGTATTATATATTTTTATTCTTGTAGATTTTTGTACTAATTTAGCTTTTAATGCATTGTTTATTATTCCTAGAATTTGTGTAAATTTGGTAATTTTCTTGTTCACATCTTTTTCATTTTGATAAGATATTTCACAACCCAGATAATTAAAATTTTGCACTTGTTCGAGGCATTGATTATTGTGTATTATCTTACTTCTCACTGGGTCTTGTCCTAAAATGCCATTACTTTCGATTTTTGTGCTGAAATTTCCATCCCAAAATCTTTTAATATTTCATTTAATGTATACAATCCTCTTTGTAAATTATCCTCTGAATTGGAAATTATGACTTGATCATCGGCATAGAGCAAGGTATTTAATGTTAGAGCACTGGTTATTTTGATTCCTGATGTGTAGATTTGGTTCCATTTTAAAATAATTTCATTTATATAAATATTAAATAAAGTTGGTGATAGTGGACAACCTTGTCGAACTCCATTATTAACTAATTTTCTTTCGGATATACAGTTATTTATTTTGACACTTATTTTGCTGTCCGTGTAGATTTCTATTATATTTTGGAATAGCAAATTTGGAATATTTTTTATTGTAATATGTCAATAAAAGGCCTCTTCGGCTTTATCAAAAGCGTTGTCACAAAATCAATAAAAGCTATATGGGTTTCTAAATTAAATTCTCTTCTTTTTCCAACAATAGTTTGATACTAAATAATGGATCTACACATGATCTTCCTTTTCTAAAGCCATTTTGACACTCCAGAAGGAAAGTTTCAGCATATTTTTTTAGTCTATACTCTATTTTACGCTTTTCCATTATCATCTAGATCTGGAAGTACCAATCGCTCCCAGGTGTTTTCGTTTGTTATCGATAATCATGTTTGTGAAGTCTGTTATTTTTCGTATTACATATTTTACTCTGAATTTGAGTGTATCTTTTGCTACGTCAAGTTCAGTTTCGTCTACTTGGAGACAATGGGTTCTGGTACATGTTCAAGTCTGTGCTTGCGTGCTGAGCGTCTTCATAAATACATCTCCACACTAGTAATTTGTTGCGCTCACTTTGATTTATTTGCCAGACCTCTGAACCATTACTAAAATGATTTTAACTATAACTCTTGTCAAACATTCAAGTTTTTATTATTTCTTTAAGATGTTCAGATATCGGCGAGATAACTGTCTATTATTTTATTACAGACAACGTATAACATTTTATCCGATTAGCATAATCTTCTACACGTTCAGTTCTTTAAGGCAATATATTTGCCATCATGAATAGAGCCAGGGTACCTTCTCAGAGAAGGACACATAACTTTGTATAGCAGTGTGCATAGAACTGCAGTAATAATAGTATCATAATCTGCAGTTACTTTCGAAGTTCGAATCATTTACCCCGTTTCGTTCTCGTGGAAGATTGTAAACCAAAATTGAACCCAACCAAAAATGTCAGCATGATTCTAGTTCTGAGCTTAAGGCAACACAATACATAACATACATAGACCCCAACTCATTCCCTATAAAAGATATATCTTTTGTGCGGGAATCGAAACCATATCCCCTGGATTTATATTTAGTAACACTGGCACATGTATCCTTCGAAGAGGTCGAAAAGTTCAAATATCTTGTAACAACAGTAACAAATATAAATGACACTCGGGAGAAAATTAAACGCAGAATAAATATGGGAAATGCCTGTCATTATTCGGTTGAGGAGCTTTTGTCATCTAGTCTGCTGTCAAAAAATCTGAAAGTTAGAATTTATAAAACAGTTATATCACCGGTTGTTCTGTATGGTTGTGAAACTTGAACTCTCACTTTGAGAGAGGAACAGAGATTAAGGGTGTTTGAGAATAAGGTTCTTAGGAAAATATTTGGGGCTAAGAGGGATGAAGTTACAGGAGAATGGAGAAAGTTACACAACGCAGAACTGCACGCATTGTATTCTTCATCTGATATAATTAGGAACATTAAATCCAGACGTTTGAGATGGGTAGGGCATGTAGCACATATGGGCGAATTCAGAAATGCATATAGAGTGTTATTTGGGAGACCGGAGAGAAAAACACCTTTGGGGAGGTCAAGACGTAGATGGGAGGATAACATTAAAATGGATTTGAGGGAGGTGGGATATGATGGTAGAGACTGGATTAATCTTGCTCAGGATAGGGACCAATGGAGGGCTTATGTGAGGGCGGCAATGAACCCCCGGGTTGCTTAAAATCCAGTAAGTAAGTACGCATGTTTATAGGACAGTTTTTGCTCAAAATGTCTTCAGAAATAAGCTCCGTAAATGGCAATAACTCCTCTTGAATCACTCTGTATATATTAAACAGTATATTTTTCAATTATGTAATTGTTATTTGAGCTTTCAAATTGTACTGTACCTAAAATAATAAATCAATAGACTAAGTAAAGTATACGTAGACTAACTCGTAGTATATCATTTCATTATATATTCACAATACACGGACGGTATTACTTTTTTCAGTTCAAGGTAACTGATCTTGAAACTCTGTTCTTCACTATGCCAGAATAAATTGTTCCTTGAGTCTTCATGTTATATTGGTTGAAGAACGTTTTCTGCCACCTAGTACTCAGTCGACCCTTATTTCTTCCCTGAAGTAGTATTCCCATCATTGTTTTTGTTAGTCTGTAATGTAATTGCTCATACATTTTATATGACCACGCCATTCATGTGCTTCTGATCCTTCTCTTACCTGGTGTTTTGTCAGATCACATCTATCTCTGTTCAAGAATTTTATTTTTTAATATCTTTTTGTGGATATTCTTGTGATTTTTTAATACTTCCACCACTACCACCTGTACAGTTTTTTTTTTTTTTTTTTTTTTTTCCAGCTTAGGTTGGACTTGTCAAGCGCTAGAACTACAAATATGTGTATATTTTTTACTTTTCTGTTACTGGTTTCCTAAGTTTATTTTTAGTTATTGAAAATTGTAAATTCAAAGTACTTGAGTTTTTACGCGCTCGTGTAATACTTTCTTTGAATTCACCGCGTTTTGTTCCATTTTCATTTAACACCCCAATAATATCAGTTACTGACTCTATACTTTCTACTCTCTTCCTACAGAAGGATATTATTGCAGAAGTAGATCTATACATCTCTAAACTCCTTTTAATGCAGTCTTCGTTTGATTTTCGTGTTTTGCATTCAGTATATTCATAATTATTATGTTTTACTCGTACATGTCTATAACTTAAACGTTTTATACGTATGTATCCTTTTGATTTGCGTATCATGTATCCATTATATTTATATTTATATCTACGTAAAGATTAATTTTTGGTCCTACAGAATTCATCTGTTATGGTAACAATGGTTATTCTTTATTGTCTGCAAATTAAATAAAAAATGAATAAATAAATAAATAAATAAATAGTCGGCCTGGATGGCGCAGTCGGTAGAATGGTGTCCTTCTGTGTCCGAGGTTGCGGGGTTCGATCCCGGCTCAAGCCGATGGTATTTAAGTGTGCTTAAATGCGACAGACTCATGTCAGTAGATTTACTGGCATGTAAAAGAACTCTTGCGGGACAAAATTACGGCACATTGGCGACGCTGATATAACCTTGGCAGTTGCGAGCGTCGTTAAAGAAGACTTCATTTAAAAATGAGTAAACAAATAGTTAAATATATACATAAATAGATAAATGAACAAATAAATAAATAGTAGGCAGACAGACAGATACGTAAATAAGAAGATAAATAGTTAACCCTTAAATTTGCAAAGTATCCTATAGGATACAACAGGTTAATAGGCTATATGCTATAATTTTAATAGAACAATAGAAAAAAATTGGTAGGAAAATTAAACTTTCACAATACTGTAATATTGTACAACATATAAAATATGGACATTGCGATAGTTGTTTTCTTTACAGTCCGACACGGTTTAATAAACTAGTGTGAGAAATGAAGTTTTGCCAATTTAAGGGTTATTTATGTATTGTAAATAAGCAGGTAAATAAATAGATACATAAATACATAGATAAGCAGATGAATAATAAATAAATGAATACATAAATAAGCAGATAAATAAATAAATCCATAAATAAGCAGATACATAAAATACATAAGTACGCAGATAAATAAATACATAAGTAAGCTGATAAAGAAATAAATAGATAAATAAGCAGATAAATAAGTAAATGAAGAGTAATTATAAATGAAAGTACATCTTAATTACACACTCTTATCACTAAAGATATCGTAAATTAGTTGAAATAACTTTCCTGTGTTAATTGAAACTGGTGGTAGTTTACATTCTCTAAATGACTAGGTTGGGTTTAATTTCGGCCATCTTCAGATTTCTAGTGAGATAAATTACCAGCATGGTTTCACTCAACACAGGAAATCTGTTTATATGATAAATTTACAAAATCTTTAGTAATAATCCGACAAATAGATGAATAAATGAATAAATAAATAAATAAATAAATAAATAAACGGATCAATAAATGAATAAATGAACGAATACCGTATTTACAAAAAACAATTGAAGCGGTGAGATCAATAACCATTCAAGTCCTTTAACACAAGTTTCGAGAAAAATGCAAAAACCTTTTTTTTTATGTTACCTAATTATTGTTTTTTGCACGTAATGTTTCTGGTTGTTTTACAGATCAAGACAAAGTAGTATACCAAATTTTGAAGTTCTAAGACTTGTGGAAATATCCAAAATTTAATTTCAAATTTGCAAAAAATGAATGACCAGAAGTAGACTTGAATAGTTATTGATCTCATCGCTTCAGTTTCTTAGAATTTTATTTTCCATTTCTTAAGAACTATTGCAATATTCAACAGAGCGTATGACGGAAAAGTTTCTTGTAATCTCTCTTGAATTTTAAGTTCATTTTATTTTACACCATAATTTGTTTTCAAAATGAATTATTTAAACATTATTCATATTGCTTCAAATAATGCTGAATGTACAGTCTCAGAAAAAAGTTTTGTCGCACAAATACTGCGTAAGTCTCAGAAAGGAGACAGCGCGCATGATCAGAGGACGAACGACCTGGTTCACAAGAGAAAGACTAGTTGAGGTAATAACATTAGTTTTGTTTCGTTATATTTGTGATCATGGGCATTGCCTCCTTCTGGAACTTTTAAAGTATCTGTGCAACAATATTTTTTTCTAAGACTGCACATTTAAACAACATGTAAAATATATTGTATAGTAGGTACTATCAAATATGTCCCACAACAATAAAAAATACCCATATAGGTCTGCATATCGTCGTTGTTCCTGCAATAACTCCTATGTGCAAAATATAAAATTTTCAGTAGGAAGAAAAAACACATTTATTGAGTCTATGGAAGTGGTACGTAGGAGATTGTGAATTCTTACATTTTCAAAAGAAAGAAATATAATTACATATTATTTTTTATTTTTATTTATTATTTATATTTTTATCTATCCTTTTTTATACATCTTGATTACACAACTTTTAACACTATATGATTTATTTATTTATTATTTATTTATTTATTTCGAATATTAATGTGCAAAACAACAGCACAAAGCCAATTACAGTTTAGCACAAAATAAAAAACAAAATAAAACAAATTATTATGGGCCGTATTCATAGACATTTTTAGCGTGGGCTTCCGGTGGATGATCAGCGTTTTTCGTATTCATAAACCAGTGTTAGCGATAGGATATGATTTGAATTCTGTACTAGTAACCAGTGGATAGCCGGGGCTAGCTTATACGCTCGTAGCGCATGCTGCGAAATGTCTATAAATAGCACCCAAAGAGAATGAATGACAGAAAATGGCAGTAAGATGAAATACAATCAATATAATTGTCAACATTAATCATTCACCAAATGCAACAAAATAAATGACAATATCTAACAAATAATAAAAGATATTAAATAACAAGTAAGGATATATCATGCGTAAGTAAAATCAAATCAGATCTTGCAAATTGGCACTTTTAATACACCTGGCTATTGGAGAAAGGGATTTAAATAAATTAGTGAAGAAAATTCTTTGACCACGAAAACCTTTCACGGGAATTCTAAGATATAATAATAATAATAATAATAATAATAATAATAATAATAATAATAATAATAATAATAATAATGATTTATTTAACCTGGCAGAGTTAAGGCCATACGGCCTTCTCTATATCACTTCGGAATATGTATTACATGTCTTTCTCTTGTTAAATATTACTGTACCTGGTTAACATGTTTCGCTCTGTTATTGACCTTCTTCTTTTTTGTTAGATGTTATTATTTGCTGAATCACTATTTACACTGAAAATCGATCAATATGTCACATAGGAGTTATTGCAGGAACAACTACGATATACCGGTACGCAAGTGAAGTAAATGGGTACAAATTATGAATGCTTTTATTTAACATATACCCTGGAAGGAAGTACCCCCCCCCTCTATCTCTCTCTCTCTCTCTACACAGTTTGTACACAATCTCTTCCATTAGTTGTATTATCACATCGCAAGACGCGCAGGATATTATGCTGGCTGCGTGGAATTCCACGGCCGTATAATGATCAGTTACACCGAGACGGCCTCGTAGTCGTGACCTTTGTAAGCTGCATTAATGAATTCCCACGCTTATCTCAGACAATGTTGCATAGGTAAGCTGACTATCCCATCGTCGCGTTTTAATTCTGCGACCTTGTGGAAGAATCTGCATGCGATCTTTTCACACGAACAGGCTCAAATTCTTACATCACAGCATTATTTCGCTTCACGTGTCTTTCTCATGCAAATTTTGATCATGTGTACTCCATCTATGATGGACATAGACCTGTAGAAATCCAGATACCTGTGAATCTCTAAAAGCTATACTTATCTTTGCAGAGAAATAAATATTTTGATGTTACATCGATTGTGATTTGACTTCACACTTTAAAAAAATTAATGTGCAACTTATACACGTGTAAGAAGCGAAATTTTCTACGCGTAAATATGTACTAATAATTCTGTGGCAGGGAGGAAAAAGGTCTTAAGTCAATTTTTTGTGATAATGAGATTTTTATATATTTCTGAAAGCGGAAACAATTCTCTACAATCTGGTAAAACGGCTAAAGTCAAATAATACTCCTGACTGGATTTATAGAATGTTACCAAATGTTCTAAGTACTTTTTGAATCGAGCACACAGAATAAAGGGCTTAAGAATATTTAATACTTTATTCCTTACAAACCATCACATGTTTACTTTCCATGCTTCCCTATTAAAAAAGTCTAACTTGTATTTTAGCCATTTTATTACATACTGATGCCCTTTCCTTTTAAAACTTTAAGAACCAGGTAAACAGTCTATAATTGTTTAAGACCCATTTTGCATTTCTAATAATTTACATTTCTTATTTATTTTGACATGAAAAGGGTCTTATGTTTAAATAGTCCCTTCTACTCAGTTTGGCTTCTAGTCTTAAAAGGGCTTAATTGCGACTATTTTTGGAAATAACAAAAAAAATTGTTAAATGAGCAACATTACCTATTTTAGAAGAAATATAAACAAATAATATCCAGAAAAAAACTCTATAATTGACACCAATTTCAATCTTTCTACTGTTCTCCTGAAAAGCATAAAATTTTTACTTAATACCTTTTTCCTCCCGGCCACAGAATTTTAAAGGTTCATGCAACACATATACTTCATACTCTTCATAATGTAAAAATGAAACTATTTTATTTTTTTTTTTTTTTTTTTGGAGGGGACTTTATTATTTATTTACATTTACGTAATTAAGTTTTTATTTTAAATAATTTACACCATAATTTGAGAACATAAATACATATTTTTATGAATGACTCTTCAAAAATTATCTATAGCCCTTAAGAAAATAAAGAATAAAATGAAAATTCTGTATAAAAATTGAGTGTTATCCAGAGAATTGTTCCGTGCAGTGGTAACATTTCCAGAGTAAATATTTTTAGTTTAAATATAGTTACACAAATTCTTTTTCTAAAAGTTAAATAATTCCTAATTGTTACACAAATATATAAAAATGAAGAGAAGCATTTTCTTTGAAAGTTTCACACTTCTGTAGCTGAGATCGAAAATGTGCCCTCAGAAATCGTTTCTCGTCGCAAATAAATGCCAGATAGAACCATTCGACATCGCCATTAAATATTAGTTGCCATTAACTTTACAAAATCCACTGTTACAATTTCTCCTTCGATGCTCTCTAGTACTGATACTGAATAATATTAATAATATTGATTATTGCCAGAAAAATACAGTTCAAAGAAATTATTGTAAATTTTCTAAAATTCTAACACTTCCCTGAAAGAAACTATGATAACTAAACTAAGATACGAAAAATTAAACACACAGAACAAATTGATTGTTTATTAATTGTTTTTCAAATATATGAGCGCCTTTGTATTGTGAGCTACGATTTAATGACACCAATTGATACATTTATAGGTCATGCGTTGTGAAACCTACCTGCACGTCAAAGAAAGTGAACTGAGAAGCTTCTCTCCCTCGCTATGCTTCTACTCGTAGATAGCGAGCTCACTTACCCCCACCATAAGGTTCTTAGTATATGATAATGCCGAAAACGTTTATCTTTTAATAAATGTAATGTAGTACCTAACACTACTTTGTACTTAGATAAGCTAATAGATGGTCCTCATAATGTCTCTCCCTCCCTTCCTCCTCTCTCTCTCTCTCTCTCTCTCTCTCTATATATATATATATATATATATATATATATATATATATATATATATATTTCACAGTATATTTCCGCTTATCGGTCAACCATCAACATCATAACGAAATTAATATTATTGGCTAGTATGCTGCTTTTAAACTTTATAAGAGCAATTTGACTTGTAACTGTCATTCGAGACATCGATATTTGCCACAAAGTCCTTATTTGTCTTATTTTCTTTTGCACTATTTGCTCTGACATTATTAAAATGTTTCTAAGATAACTTACTTACTTACAAATGTCTTTTAGAGGAGCCGGAGGTTCATTGCCGCCCTCACATAAGCCATCGGCCCCTATCTGAGCAAGATCAATCCAGTCCCTAGCATCATAATTATCCTCCTCAAATCCATTTTAATATTATCCTCCCATCTACGTATCGACCTCTCAAAAATAATTCGGTGACAAGTTTCATTGTTCCGTATAATGTACTGTGATTGAATTAATGTTATTTCAAAATTTTACTACGTTGGTTAGCTCGCTTTCCCATTCATTTTGTCGTGTGGAAACAAATAATGTTAAATCAACCGTTGAGTATGGAAGTTATTCAGTTCATTGCGACATATCGCGGTGGTGTACAGCGAGCTATCGATTTCAACATCGAATTTTAGATTCGAGCAATGATCGTTTCTTTATCCACAGTACAGGGCTGGCAGCTGCAGATAAGTGCCCAAGTTCACGCAATATATAAGAGCTGAACTGCCGGCTATGTGTTATTACCCCGATTCGAAACGATCTCTTGTTATCTGGGATTTGCAGTATTTTATTTCTTCCGTTCTTACAAGATATTTTATTACAGTAATATGCATATAACATTCCCACTGTTCCGTGTTAAAATATTAACACCCATGTTTCAATTTTACAGTCCTGTGGTTTAGCGTTTTCCTTCCAAGAAAGAAATAAAAATAGATGTCCATCTATGTCACTGCAACTCTTGAGACGACAATGCAGTTTTCCTCAAACTTCGTACGGATATCATGATATCTTGTCTAACTCTGTATCAGAAATATTGGACGTTTGTTGTTGAAACAATGGAAAACAACAGGATACTCTGAATTATTTTATACAATTATCCCATTTTGTGAAATAAATTCATAATACTAAATACAAATATTTACATACAGAAAACTTAAATTTTACAGAAGAAAGAGTTCGTCCAAAGGGCTGGATTCGGGAAGAGTTCCTAAAACGCTCATTGCATTTCCGCGTTGAATAGCAATATTTAAGCGTTGATGCAAATAGGTAGTGCAACGACGATCATCAGTAATGGAGATCGAAATTTGACCGATTTGAGATACCAAAACTTCAGCGTCATAACTCCAAGGACCGAAAGTTTCCACAGCAAAGGGGATAAAGATATAATTGTCTAAAAGATGAGCATATTTATTGACTTTTTTCATAGCTAATTCAGCAGCAGATGCTGCGCGTCTGGAGGTATTCGGCAAGTGAGATGGAGCTAGAGTGTCAACGCAAGTGGAGTCCCAAATTAAAGATTTTCCTCCAGACCATGGAATTAAGGTGAGACCATCGGGTCGTTTACCAACCGCGCGACTAATACCTGGTGGTTCCAAAAGAGACGGGATGCCACAAGAAGTCAGAGATCTTTTAATGATATCATTGAGTGATGTATGTCTGGGAATGCGACCCTTGCTCCTCGTACAGCTGAGTGCATGATGGCCGTAAATACATTGGTGTGGCTGGGAGATTTTACAACCAAGGCGTAAAGGGACAGTAAATTAGATTAATTTGATATTTATTTATTTATTTATTTATTTATTTATTTATTTATTTATTTATTTATTTATTTATTTATTTATTTAATATTAAATTCTTTACTGGACTACCCATACACGAATGATTTACCTCGCATTATTAATAGTAATATACGTTACAAGAGCGGTATGTTGACGTTTTCATGGTCGAGGAAAAGATTGAAAAAGCGAAACGTAGTTGAGCTTTTTAATTTCCGAGAACATGAAAACAAACATACCGCTCGTGTATCGTACATTATATTGTGCGAAGATCGTTTATTACATACCTGAAAGAGGAATTTCTAATTAGTTGCAATGAAATCTCCATGTGGTTTCTGTTTAATGACGCCAACTGGAAAACCAAAATATCTTTCTTCAACATTGTTGCTGTAAAATATTTTCTGTGTTTACTATACTCCAGCAGGCCGTGATATACGTCTGTCTTTTTTTCCCCAGTCTATAAATGAACTTTAAACGGTAAGGTTACTTATTTTTCATTTATTTTTATTTATTTATATAACATATTGCAGTTTCGGCATTGGAATCTGTTTGATTTTTTCTGTCCATATCAGGAATGCAATAAGTTTCGACTTTACTTAATTTTTGCAAATTTTAAAAACAATAATTAACATTGCATTAAATTGCAGTGGTAAGTTTCTAATTATAATTATTACTATGTTAAACGTCTCTAAAAATAATATAAAAGCCTAAAGCAGTAAAATGAATGATAAGAAGAGGGAAATTGTTATTTGTGTTACGTTCGGAATACTGAATGTGATTTCACCTTACCGCGTATTGGTTCTGTGCGGAAAACAAGCAAATAACTCTGCACGAAAATATTATAGGTTGGATAATAAAACATATATTGGTACTAATAAAAATGTACTAAGTAAACTCTTGATTATCCCTAAAAAAATGTATAAATTTTATGGATATCAAATACTTTAAATTCTGAATACAACAGTTATGTTTGGGTGTAGTTCGACTTAATAAGGTTCAAGAAACACGAAAATTAATGCACAGAAATATTATATATAATATGAAAAATACAAACTTTATACATACAATCAATTTAAGATTCATTGATAAGCAGATATTAAATTCTTTTATTGAATTTCAAAACAGGAAGTATTGAAAATTCAGAGTGCATTTTGATTATGGTGTTAATCAATCTTGCTCCTAGACTAATACTGTGTTTTAAACCTGCCGTTGTGAAAAAGTTTTGCTCGCTTAAGGGTAAGTTACTGTCATCCTCTGAGGAGTTTAGTGCTGAGAGGAATGCGGTTCCGACTAGTCTAGCGCGGTACTGGAGTGGGAGGGAACAGTGACAGCGGCAGTCTGGAAGAAAGTACAATCATACTGAAAACATTCGCCCAGTTTACGAGAGCAGTATGCCTATTAGTTTTCTAACGTATTTTTGGCGAGATAGAGTTAAAACCATTCGTACTTACGCGTTCAGAGAAGGAAAGTAATGTAGACAATTTTATTTATTTATTTAGGCCTATTTATTTATTTATTCTGGTGAAGTTAAGGCCATCACACTACCAGAAATACAAATACAGTAACATAAATAAAAAGAAAAATCATAATAAAACTACAATAATATAAATGAAAAGAAGAATCATACTATAAAATTTAGTGTTTAGTAGAATTGAATTAAATTTGTAAAGTAATCAATTTAAATATACTCTACTGCTGAACTCACTTGAGAAGTAAAACTACTTGAATTGTATTTTAAGATATCACCAACAAATGACTTTCGCATGCCATTATAGGAATCTGTTTTTCACGATACCAATCACACATAGGCGATTCTAAAATTCCAATAGAATAAAACCAAAAACTTTTCCACAGCATGTTTCCTTAAAAATGACTTGTAACGGTGAAATATTTAACATGAGTAATTCATATAATATTAACATAGTTAACATCAGGGAGATGTTTGAGCAAAAATTGCAACAATATATTTAATATATTAATAACAAAACCATATAGGCCTAGGTAAACAATATGTATATGAAATATTCACACACTACTACAAACTAAAGACTGCATATTTTTGACGATTAATACTTTCCACTCCGCTCGGCTTGGCTTGGCTGTAGCAACAAAAGAATCTACCTGCAACCCCCCAGCACCGATGGCAAGAATTCCTCAGGTCCCAGCGCTAAACTCGTCGGAGGAAGGTGGTAACGTTCCGTCTAGTATCCATACTAATAATAAATCTGTAGCCGAAATTTTTCTGGTAATTTTCGATTTTCCAAAAATAATTGGTCCTAACATATACAATTAACCTCCCTGAAACCGAAAATCGCTTTTTTGACATTTTTGTTTGTATGTCTGTCTGTCTGTCTGTCTGTATGTTTGTTATCTTTTCACGCGATAATGGCTGAACGGATTTCGATGAAAATTGGAATATAAATTAAGTTCGTTGTAATTTAGATTTTAGGCTATATGGCATTCAAAATACATTATTTAAAAGGGGGATTATAAGGGGGCCTGAATTAAATAAATCGAAATATCTCGCTTATTATTGATTTTCATGAAAAATGTTACATAACAAAAGTTTCTTTACAAATAATTTGCGATAAGTTTTATTCCTTGAAAAATTTTGATAGGACTGATATTTAATGAGATAAATGAGTTTTAAAATTAAAATAACTGCCATCTAAGGCCGTGTAATGAATTAAAAAAATTTCTTCGTCTATAAGGGGCCTTGGACAGCAACAATCGAAAGCTATGAAAGATAGCCTACAGAGAATGTTTCTGTGTTTGTATGAAGTAATATCAGAAGCTAAATTAACCGATTTGTATAATTAATTATTAATTCACCATTGGAAAGTGTAGTTTCTCTAGATGGACATTATGTTATAATGTTATTACAGTAACTTCTGAGTGAATCGAGGATAGGTAAGATTAAAATAGCTTCTTATGCACAGAAAACTTGATAGGCTATTCTGTACATTCGTTTCCTGTATTTCCTAAAATAATTTTTATGACCAAATTAGTGGTCTCTGTATCAAAATGATCGCATTTTAATTATGCAAATACAATTTAAATTAAGTAACATAATATACGATTTATCCTTATATCAAACACGAATGTTCCCTGGATCAAATGTCCTATTTTAATTATGTAATTACTTTATATTTATTTCTAACGGGTGCAGCGGAGCGCACGGGTACGGCTAGTTATAAATAAAAGGAAATAGGATAATATAATATTTACGACTTTTGTGATACTGTATGTTCTGGTCACGAGACATCATATACGTGAAAAATACATAGTTAGGAATGTAAAATGACAAATTCCAGGGAATATCTCCTGGCCCGGTATAATTGATACCACGGCCCGGAGATTGAGAAACACTGGTCTGTATGACATTGATATTACTTTGCATTGGAGGTAAGATAAACTGAGGATTATTTTCCATTAAAAAATTTGAAGTCACGATCTAGTGACAAGCTTGGTAGCCACTAACACAAATATAAAGTTAAAAATTACATTCCCCCACCCCTTTTGTATGAGGGAATTAGATGATGTCATCGCTGTCAGTACGAAAAAGTTTCTTAATTCAAATTCGTGATCTCTGAGCCTCTGTGCCAGCCCGGAACAGACATTTAAAATTCAAATCCCCTTAACGACGTCAATCTCTTACAAGATTCGTCGTCAGTGTTAATATATATTTTAAATATTGGTTCAAAAACACGCAGTACTCCTTTGCATACTAACGGGCTATTTCTATTCATCGCCGGTTAGAGAACAACAGAGTGTTTGCTCGTCTGGGTTTGAAAGCCGGGTTCAGCGACCCAGTCGTTTTCTTTACCAGATCACTTTGCATTGTTTAACATCCGTGTTAACTGCACCGTTATTCGTGGCGACCATTCAGTCTTTTCCGGATCGGAGACAGGGGTCCAATCCAATAGAGTACAAATATGAATGTACGGTTGAGACAGGTTATCTTGCGTTACTCTCATTTATTGTACCATTGTTCCCTTAGTTGTCCGTAATGAGTGCATAGCCATAGGCATTCTAATGGCAGACACGGGTTCACGTGGAAGAGAAGAGGAGAGTTGCAAATATGAGAAGTAAAATCTGGAAGAGGAGAAAGTAATGAATATATTAATTGCATGGAACAGAAACGGCAGGGTAGAGGAGATGTGAATAAAAGATGATGAGGATGGAATGCAATACGAGAAAAATGTACAGTATGAAAAACATGACCAGGAAAAATAACAAAAAAGTGACAGACGTCCCTTCAATTGCGTGGAATATTTCATTCTTGGTATGCAGTTTTTAGTTTAGGTAAGACTGGATTTGAAGAATTACGTTAGAACTACCGTTGGTGGAATGAGCACACGATGATGATGATGATTGATAATAATAATAATAATAATAATAATAATAATAATAATAGTTTTATATGATACTAGTGGCTTGTGCAGCAAATGCTGCTGCAAACTAAGTTCGTTAGACGTTCAAATAAAAATTTTTCAGATTTATTTACAATGAAGAATACTTGACATTTTGGTAGTTATTTGCTTCCATAATAATGAAACATACTCCCTCTGAATGGGTTTTTTAGGCCACATGCTTTTTTTGAACCTATCCACCTTCAGTTTTTGAGTTTCAACGGGAAAACGCAAGTATCAATGTCAGGACGATAGCAATAGCTGTTTCAGGTCATTGTGGATTGTAGGCGAAAGTTAAAAAAAAAAATGTCAGGTTTGCTAAGCTTTCGAACAATAGCATTTTACTGCATATAGAATTTGAAATGTAGAGCGTAAAATCATTTTATCCTACTAAGAGATCATGCTGAAATGATCTGGAGACTACAAAATTTTCTAGGCCTCTTATTTTATTAATAGGTAATACCTTTTGGTCTTTCCTTAGGAACTGTATTTTTTGCGCTCTCTAGAGCCAATACTGAAGACAGTGACACATATTAATATCTACACTACACCGCCATTAAGTATATGAAAAAGACCCAACCCCACTTGATTAACAACTATAAATATATTTGATTTTTAAAAACAATATTATTATCTTACGTACGTTTTGTAGTTATAGTCAGTAAATTATAGAAATGAAGATCTAAATTAAGATATTCTCTACATTTACTTACATAACCTCAAAACGTTTCACTTTCATGTCATCAATATAGCATTAATATTATGTATAATTAATGAAAAATAGACGCATCATGACATTAACTATAATACTATGTAATTTCTAAAATGGTAATAATGTCATCAAACCACCTCAAGTTTCGTAGATTTGAATATCCAATATACAGCTGTACTAACAAAATTATACACTACAGAATGAGACCTGTAAATTATTTTTAATAACAAATTGAATTTGAGTTCTAAATATGTCGGCAATCCTGCAGGCCTTCGTGTAATAGCCTATTGTTTATTGTAGTGTGTTTTGTTTTGTTCTGAAATTTAATCAAGTCGGTCGTGATTCAATAAAATTAGTTCTCAAAACTGACAACAGATGGATTTTGGAAAATAGGAAAATTATGTAGGGAAATTGACATTTCACTGAAAACTACTATTTTCCGAAAAACTTTGAATACCAGGCATGAAAATGAGGGGTCACTCATTAGAATCCGTTCAGCCGTTTTCCCGTAATTTCCATTACCAGTTCAAATTATATATATAGATTCTTATTGAATTTGGTATTCCCAAGAAACTAGTTCGATTAATTAAAATGTGTCTCAGTGAAACGCACAGCAGAGTTCGTATAGGTCAGTTTCTGTCAGATGCGTTTCCAATTCACTGTGGGTTAAAGCAAGGAGATGCACTATCACCTTTACTTTTTAACTTTGCTCTAGAGTATGCGATTAGGAAAGTCCAGGATAACAGAGAGGGTTTGGAATTGAACGGGTTACATCAGCTGCTTGTCTATGCGGATGACGTGAATATGTTAGGAGAAAATCCACAAACGATTAGGGAAAACACGGGAATTTTACTGGAAGCAAGTAAAGAAATAGATTTGGAAGTAAATTCCAAAAAGACAAAGTATATGATTATGTCTCGTGACGAGAATATTGTACGAGATGTAAATATAAAAATTGGAAATTTATCCTTTGAAGAGGTGGAAAAACTCAAATACCGGGGAGCAACAGTAACAAATATAAATGATACTCGGAAGGAAATTAAACACAGAATAAATATGGGAAATGCCTGTTATTATTCGGCTGAGAAGTTTTTATCATCCAGTCTGCTGTCAAAAAATCTGAAAGTTAGAATTTATAAAACAGTTATATTACCGGTTGTTCTGTATGGTTGTGAAACTTGGACTCTCACTCTGAGAGAGGAACATAGGTTAAGGGTGTTTGAGAATAAGGTGCTTAGGAAAATATTTGGGGCTAAGAGGGATGAAGTTACAGGAGAATGGAGAAAGTTACACAACACAGAACTGCACGCATTGTATTCTTCACCTGACATAATTAGGAACATTAAATCCAGACGATTGAGATGAGCTGGGCATGTAGCACGTATGGGCGATTCCAGAAATGCATATAGAGTGTTAGTTGGGAGGCCACAGGGAAAAAGACCTTTAGGGAGGCCGAGACGTAGATGGGAGAATAATATTAAAATGGATTTAAAGGAGGTGGGATATGATGATAGAGACTGGATTAATCTTGCACAGTATAGGGACCTATGGCGGGCTTATGTTAGGGCGGCAAAGAACCTCCGGGTTCCTTAAAAGCCAGTAAGTAAATAATAATAATAATAATAATAATAATAATAATAATAATAATAATAATAATAATAATAGTAATAATAATAATAGAAGGAAATGCCAGGAGAAACCATTGAAAGGTACATGATCATGCTTTTTGCAAGGAAACTTGGTGTTGAAAATAAGAATCTGTGTAAGCTCCAAGCCTGATTGTCATTTGTTTCACACCGGTTTTTTTTACCGTTCCATTAAAGAAACTTGAAACAATTTTGAGAAGGGAAAAGTTGAAAATAGACGTAACCTACGATGATACACCTAATTAAATAATTAATGGAGAAAGACGGACCGTCACGAAAACCACGAGACGCGAAGTTCAATTTACATTTCTGTTTCCATGGTACTGACAGTGACGTCACAATTTACACAAAAACATTTTGTGCGAGATCGTGCGTATTTGCTTGCTTTCCGCACAAAACCAATACGCGGTAAGTGTGAAATACCGCATTCAGTATTCCCAACGTAACACACATAACAATTTCCCTCTTCTTACCCCTTAAGCGCCATATTCATTTTACTGCTTTAGGCTTTTAACATATTAGTTTTAGAGACGTTTAACATAGTAATAATTATAAATTGGAAACTTACCACTGCAATTCACCTAAATTGCACTGTTAATTATTGTTTTTAAATATTTGCAAAAATTAAGTAAACTCTACAACACCACAAAAGTTACTGCATTTGTAATGCAAGTAACAACAAGATTCCAGATGCGGATGTTATTACTGCAATATGTTATATAAATAATATTGTTAAAATATTAAAATGAAAAATAAATCATTACATAATCTTACCGTTTGTTTTAATTTCGCCTTTATAGACTGGCGGAAAAAAAAAGACAGACGTATATCACGGCCTGCTGGAATATAGTAAACACAGCAAACATTTTATAGCAACAATTTGAAGATAGATATTTTTGTTTTTAAAAGTTGCCGTCATTGAACAGAAACCAAGATGGAGATTTCATTGCAACTAATTACAAATTCCTCTTTCAGGTATATAATAAACGATCTTCGCAGAAAATAATGTACGATACACGAGCGGTTTGTTTGTTTTCATGTTCTCGGAAATTAAAAAAGCTCAACTACGTTTCGCTTTTTCAATCTTTTCCTGGAACATGAATACATCAACATACCGCTCTTGTAACATATATTACTATTATGTCGAAACGGTACAATTTTTTTCTTTGTTTAGCTTGAGTATAGACATTTGACGTCAAATGAAAAGTAATGCGGAAGAAAAGTAGGAAAGGAAGAATAAATGGACTAGTAACAGATTACTTTAGATATAAGCGGGGAAAGATGAGAGAAGAGTTATTTTTTAATCGGTTATTCAACGATATTTTTCAACTGAGCTATTGTATAGCGTTAGTAGTACGAGTATTAGCTATACCGAAATGGTACGAGTATTTTGGTACGAGTATAAGTAATGAGATTATTTGACATTCGTTTTACAGTTGGAAAAACCTAAAAAAATATCCATTCAAATAATCAGCCCAAATCAAATTGCAAATCAGTGTCTTGAAGTATTCTTCCAGCTTGTTCTGATGTTCCCCTTCTTCTCCTTATGTTCACTTTGTTCTTTTTATGTTCTCTTTATTTCCTTATGTTCATCTTGTTCTCCTTATGTTTCCCTTGATCTCTTTATCCTTTATTCTCCTTATGTTCTCCTTGTTTTGCTTGTGTTTTACTTGTTCTCCTTATGTTATCCTTTTTCTCCTTATGTTCTACTTATTTATTTTATGTTTCCCTTGTTCTTATGTTCTCCTTGTCCTCGTTGTGTTAGCCTTGTTCCCCTTGTTCTCCTTGTTTTCTCCTTGTCCTTATGTTCCGTTGTTCTCCCTGTGTTCACCTTGTTCACTTTATGTTTCCCTTGTTCTCCTTGATCTTCCCGTTCTCCTTCTCTTCCCGTGTTCTCCTTGTCTTCCCCTTGCTCTCCTTGTCTAAGAAAGCGCTAGACTAGCGTTTCTCAAACATTTTTTTGAAGTTTGGACCACTTTTTTAAGTCAGATCAGTTCCGCGGACCACCTTGCTCTTGTTCCCTTCCAAAGCAAATTTATCATTTTTGTAGCATATTTTAATACCAGTACTTATATTTTAAAACAGAATTAATTAATTAAAATTAATTAAATTGAATTAATTTTATATCAGTATTAATTAATTAAGCTAATGTTAATAGAAGAAAATTCATTTTTGTTTCTTTAATAATTCAACGCCGCTAGAGTTTGGATAATCTGTAACTCATTTACAAAAAAAAATAGTTACTACATTAATGAGTAGGATGAGCCTGCCGATTCTTGCACAGTTGTTCTATATTTGGTCGTATGCTGGTAAGTTGAAGTCGGAGGCCGTCACATACATCGAGTCGATTTCGGTGGCCTACTTTGTTTTTATTAGAGTTAGTGATGAAACCCCTTTCTTACACAGATACGTAGAAGCAAACTGAATTATGATATCTATAGCACCATTGTACATTTCACTTGTTCTCTTTTCACTTGTGATTAGTCCAGAAATTAACCATACCTTTCGTTTGGAATTTCATTTTAAGTCCGGTCTAATTCGAGAATTCAATTAACTGTTCTCTTTCACTCAATGAAAGTTTGTTATTTTCAATATCGCAATGAAATTATCACCAACCCATGAAAATGATCATATTTACTTGGAAAATAAGTTTCAAATTGTGACCTCAGAGTTGTATTATTGGTGTACGATGTACAGTACGCGCCCATTTCAATGTGCAGACTGGGTGTCGGCAAAACTGTTAAGAAAGTCATAAATATATGAAAATGTTCGGTCCTCTGTTATAATTTGGGTGGTCCCGGACTGGGTTACAGGGCGGCGCCAGATGTGCAGGGAAACGCCACGTTCATAGTGCTTTAAATTCATCTTTTGTTGCTGAGAGTAGTGGGAAGTCAGACGAATAGGGTAATAAATTTCATAAAATGCCAGTACTAGAAGAAAAAGTGAAAGGCGATTGCCATGTGTCATTTCCAAACTCTGAGATTTTCAGCTGTAGAGCGATACGCAGTTTGTTTGAATTTTATTTTTTCTTCTGCCTTTTTTTGAAGGACTGCAAGAACCACAGTTGTTCCGCGGATCATAGTTTGAGAAACGCTGTACTAGAGCATCTAGAGAGATAAAATATGGATTTATTGTAATACAATCTCAACAGTCTCCTTTTTTTTTATTTAACCATTTCCAACGAACTAGTTCAATATTAAAATTCATGTTTTCGTAAGACAAAGATCGATGCACTACGTTTCCAGTTAACAATGCAAAGGCTAATTATATAAATATGAGGCGTAATTAAATTATGTAAACCAGGGTTTGACTTCGGACCTGTACTGCTTGTTTAAAACATGATTCATTGTGGTAGCGTTACCTTAGCAACTGATCCGCGGTTGTTTTGGTAGCACTAATGACTACCTGGGGCACTTTGTCTAATTGAGATTCATGGGGGATGTAATTAGTTGTGATCTCATTTTTCTCCGTTCCAGAAGCATATTTCAGTCTCTTCGCTTTGTGAAATACATTTGTCATACAGTAATCGCAATAAAGTGTACCAATGTAGCCTATAAAATAACTCAAGGGTTTGCAACCCACGGAAGCTACACCTAGCTTTCTTTCGAAGGGGAATTCCTATTCTTAATCAAGTTTATGCTCCACGTAGATGGATTGATAGATCGTGTACTTGTCATCAATATGCATAGGGTTCATCTCCTTTCTTGACCTTGGAAATAGAAGATGATGACGTGGTCGACACCATGTTCATGACTTACTTTACCTTCGGGAAAAACGTGCACTCAATTTGTTTTGAAGCCTGTGTGGATCTCAAACCGGAGCAGGAAAAAGTGCTGTTGTACGACTAGTATGAAAAATAAAAAATGCGTCATGACAGTCATGGCGATGAGGCGTGCTTTGTTGCCATACGTTTTACATCGTTTTCAACGATTCAGTTCTTTGATCTTGTTGGAAATTATTTACCGGCTGGACCATTTAAGGGGACACGCTACTGAGATTTCTAATGTCCACAATTTTGATTGTAAGTTTTTAAAATTTTAAAATCGAGTAGATGTTGATGAATTACATGAATCACAATTATTTTCAAAATTTTATTTGTAAAATTTGAAAAAAATATATAAAAATGTGTTTATAATTTTTAGTAAACAAATATCTGGGTCTCATGTAAAAATAATTTGTTTCTTAAACTTTTAAAATGATGCTTTCAAGACTACCTACAATGAAATTTATGCATGGGTTTGTTCCTAGTTTCAATACATTTCTTCAGTAAAAAAAAATAATAACATTCAATTTTAATATTGACCAAAATTTATCCAAAATCAACTACTGTCCCCTTAAATTGATTCTTTTACATAGTGTTTGCTGTAATATTGAAAATGTAGAAAAGAAACGTTTTAGAAACAAATATTTTCTGAATAAGAATTAAAGTGCAATTTAAGGGAAAAGAACCTGCATGGTCTAAAGCATAACATAAATTTTGGCCCTTGTTGTACAATGCTTTAACTAAATTACACCCAGAACTTCTAACATGTAACTCACTAATATATAACAAGAAAATTAGAAACGTGTTAATATCTTCAATTTTATTAAATAAATTTATAGCCTATGTGTATGAATTAATCAAATCTATATTATATTTGTATTCTATAATTTTGAAAATATATGCGTCCTACAGGTTTGTTCAGTGTGCGATATTATTCTTCTCTAGTTTAATATTAATTTTTTATAATTCCATTGCTTAAATGTAATTATATTTTAGTTCCTATTTTATTTTACTTATTTATTTTATTATTATTATTATTATTATTATTATTATTATTATTATTATTTTTATTTTAATATTATATCTGAACTGCGACAATAAGAAGAGGTTACTGTTCTCATTGTTCTCAAATTTTGTTAATATACTGTATCTTCTTTTTTATTATTGCTTGTATTATTTTATTTCTATTTCTCTTGTTTGTTTTGTAATTATATTCTTTATTCTGTATATTTAAATTTAAATAAATAAATAAATAATTTGTGTTTGGAGGGCACTTTTAAGGTAATTTGGCCAATATATTTTTTAGGGGAAGTCTATCTATAGTTTTCACATTTTATTCACATTCCTCACATAAAAATAAACTGCGTTTGTATAAGCCATTTTTCAATGTTTCATATGAAACTATTTTTAACTCAGAAAAAGAAGCAAAATGAGCAAAATTATATTAAACTTCTTTGTTTGAAATATTTAAAAATAACCCTCTGAAATTAATGACAATACTTACAGTTCACACTGTTCATGAATTAGTCTATTCGCGAAACAGTCTTATGAAGTTTCAAGAGACGTTTTCATTTACTGTGATTAAATTAAAATCTCTTGTGATATTACGTACTGTGCATATATGTATGATGATAATTAATTTTTAGAGTCACATTATTTCAGTAAATATTTTTGTCTATTCTCGAAAACGTTGAAATTACGTAGGGCATGTAGCACGTAAGGTTTCCATAAATTCATATAGAGTGTTAATTGGGAGATAAGGTTGTTATCATGAAATCTAAAATGCTTGTGTGAAGTTGTTTACGATTTAAAGATAATTTTATAAATATTTAATTGCATTGTGATATAGTGCTTTGTGATTAATTTCTGATAGGATCTTGAGCTGTGCTTCTGAATTTATTCTCTACAAGGAAAACTTATAATCGAAAGGCTTGTGAAATTTATATTGCATTGATCTATGATTTTGTGATAATTAAAATTTGCTGATTATATGGCGTTCTTAGAAGAAGAGACTATACCAAGGGATATGCTGCTGGAGTTAAATGACAGCTATGAGCAGTATGGAATGAAGATAAATGGAAACAAGGCGAATATCATGGTTGTCAGAAGAAATATAAATATGATAAACATAAGAATACTAAATGAGGCAGTAGAGCAAGTGGACAGCTTGAAAATACTTATAGTTTGTGTATTATACAGTTGAACAAGTGATCTGCTTTTCAGGAAGTTTAAAAGACAGGAAACAAAATGAAAGAAAACTTTTTTTTTTTTTAAAGTATCTCCTGCGGACCTCTGGTAAAAGAACTAAGGAAAAGACTAGTGAAGTGTTTTGTATGGAGTGTAGCATTATATGTGACAGAAACATGACATTACATGGAAGTGAAGAGAAGCGACTAGAAGAATTTGAAATGTGGATATAGAGAAGCATGAAGCGTTCGAATTGGACTGACAGAATAAGAAATGAAGCTGTGTTGGAAAGAGTGGTTGAAGAAAGAATTATGCTGAAACTGGTCAGGAAGAGAAAAAGGAATTGGCTGAGGAGAAACTTCCTACTGAAGGATGCACTGGAAGGAATGGTGAATGGAAGAAGAGTTGCTATAAGATGACAGATGACATTAAAATATATGGATGGAAAGTGGAAACTAAGAGGAAGGCAGAAAATAGGAGAAATTCGAGAATGCTGGGTTTGCAATGAAAGATCTGACTTTCGACAGACCAGTATGTAGGAGGCCTATGTGTATACTTTTAGATTTCGGATATTGTCGTGGATTTTGGATGAAAGTAACGAAATGTGAGTTAATGTTATAAACTTCCGTGATATCATGATTTTTAAAAAATAAATGCGATACATAACGCAGCTATTAATCGCAGAAGGATTATTCCTACCACAGTATTCCCGCATGTAGGCGAATAACATTGCCACAAATTCACTGCCTTAAAAAATCCTTAATGACGAGAAAGAAACGAAATCCAAAAACATCGTTGAAATGGCCAAGAGTGGAAACACATCAGCATTTAAAATTGAAGACCATGGACGTTTCTGTAGAGTTGAATGCTGTTACAGATCGTTGAATTAAGCAAAAACTAAGAGTGGCTCTACGTGTAGAGTACACAGAAATGAACACATAAAAAAAGAAAATCTTTCAGCACGACCATCAAAATCCCATTTATCTCTCTACGGTCACTTTATACCAGTTTGTATATTTTAAATCGACGAAACAGGTAGTACCATGGTGTATGAGCGAGAGCGAAGTATCGACTAGAAGGGCAAAGTGACATTGTTGACATATTGAGGAAGAAGGATGAACTCAGTGCGATGTAGGATGCAAAATGTCCGCTAGCTATAAATAAATTGGGTATGTGTTTTCGGAGAAAGAATAGTAAAACTTAACTTGGTTACGTGAATTTTTCTTTATAGACTCCCCCTACGTCATTGTTAAATATTAGATCAAAACCTTTCGTAATACTCATACAATCGAACTTCCTTAAGTCGAATTTCTATAAATTGATTTTTCGATATCTCGAAGTAATTTTAACTTTCCGGCAGAATCATATTGTGGCGCCAGTTTGGAATTTTCTGGTTGCGTCAGGAAGTTGCGCGCGCATCTAGCAAGGGGAAGGTGCGGGGAAACAGGAATCCCTGACGCTAGCTGCGATACGGAGCGAGGAGGGATAAAAGCTACCGTGATTGGGCGGAAGTAAGGCAGCATCTCGAAATGGATTTCTCTCGAAGGTTCAGAAAGCCACGCGAATCGAATATTCCAGAAGTTATGGTGTAATAAGTAAAAGCGCTAGGAGTGTTCGGAACTCAGTCTTGTCTTCAGTCTTCAGTCACCTTCAAGTCTGGTCTTGGACAGCAGCGAGCAAGGAGGAACTGAGTTCGACGTACAGTGAACTTGAGTCCGTAACTGTGGCAGTATCCAGGCGAGTGCAACTCATCCGGAGGACCTGAGTTCGACGTGTAGTGAACTTAAGTGAGTCCGTAACTCTGTCAGTGTCCAGGCGAGGGCGACGCATCCGGAAGACCTGAGTTGGACGTGCAGTGAACTGCAGAAATTATCGCGATGTATGACTGTGATTGGTTGGAATTCAAAATTTCATTACACTTCATTGACAGAAAATGGAATGACGTCATATAAACGAAATAGTCTATATAATATGTTTTTCGTGCAGACTGTGTAAATACCTAACATGAAATTGCATGTATAGCAGGAAAATATAACTTCTATGAAGACAGATCTACTATCTAACCTCCTGGACAATCATTTGAACGAATTAATGAGAAAGGGAAAAGAGAAGGGATATATTAAAAGGCCTGTGGATAACGGTTAGCACATGTGACCGTGAAACCAGGAGGCCCTGGTTCGAATCCGGGTAGGGGCAAGTTACCCAATTGAGGTTTTTCCAGGGTTTTCCCTCAACCCAATAGGTATAACAAATGCTGGGTAACTATAGGTGCTGGACCTCGGACTCATTTCACCGGCATTATCACCTTCATCTCATTCAGACGCTAAATAACCTGAGATGTTGTTACAGCGTTGTAAAATAACCGAATAATAGTAATAATAATAATAATAAAGGAAGCGGCCGGGTAGCTCAGTTGGTAGAGCAGCTGGCTACGGACTGGAAGGTCCGGGGTTCGATCCCAGGTTGTGACAGGATTTTTTCTCGTTGCCAAACTTTCAGAACGGCTCAGCCTCCTATAAAATTGAGTACCGGGTCAGAGCGTCGTGCCGACCACACCACCTCATTCTGTGCCGAGGTCACCACTCTTTACCATGCCCCCAAGTCATTCTGGCATGTTACGGGATACCTCATTTTACTTTACCTTTAATATATTAAAATGCGTCCATACAAGGGAGTTCGGGGCTGAGAAAAGTGAATATGTTATCTCCAAGCCTGTTGGATACTTGTCTCACTCCAAGCCTCGCTGCTCCACTGTAGGAACTCTAGAAAATTTTGGAAGAGAAAATGCTGTAAATTGACGTAACCTAGCACATAAAGGGGGCAGGGAAGAGAAGCATGACTACAGGACCGGAAGAAAAAACACCGGAAGTTCCCCATTGCGAGGTGCAGTGTCCTTTCGCTTTGCGGGTGGACGTCGAGTAAACTCGCCCATGTGACAGGGGTAATGTTAAAAGTTGGAAAAAAGAAATGCCAAAATTTCTGGGGGAAGAATATGGCAGTCATTTCCCTTGCAAGACGTTATTGTCTGAGGTTGTTTTCTTCGCATTTGAAGACGAAGCAACGAGTTCGTTTGTTTTCTCCTAATTAGGTGGGACACATTATTCTGTCGAGGAAAAGAAACTCTCCCTCATTCGCTAGGGAGGAGCTTGTGTAACTTGGCTAATTATCCTTCCTAAATTACCTGCGAATGCAAAGTGTCTATTTTTCTGCTGAAAGAAGCAAATGCAGTGTAAGCTTACTTTTAACTTCAAAACATTTCCATCAATAACTCTCTCGCTCTTTCTTTCCAGGTTCTTTCTCAGCTGGAAAGGAAGGTTTAAGGTATAAAGTAACTCTTATAAAAAGAAGGAAAAGGGCTTGGATGGTCTTGATAGGATTTGGTTGCTAAAGAGATTCATCTTACAAAGTCGCTTTGGTTTGTATAGTCCACCGGTATACAAAAGAGAACGTCTGGAAGTCGTACAGCAGGTCTGAAACGCATTCAAAGCGAGTGAGTTTTCAAAGAGAAATAAGTGTGTACAAGGAAAACAATCAATGAACTGTACGAATATAATATATTTTACATTTAGTTTTAGGTGTATGCGTTACTAAACTTGTCTGATATAACATTGCCGGTGTATGAAATGAGAATTAACATTTTTTATTAAGATTTGCGCCACGAAGTGCTACGTCTTTTATATGTGTACAGTCTCCATAACAAGCTAATATCTCATCAGGTTCCACAAATTTGACCACATTACACCCTCGTTCAAATCTTTATCCTGGCTGCAACTTAGTAACCGTAGAACACTTCATTCGCTGTCTCTTCTGTTTCGAGTTCTCCACACTTCTACTGCAAATTATCTTCGTTCCCGGTTTAACTACTTATCCTCCAATCACAATCTAAACACCAGGTCACGGGAGAGCCAAATCCTAGCAATTCCTGCCCACAGAACATCCCACTATTAATCCTCTTTTACTGTGTCAGTCCCCCGTGAATGGAATTCTCTGCCTCAGAAGATAAGGGGCTGCCAGACAATAACCACTTTCAAGAAAAGACTAAACGATTTCTTACGGGCGCAGTCAAATTGAAGTTATAATTGTGATCGAGTTTAATAATTTAATGTAATTTAGGTATGACTATCATTGCTATTACTGTTATTATTATTATTATTATTATTATTATTATTATTATTATTATTATTATTACATAATTATTTTATTGGTGTTGTGAAGATGAAAAGAATTGTCATAGTATTATATTATGTATTATATTGTGTTGTATTGCTTTGAATTGTATTGTATTAATTTTGTTGTATTCATAGCATTGTAGTAATTTTCTATCATACTGGTTGAGTGGAAGAGAAGGCCGAATGGCCTTAACTCTGCCAGTTAAAATAAACCATTATTATTATTATTATTATTATTATTATTATTATTATTATTATTATTAGGAGCCGACTTCTTATTATTGTTAAAAATATTTTTTTTATTTGGGGGACTTTGCACAAAAGTCCGGAAAAGACTTTAATTGCCATTTCTAAAAAAATTCGCTACATATTTTACAGAAAATATCCTCTGATTTTTCATGTAATACCCATGGAAATTGCTTAGTCCAAGACGATTCAAATCTACGGCCCCTATGCACCACCTTTTCCCTTTCACTGCTTTGTTCACCCTTCATTGGTCCTTGCAGTGATTATGAAAATGAGTCCACCGCTGGGGTGTAAAGATTAGCTTGCCTGATCATGAAACTAGCTGACCCGATTTCAAATCCTGGTTGGGACAATTTACTTGTTTGAGGTTTTTTCTGAGTTTTCTCTCAACTCAATAAGAGCAAATGCTGGGTAACTTTCGGCGTTGTACCCTGGACTCAATTCGCTGGCATTGTCACTCTCATCTCATTCGGACCCTGTATAAGAATAGCAGTTGAAAAAGGTTCGTAGAATAATCAATTAAAAATGATGAACATTAACTCTCGTTGTTCGTTAATTTTCTGAGATGAAAATGAATGTGGTACATAAATGTTATTTTAAGAAACACAGAAAACGAATATGGTAAATTATGAGCGTAGGAACACTTTGTAAAATAACTCAACTCCAGTGAGTTTAACGGCATTGATTTACAGTATTGTTGCCATTACTTATCGAATGCTGTAGTATTTATTCTCTTGATAATAATGCATTCACGATAAGGCAAAAGTCGTACTTGATTTTAAGTGTTCAATTATTACCAGCAGTTACATTGTGTAAATTTATATTTAAAAAACTGGAAGGTTTGTGTGCGTGTGGTGTTAACAATATTTTATTCTGTTTATACAGTAAAACTTCCCTAAAACGAAACGCGTTCGTTCCAGAATCTTTTTTTCCGTTTTCTCAGGTTTTCGTTTTACAAAGGGTTGAGTTTTGGCAAAATTAAGAATAGACTATTGAAATATGCTCACTGTACGAAGAACACAATGAAGAAATAATTTGAAATAAAAGTTACTACAGTATATGCAAAGTGAATTTTATTTTCGTAATTATTAACTTATAATTGCAGCCCCTCTCTCTGCAATAAAAAAAAATAAACGCCCCCACATTTCTTTTAAAGTGCATTGCCGCGACTTTTTTTCACGAGAATGTTGTAGGATTTCCTTCGCGTCCTGCATCAATTCAGAGTGTAAATTGCGCCCTGATCCATCGGTTGTGTAACTGAAGTTGTGTTTGATGGAAAATACTCGTAGATTAACTTCAAGTTAGACAAAGCAATCCTTGGATGGTAGGTAGCATTGTCTAAAAACTGTACGAGCTTACGACCTTGACATTTCATTGCTCTATTAAAATTATGAAGCCACTCTTCCATGATAGAACTGTTCACGTAGGGTTTTTTATTAAATCGCACAGTTCTATTCTACTCGCACTGTCCTTTATCTCTGTATTGGCTTATTAGCACAAAACTGAGAATAAATGAAAGAAAATGCAAAAGGGTTGGAAGAAGTAAAGGTACAGGAGGTCAGTAACCTGCCGGGGTCCTTGACAATAAGCACAGAATAGTGACATAGTTAGAGAGACTTCACCCCCAACGCCTGACCAAGAATAGTAGCGAAAGTCTTGCAGATCATTGCGTGCACAGTCACACAAAAAATTATGTCATGCTTCGTACATTTTTATCGCAAGATTAAAAATGGTTTGAAAGAATTTAGCGACAGTTACGCTTAAAATTATCCGTTTTAGTCAGGTTTTTTTACCTAAATGGTGCCCAAAAATGATTCCGTTTTCGCGTTAGGCAGTTTTCCGGTTTAAAGTATTATTTTACATAGGATATCATTCCTTTCTCAAATTTATTTTTCATTTGTGCAGGTTTCCTTTTTATAGAGAGTATGTTTTAGCAAGGTTTTATTGTTTACATGTAGGTAGTTAGACGGACAGATATGCCAGTAGATGTGTAAATAGATAAGTAGACGGTTAAATATGTACAAAAATTGTGTGGAAAGATGGCTGAGTAGATGTTACGATAGAAGTTAAATGACCTGTTTTTGAACAGATAGATCATAGTGATAAATGTATGGGAAGATGGATACATGGTATTACACTGATAGATAAAGAGTTTTCTTTATTTATAGGTAGATCGATAATGTTACATTTTTGGGTGGATGATTTAGATTGTTGGAGAGGGAGAGATAGACCTTGGATATGTAGATAGATCGATAGATTGAACGATATTTGGGTTTAGAGATAGTAAATGGGTGGATAAATGCTAGACATACAGATGAGTAGATGACAGTTATACATAGAAGAAACCGATTGATACAGAGATAATGATATGAAAAGTGAAATAGCAAGCAAATTGAATTGTTTAAGGCACAAGAGAAGATGTATTTCTACATCGTGATAAGATTTAGGGTGCGCCATCTCTCGCAATGAATTCTGGGAGAGAAATCCGAAGAGCGGCATTACCATTGCTAATTGCTGTAGCGTAGAGTTGTTAATTCTGTCCCGTGTTCTATTGGCTGTTACAAGAGGGGTGGGGGGATCGATATTGCTTGGCGCTAGCTGAAATCAGTATCAAACACTAGCGATGCTTGTTGCCTACCCCCGCAGGCGGTTACGTCGTTATTGAAAACAAAGCGCCGACTCGACGTGATATTCCGCAATGAGAGCGCAATTTTTTTCCTTTCTCGTTGCCTTGGTTACGTGATATTAATGAAATTAAGTTATGTTTCAGGGATTGCTTGCTCTTTGGCTGGGATTTTTAATTCTCCATGTTGGCTAACCGCTTTTCCATCATTATTAAAGTTCAATAATATTTTCATGCAAATATTTCCTTTACAGAAGGAGTTCGCGTTACAACTACAAGGAAATTATCTTCTGCATGAATTGTTTTTGTTAATTGTTTCCGTCGTAATTAACAACTGAATTCTGTGGTGCGTTTCTTCTTCATTCTTATGAGAAACACAAAAACAAAACACATTAGAGATATTCACAAACAGCTAGAATCCTTCGTAATACGATCAGTACACCCAGTGCCTGGGCCTGTAAAAGAAGATCAATTATTGAAGTCCTGTTTTTATAATAATTATATTTGGTACAGTATATTTTACATAAAATATAAAATTCACAGTAATATTATTTTGAATAAAGTTTTTTTGCAATGACATAGATAAGGAAGCAGGAGTTGTTCGCAGATTTTTGTGTGCTAATATTTCGTCATTGGCTATATTAACTATTACACGTATATTACGAATCTAATTTTAGTATAACGGATATTACGACGAAATAAAATAAGAGGGGAAAAAAAAAAAACAATCTTAGGTTTAAATTAAGAAATTGATAAAGGTTTACAAATCTATAAATTCAGTAAATCTGTACAACATTTTATACATGAATGAGTGAAATGAAATGAGAAGAAATTAAAGACTAAAATACAATTTTACATTTCAATTAACGATTTTCATGAAATATATGCAATATTACTTTTAACCTAAGCAAACAACTAATCCAAATATTCACTAGAAAGTAATTTAAATTTCTCTGGGTTGAAATTTCTGGAGCCGTTACACAGTTTTCCGTAAAACAATTTTGTTACAAGCAGTTTCTAAATTTTATTAAACACATTTATGGTGAATTTGTCCCGCGCCGTGGCGTTGTGGTCTAAGGCAACCTGCCTAAGACTCGCGTTACGGAATGCGCGCTGGTTCGAGTCCTCATGGGGAAAAATTTTCTCATGAAATTTCGGCCAGTAATTATACATCGTGATGCACTTGGTGAGCTAGCAAATCTGGTTGCGAATGCCAGCTCATCACCATTAAAGATACCTCCATTCTGGTTGGATGATCGTCCACCTTATTAATGTTCAGGTGTTCTGGGCCCTTCATGGGCTGTAGCGCCACGGATTATTATTATTATGGTGAGTTTAGAGGTAGAAAATTAGCATCAAGTCATTTTTAATCAAATTTATACCTATATTGGCATATTTATTTGATTAAATCTGAAGCACAGGAACGCCATTTCATAATTTCAGTTAAGAAACACGCCAAACGAATTATCTTTGCACCAAAAAACGGATGCTTCCTGGACCAAATTATCGTATTTTATAATTGTTTGAATGCAACAGAAGTCAGAAGTCTTGCTGAACATGTTATTGCTGTAGCACTACAAATGCCACTGAACGAATATTTCACACTTTTATCACTGCCAATGTTGCGCTATAAACCAATTTTGGCAATGTAATATAAAAGACTGCCTACAAATATTTGGAAAGTTTCAGAGAAAATACACAAATTCAGTCTTCTAACATCTCTTATTTTCTTCAAATAGTGTTTATAACTTAAATAAATTTTCATTTGTTTTCATCTCAATGATGCACATTGGGAGCAACATATAAGAAATTATTTTCCTACAAATCAATTATTCA
The DNA here is from genome assembly GCA_025594305.2 of Periplaneta americana. Taxonomy (NCBI): domain Eukaryota; kingdom Metazoa; phylum Arthropoda; class Insecta; order Blattodea; family Blattidae; genus Periplaneta; species Periplaneta americana. Next base: position 22,405,828 of record JAJSOF020000009.1, on the reverse strand, counting down.
CGTTGTTTTGAAATGATTAAATAAATATTGTTTATTAAATTTGTAAATTTCTATTCCATACGTTTTTTCTAACCCAAATCATTAAGAATGGTGAATAATATTCATGCTTTTTCCTGTATTTCTTAAAATAGTGTTATGTGGCATGTTAGTTTTTATTTGTCGTTATTTACGTAAAAATGATGCGCCAAAAAATAAAAAAATAAAAATAATTTCACTCACTCCACATCCTATATTCACATTTTTTTTCTGATTTATTAAAGAATGTACCGTTATTTAAAAGACTAATTTAGAAACATGTTACATAAATCATCCTTGTACAAAAGAGAATGCTAGGAGGAAAATCTTTTTGCATACACTAAATGAGTAATAATATAATATAATATAATATAATATAATATAATATAATATAATATAATATAATATAATATAATATAATATTATAATATAATTTAATATAATATAATATAATATAATATAATATAATATAATATAATATAATATAATATAATATAATATATTATATATATAATATAATTATGTTGTACGCAGAAAGATCTATTATTCAATTGATAGGATATTTTATGAGGTTGTCAAAACAAGTTATACTAAATATACTAAATATGTTTAGGATTAGTGTAAAACTGGCCATCTCTCACCCGAAATGGCATGCCTGTGTTTCATATTATTTGTCCTCCCAAGTTAAACTAAAATCACCATCATATTTTCAGCGTAAGAATAGGAATAGCTATTATGTTTTTTTAATCAAATTAAATAATAATGTCAGAAGTTAGAAAAGAAAGGATGGTCAGCAGTGCATTGACTGAAAAGTGAGTCAGTAACGGAAATCAAATTTTGTTTTTATGTAATGTGTTAGTTATTTGAATGAAGACGCTCGCTGTAGAAGCATTTGAAAACTTTGTGATGTAGATAGACCTGTTTTGAAACCTGAAGCCAGGATCGCTCGTGCCGGGTCTGGCTTGTGATGTATATAGATCTGTTTTGCAAAAATTTGTTCAAACATCGCTCGTGCGGGTCTGCTTGTGAATTTTCGTGTGTCTTCCCGGGCTTTTGAGGTTGTGCTTAAAACGTTGTATAACTGAGGCATAATGTCCGGCCTGGTCAGGTTATTCAACACATTTATCTTGACTTGTCTTAGAGATAAATAATTAGGTCATTGACAAGTCATTTCTTCTTATGTCTTAGTTTACCTGTTGTACTATTGTACATATTTGAATCTGGGCCAATGTTGTTATGTATTTCTGGAAAATAAAAACAAATGCAGAAAAATCATCATTGTTAGAATCCTTTTTCGAGAAGAAATAATATTGAAAGAAAGAAAGTTTTAAATAAAGAGAAATTAAAGATTCCTAGAATCGAAATGACAGATAATGAAAACGAGAGTTTTCATTGCATCCTGAAAATAAATGGTTAAAATGTGGCGGAAAATAAACTTCTCTGGGCCTTGTTTGTTGCTGTCAAAGGAAAAAATAAAAAGAAAAGAAAGAAAGGGAAATTTCAATAGGGTTGCTTCATTACACTGAAACAATCACTGAAACTCGAGGATAAATGGGAGAGAAAGATATTTTCATTAAGTAATAATAAGAATAATGATATTAATAATACAATAACAATAATAATTAATATCATAAATAAACATTTTCTATCGAAGGCACTTAAACTAGTTGCATCTCGCCTCACCGAGGATTTCGATCACCGGCCGCTACTGGAAGATAGTAGGAGAAAAGGAAAAATGGGAAGATGAAGAAGAAGAAGAAGAAGAAGAGAAATGCAGTAGTACTATGGGCAGAGATCATGTTGGTGGAAAGAAGTCTAGTGAGTGAAGCATAGGAGAGGCAGTCAGGAAAATGCAAGTTGGTAATGGAGAGCAAGAGCAGTTGAGTTAAAAGAAGAAAAGAGGATGGTGTGAAAGGAAGATCTGGAATAAAAAATAAAGCAAGGGTAGAGAGATAAGAATACATACAAGTGGTTGCGATATGTTTACAGACATAATTTCGCCTACTGGAAAGAATCCTTGAAAATATATAAAGCGTATAGGCTAATCTCGTCGGAAATTTGAGGGAGTTCATAAATCTGAGGGTTAGGATTGAAGAGCATTTCAAATAACTGTCGGACCGCAAGCACCGTCTTTAATAAAGCTGTCATAACGAAGCCAACCAGAGGACTTGGATTTCCTCGTGGAAACAGCAAACCGGCCGGTCGCATTTCAACTTGCAGCTGATTAAATTCCATTCCAAGGATTCCTCGTGTTGGTAGCGGACATACAGCTCCAGCAATCAGCACCAGAACAAGAAAAAGAAGCAGCAATTTCCAAAATGCACGGAAACAGAATGGCGTAGAAGTAAAATTACATTTTAAAATTTAATCACGCTTGAACAAGATATTTTCCTGCTGGTGGCAGAGGTAAATGAGTGCCCTTTTTGCAGCTGAGGGTTTAAATTGTTTTTGTTTCAGTTAGTGAGGGAGCTTGCTTTAGCAGACTAAATTTCCGTAAATGTGAAAGAGCTGTTCCATAGTGTATGCAAGATTTTCCTCCTGTGCTCTTGTACTGAAGTATTTCGAATGTGCTTGCTCACAAAAGTCTCTTAATGAGCTTTTCCTGCAATGATGAAACTGTTACAGGGAAATTATTTATTCATTTACTTGTTTATATATATATATCTATGCTCGACCATGCCGAAATGTAGTAATTATACACCTGGTAGTAGCCCTTTAATGCACCTCATTAAAGTACACCTATTCATTAAAGTTCAGGTGTTCAATGACAAGTTACCTTTGTACCGTTATAAAACCGCAAGTATAGATTATTCTCGGATATGCAATCGAAAGACAATTAGCGAAAAGTCACGGAGGCTGGAAATCCAATACTGTCGCAGAAGGTTTTGTTCTGTTACTATAATAATTAGCGTTAATTGTAAATAATATTCAAATAAATTCAATTTGTCATCTCGTTTTTTCAATTCTAAATCAATTTCCAGGTTATATCAGACTAATGTTCATCTTATTCTCTATCAAGATCAATGACATTCGGCCTCGGAAAAAATAAAACTTTCGCGTCTGCGCACATCTCACAATTCAGGTCAGTTCGCACATAACTTTAACATGACCTAATTTTGAATAATTTCAAGTTAGAAATATGGTCGAGAATGAAAAGTCGTATGAAACTTGCCTATAATGGTAATTAAGACGCTCGTATGAAAATTATGAAACTCGCTTGCGCTCGTTTCATAAATAAACATACTTGCGTCTTAATTACTACCATTATAGGCTCGTTGCATAATGTATTATTATATAGCCTATTTATATATATATATATTTATTTATATATTCATTTATATATATATTGATATATTTATTAATATACTTATATATATATTTATTCATATATTTATTTATGTAATTATTTATTTATTTATAATAACGAAATTGCACCATAATTATTCCGTAGAATCGTACTTTTAAACTATATTAACCTAAAATTGCTAGCGTAAGACCCTCTTATAATCCATTTTAAACTAATTTACTATTGGAATCAAAGGAATTACTCTTCATCCTAAGTAAATACATATCACCTTAATGTAATATAACCTATCTTTTGTGATATTTACAACTTATATACAATTTTTAAGTTATTTTTTATTCTCCTTATGCCGATTAGTGTGATTAGTGGGGGTAAGATTCTGCATTTATGGGTGACGTGATGCAATGTTTTGCCATATCTTGACACACTCAATACAAACGTTAACTATTTCATACAATACTTCTTTCTTGTTTAATTACTATTTATAATACTATTGTTATCCCGACAGTAACAAATATAAATGACATTCGGGGGAAATTAAATGCAGAATAAATATGGGAAATGCCTGTTATTATTCGGTTGAGAAGCTTTTGTCATCCAATCTTCTGTCAAAGAAAGCTGAAAGTTAGAATTTATAAAACAGTTATATTAATGGTTGTTTTGTATGGTTTTGAAACTTGGACTCTGACTTTGAGAGAGGAACAGAGGCTTAGGGTGTTTGAGAATAAAGTTCTTAGGAAAATATTTGAGGCTAAGAGGGATGAAGTTACAGGAGAATAAACAAAGTTACACAGCGTAGAACTGCATACATTGTATTTTTCAACTGACATAATTAGGAACGTCGACCTGGTTGGCAATTTGGTATAGCGCTGGCCTTCTATGCCCAAGGTTGCGGGTTCAATCCCGGGCCAGGTCAATGGCATTTAAGTGTGCTTAAATGTGACAGGCTCATGTCAGTAGATTTACTGGCATGTAAAAGACTCCTGCGGGACAAAATTCCGGCACATCCGGCGACGCTGATAGAACCTCTGCAGTTGCGAGCGTCGTTAAATAAAACATAACATTTTATTAGGAACATTAAATCCAGACGTTTGAGATGTGCATGGCATGTAGCACGTATGGGCGAATCCACAAATGCACATAAAATGTTAGTTGGGAAGTCAGAGAGAAAAATACTTTTGAGGAGACCGAGACATAGATTGAAGGATAATATGAAAATGGATTTGAGGGAAATGGGATATATTGGTCACGATAATCATAATCACGTTTAGAAGTCATTCAGACATATTTTCTTATCTGAACTTGGCTGTGCAGATTCCTAGCCAACACAGCACACAACGACGCAAGATAATCTCTCAAGAGAACACAATACATGCGTAATGTAAGGAGCACAACCTGTTTTACAGGAAAAGTCACAGTGGAGGACACAATACGATGTAAATTTAAAGTATTCAAGGAAAGTAATGTTGTGTATTGCTGCATGAGCTGTCATGACTAAAGGATTCCGCTATAAATCTCGAAATCTCGAAGTCTTATGTAAGTGAATCTGTTAGAAAACTCCACGAATCTGAGAGCTGGAGTTAGGCTTGTATTTCACGACTGCAGAAAGCGTGACCATGACTTACTCTGTTGAAAGTTGGGCATTGCATCGCTAGAGTCGAAGTCGAGAAAAATTTATAACAAAAAGAGAGGAGAGAAACAACACACAAAGCGGTTACCATAGCGATATGAGTCGAAAAAAAAAAACAGATGACGCTAACCCGTCGTAGATTATCAAATATCTCTCACACATTTACTCTCCGCTAGAGTGCTCTGAAATAGGTTGCAACTCAAAGAAGTCAAGATATAAATGTCAAATTGAACATATTTTACCATTTGCTCAGTGACTGTTAAAACTGTTACTTTATGAAAAGAGATATTTTTAATGCCTATGGCGTTTTTTTTTTTTTTTCAAATAAATAGATGACAATTTGTTTCAGGAACGTAACGTATGAGATTATATCCCTGCAAGTCCGGGAATGCGATATTCAGTATGGAGGTCATATAGTTGAATATATCATTACCTCGCCTTTGGAATTCGTTACCTAATGACGTCAGGGATTTCCAGGCACTGTCACAGTTCAAAAGTAAATTAAAAAAGTATGTTCTATCTCACGAAATCCGTTTCTGAGAATCTGGTAGATTTATGTCGAAGTTTTTATCTTTAGTATTTTGGTAATAATTTCCTTCTGTTAGATTAACCCTTTCTATTGTCTTTGTGCCAGGATACCGGAATAGCTTATTACCCCTTGGTTAATAATAAGAACGCTGAGTATCACTGTTATTTTATGTCGATATTTGCTGTATATGTTTTTACTTTTTGTTTTTTTTTTATTTTTAGCATCGTTGCTTAATATATTAGACTAATTTTTATTATTTTTAATTTCTACTTGTATGTTCAGTTGTTTTATGTCGTATTCATCTGTCACACATTATTACATTAGATTGATTGCATCATGATGTATAATTTTTCTTGTAGTTATATTGCATTTCTGGTCGTGTGGAAGGAAAGACCTGAGGGCCCTAACTCCACCAGAGTAAATAAATAAATAAATAAATAAATAAATAAATAAATAAATAAATAAATAAATAAATCATGTCACTATAGTCTAAAATTGATAAGTTTTCTGTAGCGCAGTTCTTTTCGATATTGTATACTTATAAAAATCCATTTGTTTTGTTTATTTTGCAAAAAAAAAAAAATGACGAAAATCGTATGAGGATTGTTGAAGTTGAGCGCCAGTGTGTGTTTTTACTGATTTTGAGTGTATTTAATCTTTTACAAAAAAATTATTATATTTCTTATGCCACACTGTGGCATAAATTGATTCGTTTATTTTGATTATAAAAAAATCTTCGACTAATGTGCGTGAAATACCTGTATACAGAGTGTAAGGGGTGTAAGTTGCCGTCCTTTTCACAGTGGTCGGGGACGGTCTACAGAATCAAAAAAAAATGTCCATACAACATAGGGTCAAAACTTGATAGTTTTCTCAGAAAAAGAAAAATTTCTTCTCATATTTTATTCGCTTTATACTGCTTCTATCTTTAGTAAAATTACGAAAACAATTACATCAGTAGGTGTATCTAGCGAAGAGTTAATATTAGTTTAAATACTGTACATATTTGCGTGTTCTATTACGTTAATTTGTTAATATTCTGGTGTGAGAGACGTGGCAACGTACTCAGCAGGCAATAAATACTCTGCACAGACGTACGAGTCAGCTGAGTTAAAGCTCCCTGTCCATAGCTCTATTGCCGAGCGGATGACAGTTCAGTACAGGGTATTCGATAAACAACTTGCAGTGTCATTTACAGTTTAGGAATATCATATGTTATTAATTTATGGAGAAAGTCGTCGTAATTCAAGTGAGGCAAGAAGATATACCGTCACTGTTTTGCGCAATGAAGATTACCTAATAGGCGAACTTTTGTAGCAATTCCTCAACGATTATTAGAAACTAGGAGTCTCTTACTTCGTTTCAAAAATCATACAAACAGAAATTTATTTAAAAAAAAATGGTACTGCTCTATGGAAACGGGAGAGATTAAAATGTAACATTTAAACAAAAGTTCGTGTGATTTTGTGTAGTGAACCATTATTGTTTATTTTTTAGACGTGCAATAAAAATGGACCAATATTGCCAATATTGTTAAATAAAATAGAAGTTCTATTAATGAGTCTGAAAGTTTGTATTTGTTGTTCGTTTTCTGTAGCCTAAACAACAGTTGTTCTGGTCCGCCCCTGCATTAGAACAAAGGATCTGTTTTGTACAGGTATGTCTGTATCCCCTTCAGTTGTAAACTCCCTCCTCCCCATCCAGCAACGTTGCCAAACGCCTAATATTGTAAAATTTAATAATTAGTTAAATATTGCAATTAGAAAAAATTGTGAGGACATTTTTTCTTTCTTATGTATGTATTTATTTATTTATTTATTCATTCACACTGCAAATGGATATATACCCGGTTGCAGTGGTAACTAATTACACTCAATAATGACGATAATAAACACAATAAATAAAAATACAATCAATAATAAATTAATGATAATAATAATGATAATATTAATTATAACAGTTAGCATCCTAAATTAAATGAGGCACGATCACTTAAAATAACATTTAAAGTAAATCTAATTTGTATCTTAACCCTAACTTCGAACTAAAACCCACGAGTATGATATGTTCATACCTGCACAAGTACCTTTCAGCACTACACTCATTTCGCTGTCAACTCATTCACTGCACTGGAACTACGGCACAATGCACTGATACTATCCTGATTTCACTAACACTTCAAAAACATTTCACTAGTCATATACTTTGCACTGCCACTATAAACTATAAAGCTTCACTGACAGAAACACACTTCACTTACACAACACACTTCACTGACACAACACACTTCACACTTCATTGACACAGCACACTTCGTCACTAATACAACACTTCAATAACAAAATATCAATTATACCTTTTAAATACTGTGTATAATATACTACCGTCTATTAGTAAAATCCTTAAGCCTATTTTTAAATACATTTTTGGATATTGGTAAAGTCTTTAGTAAGTCTGCAGGTAAAGCATTCCAGTCCCTGATAGTACGATTGAGAAAAGAAAACTTTCCAGTGTCCGTCCTCTGTCTTCTTTCCCTCAGTTTATATGAGTGGTCATTTCTTGAAGAGTAATTTGGCGGCTGCAACCTATTTTTTATTTCTCTCCAGGCAGGCTCACCTCTGTATGTTTTGAACAGTGCACATAATCGAATTCGCGTTCTCCTGTCCCTGAGTGTGTCTCATTTTAATGGTGAATTATTACGACAACATTGAGAGCTCGTTTTTTAAATCTTTTTCCAGTGTCTTAATATATTCTAATCTGTAAGGATCCCAACATGCAGCACCATATTCCATTACTGGACATACTAGTGATTTATATGCAATCTCTTTGGACATGACGTGACATGAACAATCGTCAGTAAAAATAATGGCACTTATATCCCTTACACTCTGTATAGACAGGTCAACAGAATTTCCAAAAACACTTCTTTTTGTTATCAAGGATGCTTCAAGCGTGTATATTCGCGAACATCTCGAAGTACATGCATTAATGTGGGAGCTTATGTTGTTTACAACCCGTCTACACTGAACAGATCAGCTTCAGCCATGCACGAGTATTGTTGAGCTCATTACACACCTAGGCAACACGCTACATTCGCTCAATGTGTAGCCGTAGTGGAATATAACACAACCTTGTCGATGCAATACCGGCACAGTTCTGTTTTAGTAGGTTGCAGACCCTTTGGATTATTAAGCTATTGCACGGCTAGAAATTCATTCCAACACGCGTGCATTTTATCTGTGAATTCTGGTATTCCTCGTAATTATTTTCTCTTCTCAGCTCCGGCTGTGTAGTATTGCATTTTTCATTGAACTGGAACGTATCTCCTACCCCAGCAACATTCGCAGCACTGCCAATAGCAGCACACTTAAAACCGTTCACAGCGCTCTGACACGATCGGAAAATGTATACCATACAAATTGTACCGTGCTCTACGCTTCATATCGAAGTACTAAAACCTGTTCTATGTCTGTAACTTGCTCACAGATGATTTTGAACAGATATTGTTCTTGTACGACGGAAATACTTACATTATTTGCACTTCATTATAATGTTTATTTTATACCTAAATATACAGGTTGAACCGTAAGTAATGTCATTTAGTTTTTCTTTGAAATATTTCGTTCTTGCTTCCTTCTCCACAAAGAAATTATTTTATATGAAATATTTCATAGCGTGTTTTGGGAAAACCACTGATTTAATTCCCAATATGCTCAGTCATATGATATGATATATAATATGATATATGGAATGATATGATATGATATGATATGATATGATATGATATGATATATGATATGGTATGGTATGATATGATATGATATGATATGATATGATATGATATGATATGATATGATATGATATGATATGATATGATATGATATATATCGTCGCCTGAATGCAAGAACTAGGTAACTTGATTTTTCGTATTTTGTGACATCGCCTATTTACTTATTTATTGCATTAAGGAATATGTCTCGTTTTCTTTTACCTATTTGTTATATTGGAAAACAGATGTCGCTGGTATCGTTCGATCAGTTGCCTAGATCCTGGATTACATTTTGTGCGATTTTTGCTATGCTATAAAAGAGGTAACTAAAAAACTAAAAAATTTCGAGTTACCTAGTTCTTGCATTCAAGCGACGATATGATATGATATGATATGATATGATATGATATGATATGATATGATATGATATGATATGATATGATATGATATGATATATGATATGATATGATATGTGATATGATATGATATGATATAAGAAATGATATATGATATGATAAGATATGATATATGATATGTTTTGATATATGATATGATATATGATATGATATGATATGATATATGATATGATATGGTATGATATGATATGATATGATATGATATATATATATATTATGATATATGATATGGTATGATATGATATATGATATGATATGCTATGATATATGATATGATATGATATATATGATATATGATATGATATGATATATATGATATGATTTGATATATATGATATGATATGTGATATGATATGATATATGATATGATATGATAAGATATGATATATGATATGATATGATATATGATATGATATTATATGATTATGATATATGATATGATATGATATGATATGATATGATATGATATGATATGATATGATATGATATATGATATGATATGATATGATATGATATGATATATTTATTCCACCAGCTTACATCAGTCGTGATGGCCCTTCACATTTCTGTATACAGTGCCATCACTCCCTTGGGTACATAACATTCTGCTTACGCTTTTTTAAACATCCGGCTATCACATATAAATGACCCTGATCACTTTTCTACCACTTCTCTCACCTCGGTTTCACCTTCTTTTTCTATTTGACCTTCCCATTCCCATTTATCCATCTTATTCTTACTAATCTCATTTAACTAAACAATCACTTCCCTCAATCTCTTATTAATTGTTCCAACATTATTTACATTAGTTGAACTTTTCCATTGTTTATATTATTTTAATGTACCGAAGTACATATGATATTTCCATGCAGATATTCTGCGTCATCATCCGTCGGATCCCGGCCAACTAGTCACTCATGAGTGCACCTCAGCACATATGTGAACTTCAGTCATACGTTCATAGACAACTATGACGTACTGCAGAGGGCGGCCACTAGAGGGAACCCAAGAGTTGGAACTTAAACTGAGACTATTCTGTCCGACTCCGAGATGGGTATCCGGTGTGGCTTAGTGGATAAAGCATCAGCACGCAGAGCTGAAAACCCGGTTCAAATCCCGGTGCCGGAGAGAATTTTTCTTTGTTCCATTACTCTTTCATCTTCCATTGTTGTTAACTTATTTATTCACTTGAATCACTAACTTTCACTGACCACTTATTCCCATTAATCTACGAGTACTCTGTTTATTTTCAGACGAAGTAGTTTCAACAGTTTCATTACATTTCCATTCCCACTTTCGTTATTATATTTATATCACTACTTATTTATTATCACTCTGTAGTTATTACTTGTTAGGAGAAAATACACAAACGATTAGGGAAAACACGGAAATTTTACTTGAAGCAAGTAAAGCGATCGGTTCGGAAGTAAATCCCGAAAAGACAAAGTATATGATTATGTCTCGTGACCAGAATATTGTATGAAATGGAAATATAAAAATTGGAGATTTATCCTTCGAAGAGGTGGAAAAATTCAAATATCTTGTAGCAACAGTAACAAATATAAATGACACTCGGGAGGAAATTAAACGCAGAATAAATACTATGGGAAATGCGTGTTATTATTCGGTTGAGAAGCTCTTATCATCCAGTCTGCTGTCCAAAAACCTGAAAGTTAGAATTTATAAAACAGTTATATTACCGGTTCTTCTGTATGGTTGTGAAACTTGGACTCTCACTCTGAGAGAGGAACATAGGTTAAGGGTGTTTGAGAATAAGGTGCTTAGGAAAATATTTGGGGCTAAGAGGGATGAAGTTACAGGAGAATGGAGAAAGTTACACAACACAGAACTGCACGCATTGTATTCTTCACCTGACATAATTAGGAACTTAAAATCCAGACGTTTGAGATGGGCAGGGCATGTAGCACGTATGGGCGAATCCAGAACTGCATATAGAGTGTTAGTTGGGAGACCGGAGGGAAAAAGACCTTTAGGGAGGCCGAGACGTAGATGGGAGGATAATATTAAAATGGAATTGAGGAAGGTGGGATATGATGATAGAGACTGGATTAATCTTGCACAGGATAGGGACCGATGGCGGGCTTATGTGAGGGCGGCAATGAGCCTTCTGGTTCCTTAAAAGCCAGTAAGTAAGTACCTGTAGTTATTACTTGTATCTTATCCTTTTTCACTATTATTCCCTTGCCTTACCATCTTTTCTGTCATTATCATTCTTTTCGCTTTATCACTTTCCTATGTTTTGTCACTCATGCACCAATCTCTTAACTTATAACTTTTCTGTCCCTTACTTCTTCCCACTGACATACCTCTGTTCGGTGTCCCTATTGTTACTATATGCTCAGTCAATGTAAGAGAGCAGTGTATTATGATAATAAGTGATTGAAAGTATTTTATTTTTGTCCTTTAATTGTGCAGAAATTTTATCCGAACAAATGCAACATTTTAAAATTCCTTGCCATAACGAAAAGCTACATTTGTTCGGGTCAAATTTCTGTACATTTAAAGGACAAAACTGAAATTCTTTCAATCATTTATTATCATAATACACTTGCTTACAAATGGCTTTTAAGGAACCCGGAGGTTCATTGTCGCTCCCACATAAGCCCGCCATTGGTTCCTATCCTGTGCAAGATTAATCCAGTCTCTACCATCATATCCAGTACGATCAGTCACTAAATAGCCATGTAAAGTGTCGAAGAGTTGACTTCAGTATCTAACCCTGCTCCATATTGAACATCGTAAGTATTAACAGAAAAGCACTATTGATGCTTCCCAATCAATTCTCTTTTTTAACTATTGTTCGTAAAATCCCTTTTTCATTAATTTCAGATGTCTTAATCACCTCTTCGACTCGAATGACAAAAATATTTCATAGAACTTCAGTTACTAACTACCGTAAAATATGGCATCATCAAATTTTTAACTCCTAGCATACACACATTTTATGTTTACACTTTAGTAATTATTAACAATCCATGGGACACATATGCATATGCTTTACTTCTTGAATACATGTCATGTATATGTTGTTTTTAATGTTTCCTATATTGTTTTAATCATTATGTATGCATTTTATATTTTATATTTTGTCTTTCACTTGTGTTCAACTTGTCTAAGAGAGCAGGGCATAGTTGCGCCCCACGGTCAGATAAGATGCAGCAGATAAAAAAGGGTCCCTGTTTTGTGGGCATAGTTGCGCCCCGTTCCCATCAGGTAGAGAAAAGCGGCATGGCATAGTTGCGCCCCGATGAAATAGGTAGAGAAAAAGACAGTACGGAAACTCGAGCCTCGTAATCAACCAACTTTATTGATTTCTTATTCGATTAATATTTATTAAAATGAACTTGGCTGTACTTATTAACTGTTTTTCTACTGTTTATGCAGTGATTATCAATAGCCTACCGTTAAAACGAACACCATGAAGTTGGCAGTACTTTATTAACTGTTTTTCTACTGTTTATACAGTGATTATCAATAGCCTACCGTTAAAATGGACACCATGAAGTTCAAAGTTCTTTATTAACTGACATATTTAAATGAAGGAGCCGTTAGAATATAGGGCTTTAGCAGTCTTGACATTTTATTAGCGATTTTCACACCGTCTGTGGCGTATAGGGAGGTTAATTTAAAATGAATGTTAAGTTTAGTGAAAAGGGTAAAGAGTTAACAATTCACAATGGTTCTAAGTTTCAATTTTCGAAGCCCTGTACCGCAGGGTTAAGATCTCGATGTACAAACAAAAAATGTAGTTCATTTATTGTGTGTGATTGATAAAAAAGTGTTATTTTAAATAGCAAAATTGATCATATGCTAGGCCTACCTGATTTCAATGCAGCTATCACTGTAATATTTTAATAGTACATTATGCAACGAGCCTATAATGGTTGTAATTAAGACGCAAGTATGATTGTTTATGAAACGAGCGCAATTACCATTATAGGCAAGTTTCATACGACTTTTTATGCTCGACCATATTTCTAACTTGAAATTATTTAAAATTAGGTCTTCTTATGTGCGAACTGACCTGAATTGTGAGATGTGCGCAGACGCGAAAGTATTGATTTTTTTCCGAGGCCGAATGTCATTGACGTTGGCAGAGAATAAGATAAAGATTACTCTGATATAACCTGGAAATTGATTTAGAATTGAAAAACGAGATGACAAATTGAATTTATTTGAATATTATTTACAATTAACGCTAATTATTATAGTAACAGAACATAACCTTCTGCGACAGTATTGGATTTCCAGCCTCCGTGACTTTTCGCTAATTGTCTTTCGATTGCATATCCGAGAACAATCGATATAACTGTACAAACTGACTTGTCATTGGCTGAACACCTGAACTTTAATGAGTAGGTGTACTTTAATGACATGCATTAAAGGACTGCTACCAGGTGTATAATTACTACATTTCGGCATGGTGAGCATAAAGTAATTCATTTATTTTATGATAGTCACTTTCGTGTGTACTATGCCCATCGGGGCGCAACTATGCCATGTCCATTCTGCTACCTGATTTCTTTGGGGCGCAATTATGGCATGCCTAGACCTCCGAATTGACCGCGGGGCGCAACTATGCCATACCGGTCTAGTATATCGCTTCCATCTGACGATGATTTCTTGTAAAATCGCAAATATTCGTGGATACCACCAAGAATTATTATACTGGGTGTTCAGTTCAAAGTGTGTCATGGCTCGCTGTATGCCGTCACGTGGCTAGTCGTTGAGCCTAGAGAATTCAATCTTCCTACACTTCCGCAGAAGTGTATTACTTATCTGCCAGAGAAGGTGCCTACCAAGTACGGCGTTCATTTAGAAGGATACTTACCGATACGTACGGTAACGCCGGTAGTGGCAGGAATGTGAACTGTTTCGAAACATGTACTGAGGTGAGTTTTTTCTTATTGTCGGGATATGGGGAGAGACGATTACTTACGTATTTGTTGACATTAACTTCGACGGTCAACATGGACACGGAGCATTTGATTTGTATTGTGGAATGTTGCCATACGCAACCGATGACAACAAATACCCTGCGTACGACTTCGCCGCGCAGAACACAATTCGAAAGAGGTTATGGTAGCACACAGACCGTATAGACCGCCATCTGTTGCTACGACTTTCAAGTTATACCGTACACGTTCTCAAGTTCAGATTGAATGCCTTGATTAATAGGCAACTTCTCTGACACAAAATCTGAAAATCGCTTCAAATCGGTGACTCAACAGTGACGTCATGACACACTTTGAAATGAACACCCAGTAATGTGATCGTTGTAACAAAACTTTTTTGTGCCAACTTAATAAGTTGTTGACTGAAATTGTAACATAATTTTCCTTATTATATATAATTCAACCTATCTGAATTTTAACCTCAACATGACTTTTAAATTTAAAAAAATCTAAGTTAAATTTTGACATCTTAAATGGACATGATGTAAGGCCGGCTTAAACTCGTAACAGAGTAATCAAGTTGCTGGTGGTGTTGAATCATTAACGAACATAACCGTACTCATGCTTGTGTGTATTTGAGTGAAGAATGAAACGCTTCACAGAGCAGATCAGAAGACTTCAGCACGGTAATTAGATCTTGTGTGGAAAGTCTTGTACCGACTCCGATGATTTTTTTGTTATCCACGTTTCTGGCGTTGTAAGCAACACTGGTCACGCTTTCTGGAGGGGTGGGTTTCGTAACAGACCGGGGGTGCAGTTAGCCTCCGCAATCCAAGTGTGAATATCTCCATTCCGATTGTGAGCTACTGAAGCGTGCTGCACTATCACGCTCTTCTGTCCAATTTCCTTTACAAACTCTGGAAATGAAATCTCACAGACTCCGTCCTACTGGCTGCTTTTGAACCAAGCGAATTGAATCTTATTAAACGCGTGGTATACGAAACTTTGACACTTCTTGCAAAACACAGTCATAAGTTTGAGATGTCTTACGTGCGTAATGTTGACTTGATGATGTCTAGAGCCCGGATGTTTAGGCATTTATTTTGGTTAAAATAGGCAGAAATATACTTACTTACTTACTTACTGGCTTTTAAGGAATCCGGAGGTTCATTGCCGCCCTCACATAAGCCCGCCATTGGTCCCTATCCTGAGCAAGATTAATCCAGTCTCTACCATCATATCCCACCTCCCTCAAATCCATTTTAATATTATCTTCCCATCTACGTCTCGGTCTACCCAAAGGTCTTTTTCCCTCCGGCCTCCCAACTAACACTCTATATGCATTTCTGGATTCGCCCATTCGTGCTACATGCCCTGCCCATCTCAAACGTCTGGATTTAATTTTCCTAATTATATCAGGTGAAGTATACAATGCGTGCAGCTCTGTGTTGCGTAACTTTCTCCATTCTCCTGTAACTTCATCCCTCTTAGCCCTTAATCTCTGTTCCTCTCTCAAAGTGAGAGTCCAAGTTTCACACCCATACAGAACAACCGGTAATATAACTGTTTTATAAATTCTAACTTTCAGATTTTTTGACAGAAGACTCTATCCAGTCTGTTGTCGAAAAATCTGAAAGTTAGAATTTATAAAACAGTTATATTACCGGTTCTTCTGTATGGTTGTGAAACTTGGACTCTCACTCTGAGAGAGGAACATAGGTTCAGAGTGTTTGAAAATAAGGTGCTAAGGAAAATATTTGGGGCTAAGCGGGATGAAGTTACAGGAGAATGGAGAAAGCTACACAACACAGAACTGCACGCATTGTATTCTTCACCTGACATAATTAGGAACATTAAATCCAGACGTTTGAGATGGGCAGGGCATGTAGCACGTATGGGCGAATCCAGAAATTCATATAGTGTGTTAGTTGGGAGACCGGAGGGAAAGAGACCTTTAGGGAGGCCGAGACGTAGATGGGAGGATAATATTAAAATGGATTTGAGGGAGGTGGGGTATGATGATAGAGACTGGATTAATCTTGCACAGGATAGGGACCGCTGGCGGGCTTATGTGAGGGCGGCAATGAACCTTCGGGTTCCTTAAAAGCCATTTGTAAGTAAGTAAGACTAGATGACAAAAGCTTCTCAACCGAATAATAACAAGGCATTTCCCATATTTATTCTGCGTTTAATTTCCTCCCAACTGTCATTTATGTTTGTTACTGTTGCTCCAAGATATTTAAATTTTTCCACCTCTTCGAAGGAAAATCTCCAATTTTTATAGTTCCATTTCGTGTTATATTCTGGTCACGAGACATAATCATATACTTAGTCTTTTCAGGGTTTACTTCCAACCCAATCGCTTTACTTGCTTCAACTAGAATTTCCGCGTTTCCCCTAATTGTTTGTGGATTTTCTCCTAACATATTCACGTCATCCGCATAGACAAGAAGGTGATGTAACCCGTTCAATTCCAAACCGCCTGTGTTATCTTGAACTGTGCTAATGGCATATTCTAGAGCGAAGTTAAAAAGTAAAGATGATAGTGCATCTCCTTGCTTTAGCCCGCAGTGAATTGGAAAAGAATAAGATAGAAACTGGCCTATACGGACTCTGCTGTAAGTTTCACTAAGACACATTTCAATTAATCGAACAAGGCAGGCATATAGGCACTAAAAATAGTAAAAATAGGCAGTGAAATAGGAATTTATTATTCATGGAAACAGACAAAATTGACAAATACTTAATAAACTATCCCATACGATACTCACTTTCCTTGGTTACATGTCACAACAAGATGCTTTCTTAAGTTGTCAACTGTCATAGTGAGCCGCCTGTCAGAGAGAACGTTTTTCATGGTGGAAAAAGATCTTCCTACTTCTACTGAAGTGATAGGAGCAAACTTAAAATAATTTATTTCAGAATGACTGTCTCTACTTTCTTTCAGAGATCGGGAAAAACCGACTGTGTATTGTCTGAAAAAGAGGGGTGTGAGAAGGAATTAGAGACTTCAAAGTACGCGTGACTTGTACGTGCAAGCGACAACAGTAACGGGACCTGGAGACTTGCTTTTAATACTTCCCTCATCCCCTTTCTTTCGCTGGTAAACCCCTAAGTGACCTGAACACTGAGGGTTATACTGTTCAAACGTTTTTGTTAAGTGACACAAAATATGTAATCGGTAGGGGAGAAAAGTTTACGACTTCTTGGAAACATGTATATTGCTGAAGAATAAGATTCTCAGCAAATATTTGAGTGAGACGAATATATATTTTTAATTTGTACAACCGTTCTTTTTTGTTTTTTGATATAATTTATGTGCGGTTTATTTTAAATGCATTAAAATATAGAAAATATACAATAACGGCGTAAAAAGGGTAAAAAAGGCATTTAACCTTAAAATAGGCAATGGGAGCCAAAATAGGCAAAAAAAAGCAAAATAAAAATTGGGCCTATCGTCCCCAACTGTGTGGAAACGTGTTTATCTCTAATAGGTCTTTCATACAAACATTCAGTTTAAAAAGGCATTTTGCCTAACATCCGAGCTCTAGACTGATGTCATTTCCGACAGAAGGCACGAAAACCAAACAGAGATGAAAATATAAAAGAAGGAATTGAAATGAATAGCAAGAAAAAGGAACAAATAAAGGATAAGAAAATAAACTAAACAGCAAACAGAAGAAGAGAGAAGAAAAGGGAATGGGATAAGAGTGAAGAACGAGATGGAAAAAAGAAGCGAAACAATTGAATAAATGATAGTAAAAGAAAGAGAGAGAAACCACAGAAGCAAACATAGTCAAAAACAATAGAAATTAATAGACTAATGAAAGATAAATTAAAGAGGCAGAATGAAAGAAGAGTCGGTAAAAACTGAAAGTCAAAATACTGAAAATGAGGAACTAGTAAAGAAAGACAGAGAACATTTAATAACAAGGAAATAAGATAAGGTAGGAGTAAGAGAAAGCAAGAAAAAGAAATGTAAAGCAAGCAAGGAAAATAAATAAATGGTAAAAAGAGCAAAAAGAAGGAATTAGTTCTATTACAAATTAAATTATTTAAAATGTGTAGTCATGTTAAGATATGCAGTAACATCACACGTCCTGGATTCCTGACGAGAGAATTTTGCTAACCCTGGAAGTGAAATAAAGAAGAAAGAAAGGAACTGAAGAGAAAGAAAAGGAATGGGGAGGAAAGGAAGAAAATGGGAGAAGAAAGCAAGAACAAGAAAGAATGAAAAGAGCAAAGAAATGATGAATGATAGGAGAGTTGCGGAGTGGGAGAAGACTATTGCGGAGTGAAAGAAGATTATTTCGGAGTGGAAGAAACCTATTCCGGACTGAAAAGAGCCTATTGAGAGAAATAAGCTTATTAAAAAGTCAAAGGAGCCTATTGAGGAGTGAAAGGAGGCTATTGAGGAGTGAAGAGAGACTTAAGGAGTGAAATTAGACTATTTAGAAATGGAAGGAGACTATTGAGGGGTGAAAGGAGACTATTTTGGAGTGGAAGGAGACTATTTAAGTGTGAAAGAAGACTGTTGATGAGTGAAACAAGACTATTGATGAGTGGGAGGAGACTTTAAGTGTGAAAGAAGACTTAGGGAGTGAAAGAAGATTATTTAGGAGTGAAAGGAGACTATTTAGGAGTGTGAAAGAAGAGTTACGGAGTGAAAAGATTATTTAGGAGTGAAAGGAGACTATTTTGGAATGGAAGGAGACTATTTAAATGTGAGAGAAGACTTGCGGAGTGAAAGAAGACTATTGAGGAGTGAAAGAATACTATTCCAGAGTGAAAGGAGCCTATTGAGGAGTAAAATGAGCCCATTAAGGAGTGAACAGAAACTATTGATGAGTGAAAAGAAAGTATTTGAGAGTGAAAGGAGACTATTGAGGAATAAAATGATACTATTCCAGAGTGAAAGGGGACTATTGAGGAGTGAAAGGAGACTTGCGGAGTGAAAGGAGCCCATTAAGGAGTGAACAGAAACTATTGATGAGTGAAAGGAAAGTATTTGGGAGTGAAAGGAGACTATTAAATTGTAAATGGAAGGGAGAGAATCGAAAGGAACAAATGAATGAAGGAAATGATAGAAGGAAATTAGAGAGAAAGATGTAGAAAATGAATGCAATTAACTAAGCAAAATAATAAGAAGAACAAAGAAAGCAAGAATAGAAAAGAAGGTAAGAAAAGTCAGGGGAAGAAGGAATTCTTAACAAAAAATTAGGAAGAGAATCGAAGATGGGCTTGGCAGCTTCAAGGTATGCAACATTTAAATTGTATAGAGCATAATCTTCGCTGTGTATATAATGTAGAACACATGTTCGTGTTGGAATGTTATTCAATAATTGGCAGAATTGTAGTTAGTTTATTAGTTGTAAACTCACTCCGATGGAATATAGTTTTTCCAAGGCAGTCTCAGTCTTCGAGTTCTTCTGCTCTCGATGTATTTGTCATCTCGTGTGTTTTGTTTTTGATGATTCCATCCCTTTGCGAGTTGAATAACGAAGTAGTATTGTCGGTGCACGTCTGCTGGTGACGTAATTTATTTTGGTCATTGTTCAGCAGATGAATATAACAAAAGGATTGACTCAACCTACTTCGAAGTGAATCATAACGTCTGGGAACTACAGGGGTTACCCAGACTTCCAAATTGTTCAACTTAACGCGGATTCTTCCTCCACTCTTTTTTACGAAATATGTTAATCTCACAGTTATTTTTGTTTTGTGTACTCGTACTCTGGTATTAATACATTATTTTTTATAAGTTACAAAGGTATTGGTGAGCCTTATTGTACAGAAAAGCTGATTCTGACTGCTTCAACGGAAACTTCCATTCTCCGATCTTGTCCACCTGAACTTATTCTGTTTAACGCTTTGTGTCTGGAGTTCTCATAAATCAAAGCCCGCGACCTAGTTTTGAGTTACCGTACTTGTAAATATTTTTAATTCGTATCGTCTTTATATATATATATATATATATATATATATATATATATATATATATACAATGAGAACTCAGACACAAAGCGTTACATACATACAACCACACTAATGATTATCACCAGAAATAGAACAATTCCTTCGTATATTCAATTCAATTCAATTTATTTGGCCATTAGACATATAGTTTTAGGCTTCGTCAGAATACATACATTGAAAAACATATAAATACATTTTTAAAAAACACTAATAAAACAAACAGTAAAATTTAAATAATACAATGAAAACGTGAAATAATTTGAAACTTTTAAATTAAAGAAAACTTACTAAATTGCAATTAAACTTATTTATTAAAATAACATTGCAAACAAATTTGTGTTGAAAAACTCAGCAACAGAATAAAAAGATTATTTAATAACCAATTGTAAAATCTAGTTTTGAAGCCATTGATTGGTAATTTATAATATTGACTTGGGAGCTTATTTTATAATTTCATCCCCATAATTAAAAACTTTGTGTTGCTCTTGTGTAATCTACAATATGGAATATTAATTTCTTCACTATTTCTAATTTCATCATCATGTATATTGACCACTAATGAGTAATTGTCGATATTTTGTCGAGTGTAAAATACTAGATCATATATATATATATACACACACACACAAATTTATGATTGTTAAAATCCGTGATTGTCTGAAAAGTGGCCGACAATGTTCCAGATAGTTTGATTTACATAAAATTCTAATGGCTTTCTTTTGTAAAATCAAGACGCTTCCAATTTTGGTTCCATTTCCCCAGAAAATTAGGGCATATCGGATTATTGACTGAAAGAAAGAAAAGTAGGCACATCTTAAATAATTTTGAGAAACTCAAGTCGTTAATTTCTTTAACAAGTATAAAACTCTTGATAGTTTTGTGCATATGTATTCGATGTGCTTATCCCATGTTAAACTGGAAATTTTGTGTAGTTGAGTCTGTTGTCCTTATTTATTAGATAATTTAGGCTGAAAGTAATGTTGATAGTTTTTTCTTAGCATAACCGTGACGCGAGTTAGAATACATGACGTCAGGGGAGGAGGATAGACTGAGAGAGTGTACAATCTCATTTCAGTAACGGTACTGAAGTATCTTCTGAAGTGAACACGTGGTAGTAACCGAGTGAAGTTACTTATCTACCCTTTAGAGAAAAATTTGCACTTTTTATCCAAATTTTAAAAACTCTTTTTTTTTTTTCGCCTGATTACTTGACACATACTTAAGGATTTTCACACAAAATAAACCTCTCAAATATTTTTTCGAGGGCAGAGGGGTAGTCTTTTAAAACGGAAACTGAAATTTGTTTCAGTCCTGGGCCTACAGTTTTTATGTTAGAACAATATTTCTTTCACTGTCTTGCTCCTAAAAGAACATAGAATAAGCTGTGAAATTAATTTTTCCTTCCCTTATCTCAATAAAGAAAAATGTCATTTTATTTTTGAACATTTCAAACAAAAAATAAATAAATAAAAAATGTAAGATCATGAAGTTTTAAGTCAACTTTCTTAAGCAGTAGGACACTGTTTTAGTTTAGCACTTAGCTACGTTAATCAGCTTCATTTTGGTGAAAAAATGATGAAAATATCTCAATTCTAAGTGCACTTTGTGCTAACATTAGTGTTGTAAAATGCTGAGACAAAACTGATATATTGTTGAAAACTAGAAAGTTCAAGCTCTCAGGTAACATAAAAATAAAATAAAAAATAAAATTAAAAAAAAATTAAAATTAAAATTAGATGAGTGCCTGAAGATACGTATCTTACGTGTAGTGCACTTTTTTTTAAGATGGAACAAGCAACATCACGTATTTTACAAATTGAATGTGCTTATAGAGGAATCTGGAATTCAACATTTAGCAGTAAAAGGAGAATAAACTTACTTACTTGCTGGTTTTTATCTTGGCTCTGTTACATGCTCATAAATGCAAGTTAGGAACTCAATTTTTAATTAAAAAAACTGCAATGTTTATACACTACAAAATATTCTAGTTGCCAGTGACATAAACGATTGTCATTTTATACATCAATTAATAATCTTTTTCATAATGCTGTTTTCTTCTTTTTCAGGTAATGTGTTCACATTTTGCTGCTTTCTGATACTGCACTTCAGTTCAAATGGTCGCTATGGTAACGTATACTTTACTTTCTCATATTTAATTTTTTTGTGTAGGTCTATATCATGATAGTTTTCACGTCTCTACAGTATGTTCGAGGTACAAAAGAGAAAAATTGTAACGTTTTGGTATGGAAAGTTTATTCTGGCATCTTTTCTTTTTTTCTTTTTTTTAATTTTACCAACCAGAGGTTATTTTCCTAAAGTTTCCTCAATTTCTTAAACTAAGACGAACACAACATTCATGACCGAGGCGGGACTCGAACCCACAATCCTTCGGACATTCCATGCCTATACCGTTTGCGCCAACCATCTTATATTTTCGAAAGTTGATCCTGTTCTGAGAAGTCAAGGTTTAGATTTCCTCAATTTCTTGACAATGAAATTGATCTCTTATCCAGCCATTTGACTGTAATGGAAGATTAGCTGAGATTGCATAGTATTTTTTTAAAATTTGTCATAATTATGTATGTATTTATTTACACTGCAAGTGGGCAAGCACCCGGTGGCAGTGGTATATACAATATTAACAATACACAGTTAAAATGATAAGCAATACACAATAAAATTTACAATACATAATAAAATTTACAACACATATACAATTTTATACACAATACAATAAGAATACACAATACAATTTAACACAATAATAATAAAACATAAAATAAAACACCTAATTATGATTTTAACAAATCAAATTTTAGTTTGAAAACTCACCTGAGGCACTCTGACTATTAACTCTCGGACACTCAGGGTCCGGGAACCACAGTTAAAAAAATTGCTACTACAGTATATTGTGATAGAGAGAACAGAGGCCCTCTTGCACCCAGATCATAGTTGATCCAGTGGGTGTAAGATGCCCAGGAACAAAAAATGAGATGTGTTGAATTCCTGCGGGTGGATTTTGAACACCGGATATACGAGGGTCAGTGAATATATTTCCGAACTGCACTTGTATTTATTGTACCGTTAAACATATATGCTCGTTTTATTGAAAATTATTGCTTCCATGCCTGTTGAGTCAGTCTATCAAACAGGTTCAGATTGTCTCTAAGAACTGAGCGTCTACATGTGATTTTGTGAAAACATGGTCCTTTGAGCTTCTACATGTGATTTTGTGCAAACATGTCAAAGACATATTGCGATTTTTTCCTGGAATCTCTCCATATATACGCCTTATGGCTAGTCCTCTTCTCTGCCTTTGAAGTGATGCATTCAGTATAGATTCCAGGCGTTTTCTATGTTGTGTGTGTTGCCTACATTCAGGGCAGTCCGGACACTTACTTGATCCTCATATGTTTATAACTAGATCACGGATGTTTGGTAAAATGCCTTTTTACTGGTGGAAGTAAATCATTATTTGCATAGATCTAAATGTGATTTGGAGTAAATCAAAGCAATAGTGCAATTTTTATTTTGCCTATTTTGCTTTTTTAAGATTTCTTACTAAAAAATGCCTTTTTTGTCATTTTAAAGCAATATTTTTCGTTTACTTCCAAATTCTAATGAACTGTAATGTAATGTGTATGAAATTTAAATATTAGAAACAATGGCTAACTTTACTAACAATAGTAAATAAAAATAATTTAATTCGGTGCTTAATCTGCTAATAATCGTGCTTTAATACTATTGGTGTAATATGAATAATGATCGACAATCCACAGTTACAAATATAATATTGTCATGTCTTCACGGTACCAACAATCAGCTTTATAATTTTAAATATTAAGCTCGTTCTCATAGAAGTTGTCACGTAGCATTTCCAATTGTTTGCTTTCATATTTTCAAATCTCACTGTTACAATTTTGTGCTACACGTGTTTATTATTGTAGGAGAAACAAATTTGAGTGAGGAACAGTCAGTTATTGTCGGGTGACAGAAGGTATAAGATCGGTTAGTTAGAATGCCTACATTCAGTAAACCATTGCAAAGTAAACTTCATGATTACGTTAGTGAATTTGGTGCCCACGTGTTTAAAAAGTCTTTTGTGCGAGATCGTGCGTAGTTGCTTGTTTTCCGCACAGAACCAATACTCGGTAAGTGTGAAATACCACATTCAGTATTCCCAACGTAACACACATAACAATTTCCCTCTTCTTACCGCTTAAGCGCGACATCCATTTTACTGCTTTAGGCTTTTAACATATGATTTTTAGAGACGTTTAACATAGTAATAATTATAAATTAGAAACTTACCACTGCAGTTTCACCTAAATTGCAATGTTAATTATTGTTTTTAAATATTTGCAAAAATTAAGTAAAGTCTACTACTCCACGAAACTTACTGCATTCCTGATACAAGTAACATTAAGGAAACCGTGAAAAAATCAACAAGATTCCAGATGCCGATGTTATTACTGCAATATGTTATATAAATAATATTGTTAAAATATTAAAATGAAAAATAAATCATTACATAACCTTACCGTTTGTTTTAAGTTCGCATTTATAGACTGGGGGGGGGGGGGAAAGACAGACGTATATCACGGCCTGCTGGAGTATAGTAGCCTAAACACAGAAATGAAGAAAGATATTTTGGTGTTCCGAAGTTGCCGTCATTAAACAGAAACCAACATGGAGATTTCATTGGAACTAATTAGAAATTCGTCTTTCAGGTATGTAATAAACGATCTTCGCACAAAATAATGTACGATACACGAGCGGTATGTTCAACTACGTTTCGCTTTTTCAATCTTTTCCTCGACCATGAAAACGTCAACATACCGCTCTTGTAACGTATATTATTATTGTAAGTCACATGTGTTACCTATGAAGTAAATATGTGAGTTAGTTTGATATAATATAAATTTATTGATAAAATACATTATGCCTTTTTAAAATGTATAATGCCTTTTTCAAAGATTATTGGGCCTTTTTATACGTTTTATTGCCTTTTTTGCCTGTCTACTGTTACAAATGCCTAAACATCCGGACTCTAAATAACAAATAAATGAGTCGGGAAAATCCTTAACGGTTACCAGGTAGCCTATATTGTACACCGTTTCAGAATGTCATCAAGTTTTGCCAATTAGAGATGACGGTTATGTTTGAGATTTTTCATTGTGATGGACAATTTCTCAGTTTTTCTTGGGATTCTCCATTTTCCCAGAGTAATCATAAACTTCATTCTAGCCACCGGCGTAGCTCAATCAACTGAGGCGCTTGCCTCCCGATCCCGAGTTACGCTCGAGCGTAGGTTCGATTCCCCCTTGGGCTGATTATCTGGTTAGTTTTTTTGGAGGTTTTCCCCAACCGTAAGGCAAATGTCAGGTAATCTATGGCGAATCCTCGGTTTCATCTCGCCAAGTACCATCTCTCTATCACCAATCCCTTCGATGCTAAATAACCTAATGTTAGATACAACGTTGTTAAATCACCAAGTATGAAAAACTTCATTCCGTTGGAGCTCCATTCCATTATCATTTCATTCAATTTCCATAGCGACGCTGTTGCTTGGAAACCTACCATACAATTAGAACCTTAGTATAGTCAACTTGTGTGCCTTTCAAATGCATCTAGATGAGGGGTTAGACAAGAAATACAGGGTGGAAATGAAATAACTTTGCAGATTGGAAACCTATATTACGTTTTGTGATAAAATTCACGGTTAATTAGAACATTAAGGGTTAGGTACCGCTTACAGCAGTAACATTTTGGAAATATTCAACATTTTTTTCTTCATTACTGTTTCTCATGCAATAATGAAAATTCGTATGTATAAAACACTCTGCTTTTGCTATATGAAAAATATTTTTACGATTTAAAAAAAATTATTTATATATATTTTTTTCAAAATTCAAAATAGTGCCAGTTAACTGTGCAGTGATGAAGCGTTTTCCTCACAACTCATAAACTTGTTAACTTTTTCATGTTCTCTCTCTTTTATTCTATTGCTGAAACTCATGTTTACAATATCCCGCTCTTTCAACTACATTCCTTAATAAATAATATATTTTTTAAAATTTTGTGTTAAAAGAAAATACTGATTTTTGACCATTTTTTTAATGAATTGATTTTTTATCAGACAATCTATGAAAGGTAGAGAAGTGATTTTGCATCATGTTGTAGATATGACGTGCATCAATACACACAAAATATTTCATGACAGAATGTTTGATAGTTTTTGGGTTATGTGGAAACTCTTCATCACTGCAAAGTGAACTGAATTTTTATAAAAATAATGTAAACAATGGTTTTATATCGTAAAAATATTTTTTTCATGTAGCAGAAGGACAGTTTTTTACACATACTAATTTTCATTATTGTACAAGATACAATAAAGGAGGGGAAAAAAAGTTGAATATTTCCAAAGTTTACTGCTGTAAGCTGTACCTAACCCCTTAAGTTTGAAGTTTCAGCGGTCCGGCAACATCGCCGCTAACACACTCTTCTCGTGATACAGATGTATTTCATTGTGTTGTATTGTATTTATTAACATTCCATGGTATTCATACATTGCTTACAGCTATAATATGGAACAAGTCAAAAAACTTAATACTATAATAAAGTCTTAATTTATAGTCACAGTCTAGATGAAATATATACAGATGAGATTTACAATATAGTCTACTAGTACAACACAAAGTTTTAGTATCAATTTCATGAAGTGTTATTGAATGTCATGAATTCATCTACAGAATAGAAGGCGTGAGAAATTAGGTACTTCTTTAATTTGGCCCTAAATAATTTTATGTTTTGAGTTTCATTTTTTATATCGATACGGAGGCTATTAAAAATTTTTAATGCCATATAACGCACTCCTTTTTGATAGCATGATAGACTTGCCGATGGAGTATGAAAGTAATTTTTTGACGTTTATTTTTGCTATGAACTTTGAATTAGTTACAAAGTTTTCACGATTACATACGAGGAAGATTATTAATGAAAAGTTATACTGACAAGCCATGGGCATTATTTGTAGTTTTTAAAATAGCCTACACGATTCCCTAGATTTGGCACCTACTATTATTCTAATTACTCTTTTTTGTAATAGAAATATACTGTTACTATCTGTGGAATTTCCCCAGAATATTATTCCAAAACTCATTACCGAGTGGAAGTATGCAAAGTATATTGTTTTTAAGGTATTGATATTTACTATCTTTTGCATAGATCTAATAGCAAAACAAGCTGAATTTACTTTTGGGGGTAATTTCTTTAATATGATTTTTCCAATTTAACACATTATCGATTTTAAGCCAAGAAATTTGGTTTTTGTTGTTGTTTCTAATTAGTTAATTATTGCGCTAGAAATTTGCGAGGTTGAATTTGGACAGGATTTAAATTGAATTATGTTAGTTTTGTTACAATTTAATACCAGTTTATTGACTGAGAACCAGTCACATATTTTGAAGAGAATTTCCTCTGTTGAAGATTGGAATGTGTTGGAGTTATTGGCTGTAATTACTATACTTGTGTCATCTGCAAATAATGTGGGATGACCTATATCTTTTATTAGGGGGCAAGATCATTTATAAACACTAGAAAAAGTGGGGAACCTAATATTGATCCTTGAGGAATTCCATTATTAATAGTTCCTCATGTCGATGCTGATTTCATAGTTGTATTGATTTCAACTTTCTGTAAGCGGTCAACGAGCTCGGTGTGTCTCGCTAGATGAACTGTTCTCTGGCGGTGTGTTGCAACCAATTCGCTTCGAGAAGTGGCTTCAAAGCAGGGGCGGCTTTTGGTGCAGTGCCAGTGTGCCATGGCACCACCAATGAAAGGAACAAAAAATAATATCCTAAAAAGGAGTTGTAATCGTTTATTTCTACACATTTTATTCGTATTTCATCTGAATGAGCGTGCGCACAGATCGGGGCGCACTCTTGCAGCGTTTCTCTGAACGTTGGAGCCAGTTCGGTGTGGCACTATCTGCCTCCATATAACACTGTACAAAAGGCTACTGATTCTAGTTTATATGCGTTTCTTATGGCAGACATTGAGCCGAATTCAATTTGACCCAGTAGTTAACATTCCGCCCGCTAGAGCACAGTAATGCAGACATTTCGCTAGATGGCAGGGTTGTTGGAGACGTTTTCAGGGAACCATCAACCGCAGACTTGCATGAAAACACAAGTTAAAGTTCCGCGCCAAATCTTAATGTAATGTTGCCAATTCAAAACTAATGCACACAACTTGGATTTGAATGTGTAAAGTATTATCCATTTAATTATATTGAATGTAGAGATAGTCAGTCATGGTTCTTTTTAGAAATATTTTTTTTTTCATATTGTGCAACACTATTTGTTAATTTTGTGTAATATTTGTTTTATTTCGCGACAACTGAATATCGCTACACTGTTGCTATAGCAATGATGCTTTTGTGCAGGATCTGTGCAGGACATGATTATGTGTTATTCAGGCTGATGCCTTGGATTCGTCGGTCTGTTTAAATAAAGTGCAAAGGTGTTCATTTATTATCTATATCATTGTTCATTGTGTTTTTGCCAGTAATTTTACTAGGTATAAAAGTTACTTGTATATGACTTAACAATACTGAGGAAGTTTTGCATTATCTGTATTTGTAAATTTCGTTATTAGTTTCGGAAAATTTATTGTAACTGTTACTAGATGCATTATTAACTGCACACGTGGTAAAATATCTGGTTTAATTAATGTGTTTTATATAACATAATGCAAATATGACCTGTGATTATCATCTTTTACTTGGGTGATTTCCGTGCAATCATTTTTTTTTTTTTTTTTTTTTACATTTTTGGCACCACTACCAGAATGCCTCACCGGCCGCCACTGCTTCAAAGTACAGGTTTTTTAAATTAAATTTACACAAAACCGTCCACACTATTGAAATACGCCAGAGGGATAAATTCTTTTTTAGTTTTCATATCAATATGGATAAAAATCACGATTCTATTCGAAATAGTTGCCGAATAAGAGGTTGTTAAACATTCGAGGGAAAAATAAAACTTTTTCTTTTAATTATTAGCTTTCCACCAATATTATGATATAATTTTTTTGTTACATACAAATGAGCTAATCGCTCTGAAAATCTCCAGGGTTTCAAGGCCGCAGTGACCCTCCAGTAGCAGCATCAATATCAATATGAGAAAGGCTCGGGACAGTAATCATTAGTTAGACGAGCTTTCCATCAATTTTAATCAAAAACTTCTCATCTAACCGTTTTGTCCCCGTTTTGGGGATTGTGAACCGACAGTAATAGAACGAGAAAGTTCCGTCTGTTTTCATTGCAGTCTGGAACTGCTACCTGCCTGAATTGGGATATTATCCCTGTTTATCAGGTTTGTATATCCAACTGTAATTTGAACCCCAGTAATGAAGGCGGGGTTAAGCAGATTTGAAGTACATTCCAGCCAATCGGGAAAACATGTCCAGCTTAGTTAATTATTCAGTATTCAAACTAATGGCAGAAGAGGTAATGAGGTCTAATTAAATCCGTTATTGCCATCAGAGTTTCGGCAAAATCGGAGCTTCAACTGAAATGTGTTTTCGATACTCATATTACTTTTCTTTTCTTGTTATATTAATTTTTGTTTTGTTTTTCTTGTTCGCCAATCCACTGCTGCAGGCCTTATCATGACTTCTTAATAAGGTAATAGGCTATAGGGTTGAAACTATACAGGGTGTGTCCAACCTTTAGGACTGGGTCGGGCATGAGAGCGGCTCCATATAGCCGGCCAGAGCTGCTCTCGCTCCGCAAGGCAAGCCGGAGCAGAACGCTCACGCAGTGGCGGACTCGCATTACAGCTACCTTCCCTGCATTAATATAACAAGAGCCACGGTTGTTCTAGTCATTCAGTCTGTCAGTACATAATAGTTTATAAGGATATTACATCAATCCATTGTACATTACAGAATTTATAACACTTTTATTAATTTAATTAAATAAACTTCGCTCTATGCACACACACAAATCATTAGGCTTATTAACATAACCCATACGCACATACTGCGATCTCCTCACCACGGTTCTACGAGACAGGCGTATGGCTTCCACTTCCCCTACTTGCTGTGGATAGAGTTCATCTGCCAATATAATTAAACATCGCTTGATGAATTCACCTTCATTCAATGTTTTCAATTCCTTTGCAATTTTTTGGCTAATTTTTTGTAGCTAATTCTCATAGCCGATTCACTAAGTGCATTATCGTCATCCTGTTAATACATAATATTAATATATAATATATAATATAACATAATATAATCTAATATAATATAATATAATATAATATAATATAATATAATATAATATAATATAATATAATATAATATAATATAATATGATAAATCATTAACTGTAATATACTATACTAAGAAACAAGATAATATATGTATAATTTAAAATTATATATTACTAAATGTGTAATAACTTATAATGCAATATAAATATCAAACAGATACCCTAATATAATGTACCTGAGAAACATTTTCTTTAAGTTGTATTAATTTATGGCGTTCATTACCAACATATTTGTCATATTCAGTAGCATGTTGTAAAGAATAATGCCCTTGGATATTGAACTTCTTAATCAGTTAGAGTGTTTTATGACAAATTAAACACTTGCTAATCCACTGTTCTCTCCAAAAAAGGACTCCTCCTCCCATGATACATTAAAAGCATTGGGAGTAACGGGCCGCTTTAATGTATCAGCGGAAGTTCCGTCTTCAAAGTTCGCCATCATATTGCAGAGTCACCACTGCACCGACACTGAATGACGTACGTCACAGCGCTCGGAAGAACCGCTCTTTAAAGCACACAGCGCTCATTTCTCAGAATCACGTAATGTGCCTAGCCCTGCTTTAGGATGAACATTATACAGATGATAGAGGATACTAAACTAAGCATTTTGACATAAGGAATCAGTGCTCGGAAATCGATATTTCGGACGCCACAAGATCTTGAAAGTGAATGTGAGGGACGTTTCTGTAAGCTGCTTTAATTTTCATAACAAACAACTACCTGGCGCTTCCATGGTGATACTTGTTACTTGTTATTGCTTATAGTGTATGTCTAACTGCTCTGAGCTCTAAGTTGTTGCTATTAGGTGTGCTGTTATTGCAAATTATCTTGAACTTTACATCACCTAAGTCTGTCTTTCGAACTGCTCGGTACGGCATGTACTCATCAACGTAACGGCACGGCAAGGCTGCCCCTCCCTCGGGTAACGTGACTGTTTTCAGAAAACGTAGGTTCTTTCACTTTACGGCTCTCTACTGTAAAAGAACTTGGTTCAATACAGACATCATCATCCTACGACACTCCGGTTTTGAGAGGAGAACATGGTTTTGTACCAGGTTTTAATTACTCTGTAATGAGTAAGTATTTAAATATAATCGTGTGTACACTCCTCCTCTCTCGTCCGGGCTGGGGACCGGCAATGGCGGAGTTACTACAGCTATTTCTATACATTATATAGGCCTACATGACTTAAACCTGCGGCTAATATTACATATTCCTATAACAATATTTTACAGGCTTATTATTTGAATTTACAATAATTTACAATTATAGACAATCCATATCCCTATCATTACTGCCATCATCGTCATCGTCTTCAACGCTTGGTCCAAAATTAATTATTATTTCGGCAATGCCATCATCCATTCGTAATTATCTGCTTAATCTTTAAGTACTACTTTCTGACCAAGATAGAATTCTTCGATTATATCACGAATGACATGTTGATCGAAGTCGTCCACTTCAACTTTAGACAAGTCCTAATTCTGGAATGAAATAATATGTTTTGTAGAACTATAACAAAATAATAACTTACAACAATAATTCATTATGTCACTCACAATACACACACTATTGTACATAACTATTATAGCAATAATTTCTAAACATTACATACCTATTCTTTCTCGGAGTAGTGTGAGGTTCATTCGGTTGTAATTCAATATTATTCTTAATTCTCTTCACAGAGTATTTAGCCGCTCTCTCACATTCCTTATCAAGAGGTTCCAGCAAACATTTGCTTAATTTTTCTTCCCCGCAACACTTAATTATATATATACTAGTGGCTTGTGCAGCAAATGCTACTGCAAACTAAGTTCGTTAGACGTTCAAATAAAAATTTTTCAGATTTATTTTCAATGAAGAATACTTGTCTTTTTGATAGTTATTTGCTTCCATAATAATGAAACATACTCCCTCTGAGTGGATTTTTTATGCCAAATACTTTTTCTTGAACCTATACAACTTCAGTTTTTGAGTTTCAACGCGAAAACGCAAGTATCAATGTCAGGACGATAGCAGTAGCTATTTCAGGTCAATGTGGATTGTAGGCAAAAGTTAAAAAAAAAATGTTAGGTTTGCTAAGCTTTCGAACAATAGCATTTTCGTATAGCTGCTGCATGTAGAACTTGAAATGTAGAGCGTAAAATCATTTTATTCTACTAAGAGATCTTGCTGAAATGATCTGGAGACTACAAAATTTTCTAGGCCTCTTATTTTATCAGTAAGTTCTATCTTTTCTTAGGTACTGTAATTTTTGCGCTCTCTCGAGCCAATACTGAAGACAATGACACATATCAATATCTACACTACACCGCCATTAAGTATATGAAAAAGGCCCAACCCCACTGGGTTAATAAGTATTAAAATATTTGATTTTCAATAACAATATTATTATCTTAAGTTTTGTAGTTATATATAGCAGTCACTCAGTAAATTATAGAAATGAAGATCTAAATTAAGATATTCTCTACATTTACTTACATAACCTCAAAACGTTTCACTTTCATGTCATCAATATAGCATTAATATTATGTATAATTAATGAAAAATAGACGCATCATGCTATTAACTATAATAATATTTAATTTCTAATGGTAATAATGTCATCAAACCACCTCAAGTTTCGTAGATTTGAATATCCAATACACAGCTGTACTCAGAAAATTATACACTGCAGAATCAGTTTTTAATAACAAATTGAATTGAGCTCTAAATATGTCGGCAATCCTGCAGGTCATGGCCTTCGTGTAATAGCCTATTGTTTATTGTAGTGTGTGTTTTGTTCTGAAATTCAATCAAGTCGGCAGTGATTCAATAAAATTATTTCTCAAAACTGACAACAGATGGATTTTGAAAAATAGGAAAATTATGTAGGAAAATTGACATTTCACTGAAAACTGCTACTTTTCCGAAAAACTTTGGATGTCAGGCATGAAAATGAGGCATCACTCATTAAAATCCGTTGAGCCGTTTTCCCGTAATTTCCATTACCAGTTCAAATTATATGTGTAGATTCTTAAGATTCTTAATTCTCTTCACGGAACTAATACTTTTGCCAGAGTATTTAGCCGCTCTCTCACATTCCTTATCAAGAGGTTCCAGCAAACATTTGCTTAATTTTTCTTCCTCGCGACACTTAACTATATTTGCAGTAATTTCTCTTTCTCCGCTGTGGATAACAGTGTTACTTTTACTCCGCGGTGGTGTGATCTCACCATAATTACTACCCTGTGGTTGCTGCTCCATGGTAACACTACTGGTACCCAGTGAAAGAAATAGCTCTATGTTTTTTGACAAGATAATATGATGCGGAGCATGCGCAAACAACTCAGTTGGCTCCACCCACGTTAAGCGCTTCCTTCCCTCTGCCCCTCTGTCACCGCTCAGGAATTTCAAGATAACTTGCAATAACAGTATGTTGTTTTGGAAATAAAACATTAAATATCGTATTGTTTGTAAGAGAATGTGGTTGCAACACTGCCCACTTCATATCTATGATCACCTGGGCGACAGATTCTTACCTGCCTGCCTCATTGTACAACAGACACCAGGGATATTTAAGAAAGTGGAGCAAAATGTCATGCATTGATCTGGACGTATCAAGGCTGGTGATCACTACTTTGAACAGTTCCTATGAGATGTAAGTTGTTTGTGTGTAAAAAAATTAAATCAGCTTGCAAAAATGCTCTTCAAACTTATTATTTGTTCAACACTTAACGTCGTCAATGCCACCTGGAGCCTCCTATCGGGTTGTATTGAAATAAAAACGATGATACTTTATTTATTTATTTATTTATTTATTTATTTATTTATTTATTTATTTATTTATTTATTTATTTATTTATTTATTTATTTATTCTGGTGTAGTTAAGGCCATCAGGCCTTCTCTTCCACAACACCAGGAATACAAATACAATAATAGAAATAAACAGAAAAAATACACTTTATACAAAGTAAAGCTACACAAGAAATAAAGAGAGAGAGGGAGGGAGAGAGAGAGAGAGAAAACACTATAAACAAAGTAAAGCCACACAAAAATATACACAGGTTGCAGTCACACAAACTTTAAATGAGTGATTAAGTATCATAATTAATTGTATCCTAAATAATTAACTAACATAAACAAGAAACTTGGAATTTTAATCTAGATTAAAAAAGAAAAGGAAAAAAAAAACACAAATCAATACTTCTAGCAATACCTAAAAACATTAACTAAGACAAAATTTTCCAATTTAATTTTGAATTGTGATAAAATCCGGTAGTCCCTGACGTCATTAGGTAACGAATTCCAGAGGCGAGGTATTTATACAGTATAGGAAGATGAGTATAAAGACGTTCTGTGATGAGGGATAAAAAGTGCTTGATGTCGGTTTCGAAGAGTTGTAGACTTTACTATGTAATAGGTATTATACAGTATCTGTATTCTTTACTTTCTTTGAAAGTTGATTTATTATAGGTAGATTTAAAAAAATGTATCACGCATTCTTCCTGAATACGTCAGGCTATAATATGTCATTTTTTCTAGATTTTATTTATAATTCAAAGGAAATTTCATAATTTAGGAAAAATGTAACAAACTTAAAAGTTCAAGTCCTATATAAATAGTTGAAATACATAAAAGGAATAAAATCAATTGTATTACAAATTGAATTAATTCAAATGTGTGTAGTAACGTTAAGATATTAACGCAGTATCATCTGTCCTGGATTGCTAATAAGAGGATCTGACAACCCTGTACATAATTTATTTGTTAATTTCTACATAGGCCTACAGCATTTTTCCTCCCAACTACAGTATTTGATTAACTTTGTTCGTATTCTTCTCTTCACGGTTAAAGTCATCTCATTTCAACCACATTAATTCTTCGTAGCTTGGATTTTTATTTAGTGATATTGCTTGTTTTGATTTACTGTATCAACTGTTTGAGTTTCATGATAGTGGCGAAAACACGCCGCTCATAGTTATAACATTGCAATTTTTTTTTGCATAATAAGAAACAGAAAAATGCAAAAGCAAATAAATAAATAAATAAATACTTCGTCTGCGATTGAATCCATGAACTTCCTGTGTGTATCAAACAGCGCCACTGACAGATCTAATTGTATATATGTTTCTCCGGATCTACTTTGAAGTCGCAGCTATTGTTAGACTTGCTCCAATAAAGAAGGACGCTTGAAGAGATTCTGCAACTGAATGGAGAGAGGAAATATGACAAATGATAGCGTTGCCAAGGTAACGATTTCTTTTCTGTTTGGATTGCACTGTGTGCTTGCATTTAATGTCAGTTTGGTGAAACAGTACAGAGAGCGGAGTGAGAAAGTTGGTACCCCTGAAGACCGATGTGTCATTGCTGGTAACTTTGGAAATTTCTTTGGTAAAAGTTTCCACTTGTTGTGGAACTACTTTCCTCTTAACTCAGACGTTAAAAAAAGTTGTCGAGCCCTCCAAACTATTTCCTTCCGTCACCATAGATACCATATCAAAAGTTTTCGAGAAAAATGAACGTCGGTTCGGCGTTTTTTTTTAACGGTTCCATTCAAAGGCAATAGCTTTCCGTACAAATCAATATCTTAAAATGTTGCCGCAGCTGAAAAGTGGATTGTATGGTTGCTGACCAAAATGACCTGAGTTCGGTTTTCAGCATCAGTTATGAAACATTTTTCTTTCATAAAAGAGAAAGACGTGATCAAACTGGATCAGCTTAGCTGGACGTACACAAAAACGATATGCGATCCTCTATTAAAGAAGATAGGAGGGACAGACGCGGTCAACGCTGCTGGGACTTCAAGGTGACTGAAGGTGGACAGAGAAAAAACTGAAGGAAGAGATGCGTTTGTGAAAATGTGATGCAACAACCAAAAAACATATACTGTATGTATTTTTAAGTATTGTAACTTGACAATTTTTAAACGGTTGAAGTACACTCGAGTACAGTGTGTTTCGCTATATTTGGAGAACCACTTTAGGTACAAATTCAGAATCACCAGTAGCGCCACCACCACCACCACCACACCACCACCACCACCACCCACCACCACCACCTTTTCTTCTTTTCAAGATTTAGACTATCAACTCTGTACCGTCTCTTCCTAGGTTGTCCTCTTTTTTTCGGCAGCCTGAGATTGGATCTATCTTCGTCGTTGGCTGAAAACCAACTGTGGGGATCGTTACAAACAGCTAATCTGTCTGACTGACGAGAGGTCCACTGTTCGAAACGTTGTGCTACAATTTTGAAAATAAGCAATGGAAAAAGTTCAAACAGCTCAGCCATGGAACAATTCACCGTTGCTCTTCCCCGCTTCATTCAGATCAAACTAATAGAACTAGAATATTATTTTATACACTTTTTATTTATTTATTTATCTCTAAAAGAAAAAAATCTTATACGAGTATATTGAGTTTGTAAATGAGCAATTTGATGTT
The DNA here is from genome assembly GCA_025594305.2 of Periplaneta americana. Classification (NCBI taxonomy): domain Eukaryota; kingdom Metazoa; phylum Arthropoda; class Insecta; order Blattodea; family Blattidae; genus Periplaneta; species Periplaneta americana. The sequence continues at coordinate 22,368,514 of JAJSOF020000009.1, read as the reverse complement.
GACATTCGTTGGAATCTCATATAGGCTTATTTTGTTTTGTAGGGATGTGTCAGAGGATTAAAAAAATGTTGCAGTACTGAATTTGCTGCTAAAAACGTCAAAACGATGAAGCGTTATAGTTACTGTTTAAAAGATTGGACCTATGTGAAACGCTTTTTCCTTAGGCTATATTTTGTGTTACTTTTGAGAACGGTTTACAAAAAGAAGGTTACGACAATTTGAAATTCTGGTTCTGCACATATAGTCCCTTTGCGTGAATAAATTTCTTTAAAACATAAAATTGTTTAGTCACACGTTAAAAAGTGTTAAAATTTCTTAAAAAAGGTATATACCTTGGACAGACAGCCCGTTTCGACGTGATGTTACGTCTTCATCAGTGTCTCCTGAACTACTGGTGATCTTGAATTCTGCGATGTGCATTTGTCAGTTGTACGGGTGGGTGTGTGTTGCTTTATGGTGGGGGCTGGCTGTTTGTGTGTTATGACGTATCATGACATCGAATAATGTGTGGGTATTGAACTGTAATTATGTGTTAAGTATATGTTGTGGGTATGTTATTGTATGTTTATATATTTCGTATTGTTCTAAGATGTTTAACTGTGAACTTTTTGGTGTGATGTGTAAAATTTCCATATCTGTTTCTATATTATTGTAGTCATGATTATTGTTGATAATGTGTTCTGCATAATTTGATGTGATGTAGGGTTTGGTTATAGCTTTAATATGTTCATTATATCTTGTATGAAAGGATCTTCCTGTCTGTCCTATGTAAAAATGTGGGCAACTATTGCATTTTAGTTTGTAAACTCCAGTTGAATTATATTTATTCGAATGTTTAATGTAATTATTTAGATATTTCTGTGTTGTGTTATTTGTTTTGTATGCTATCTTGTATTTTAGTTTTCTGAATAAAGTTGCAATTTTGTGAGTTTTGGTATTGTGATATGTTAATGTTATGTAGGGTATTTATTCCCATGTGGTGTTTGTGTTGGTTTGTTCTGTCTTTGTTTTTTCCTTTTTTATTAGTGTCTCTATTATGTTAGGGTTATATCCATTGTCTTGTGCTATATATTTTATTGTGTTTAATTCTTCAGTGTAGTTGTCATTATTCATTGGTACAGTGAAACCTGTCTAATGCGGCCATCCGAAGTTACATTGTAAAATGGCCGTTTTATCAGGTGGCCGCTTGATTAAGGTTGCGGTTTTTTATGAATCAGCATGAAAATATTGATTTCATTGAATTTTTAGTACTGTGCGCGTACAACAATCGTGCATATTAATGTCAGCCTCTTCCATTCTTTTAATATTTCATCTTAATTATACCATTTATTTGTGTCCTTCCACATTTGAATATTTCTGCAATTTTTCTTGCAGATGTTCCCTTCTCACTTTCTTCAAACATTTTCGTCTCACCTCTAAACACCACTCTAGATTTATTGTTAGACATGATTTCTCTCTCAAACTAACTTCACAGTTCCTCTGAATCAACTGAATGAATAGAAGAAAAATTCGTAAAAGCTGGTCCAAATAGAGAAAGATAAAAAGAGGAGAAAAAATTCGAGTGGTTAACTACTGATCTGAAGCATACTGTGACATTTTCGATAGAAAACATCCGTGTTTCAATCCTTTAAAAACGAGTAAGAATTTATAGCTGTGCAGGGTCGAAGTGGAAAGTGACAAAAGAGTCATAAAACAGTAACCAACTAACCCCAAGATATGGAGGGTGTACTGTTGTACACTTAGCTATTATCCACGTGATATTGCTCTCTGTCCTCTAACCATCGAAAAAAATAGGTCAGACAGTATCCGTGAAAAAAATTTATGTTGGACAGTGACTGTTATAGTCAGGTTCCAATCCAAACAGACCCCGGCCGCTGGCCGAAGCATGAGGTGGCCGCTAAATAAGGAGAGAATTTGTATTGATCTTATGGCAAATCCAATTGGTTCCAGAGAAAATTGGCCTTTTGGCCAGGTGGCAGTTTAAATGAAGTGATCGCAAAGGCAGGTTTTACTGTATATTAATTAATCTGTGTGCCATTGTACGGAAATCTGTATGTTTATGTTGTATGGGATGGTTTGATGAATTGTGTATATGTGTTGTGGTTGTGGTGTATATTTTGAATTCGTGTCTGTTATTTCTTTTGGTTATGGTGATGTCTAAGAAGTTTATAGCTTGGTTATGTTCCATTTCTATTGTATACTTTAATTTGGGATGTATTTTGTTGAGTTGTTAATGAGGGTTTCTATTTGTCTTTCTTTAATTTTTGTAGATCTGATTTTTCGCTTTAATACCCAAATATATTCCCCCCCCCCCGAATGTTAGTCATTGTTCAATTCGTATTATTTATTCGTCTGCTACGGAGTAGAGTAGTCTATGGAAGTACACTAGTAGCCTATAGTCTTTCCATGATAAGTTTCTATGTTTGTTTTATGCCTGTCTCTAACAGAAAAGCGCGCATCTCTGTTTGCTTAGAGAGGAAGACAGTTGAAGGGCATCTTGCTGTTAATGGACAGTGAGAAGTTACTTCCGCATGTAATTATGTCTGCATTTTCTGCGTGTCCAGTGCCTTTTCGGAGTTGTCAACACTGGCAGTCGATCCGTGACTACGAGACGGAACCGACAGTGCGTAACCATCGTGTAATTACAGCGTCTTGCAATTACAGTAGTGTCAGTTCCGGGTGAACCATGGTGTATGCTGGCCAGAGCTTCTTATTGAAGTCGTGTAAAAAGTCTGACATGCGAAAATAAAAACATATTAAGACGGTAATGATGCGGTGGCTATGTAAGATTGATAGAGCAAATGGCAGTACGTGGGAAAACTTGTCCACTGTTTGGTGTACTACATGAAATATGAGGGAGAGAAAAAGAAAAATGGACTTAACGGAAATAAGTAATAGTTGATTAGCGGAATAAAGAGAAACTAAGGAAAACGGGGACAAAGAATGACGAAATTAAAAATAAATGAATAGAATAAAACCAAAGTAAAAGGGATGTAAGCCGAAACAGGAAAAGAAATAAGTGAAGAAAACAGGACAAAAATAAGAAAATAAAAGCAAGATAGGACAAGAATCTAGAATATGAGTTGAGGAAGAATAAGTGCGAAAATTGAGGAATTATAAAATAAGAAAATATGGGAAGAAATAATGAAATAAACATTAAAAGAAAAATGAAGAAGCAATGGAAGGAACAGAAAAAATGGGGAATGCAAGTCAAAAACACGAAAGGGGAAAATGAACAAAGAAAAATGGTATTCCATATTTGCACCTCTTTCTCTGTTGTTATTATTATTATTATTATTATTATTATTATTATTATTATTATTATTATTATTATTAATTATTAAAATTAAATTAAAGGAAATTAAACGCAGAATAAATATGGGAAATGCCTGTTATTACTCGATTGAGAAGCTTTTGTCATCTAATCTGCTGTCAAAAAATCTGAAAATTAGAATTTATAAAACAGTTCATTACCGGTTGTTCTGTATGGTTGTGAAACTTGGACTCTTACTTTGAGAGAGGAACAGAGATTAAGAGTATTTGAGAATAAGGTGCTTAGGAAAATATTTGAAGCTAAGAGGGATGAAGTTACAGGAGAATGGAGAAAGTTACACAACACAGAGCTGCACGCATTGTATTCTTCACCTGACATAATTAGGAACATTAAATCCAGACGTTTGAGATGGGCAGAGCATGTAGAACGTATGGGCGAATCCAGAAATGCATATAGAGTGTTAGTTGGGAGACCGGCGGGAAAAGACCTTTGGGGAGGCCGAGACGTAGATGGGAGGATAATAATAAAATGGATTTGAGGCAAGTGGGATATGATTATAGAGACTGGATTAATCTTGCACAGGATAGGGACCGATGGCGGGCTTATGTGAGGGCGGCAATGAACCTGCGGGTTCCTTAAAAGTCATTTGTAAGTAAGTTTTATTATTATTATTATTATTATTATTATTATTATTATTATTATCATCATTGTTATTAAAAAGAAAGGAAAGGAAGGAAGAGAACGGGGGAACTTAGCCAAGAAGAAAAGGGCAAATAAATACAAATATATAAAAAATATACGGTATATAACAAATAAATGACGAAATAAATATGTAATGGAAAAATAAATGCATGGATGAATGAATGAATGAATGAATGAATGAATGAATGAATGAATGAATGAATGAATGAATGAATAAGCAAAATATGAGTGAGTGAAACAGGTTGTGAGTGCAGTATTCCGACCGCTTGCATTGATCCCATTTAATGAATGTCTAATGCCACGCAATATGGTCAGTATACATAACTGCGGCGAACTGACCACTGATCCGCTCGCTCACTCGCTGCAGTTTGCGGTGAGATTCCTGAAAATGTCTGCCGTGCTAATTTCAGACATAATGAGCAAGTCATACGTCTCAGCGGATTCTGACCACACTTCAACTCAAATCATTCGTTAAGCTAGACTTCAGTTTACTTTCCAACGTAAGAAATAAAGGTGCTGTAGTATAAATGACATGCATTTCTTATAATACATTAGGAATAAACTGTAAATAATTTTATTTCAGTTTATTTATTTTTATGTTTGCTACATGTAATTTCTTTTGTGCGAGATCGTGCGTATTTTCTTGGTTTCCGCACAAAACCAATCCGCGGAAAGTCTAAAATTCCACATTCAGTATTCCCAACTTAACACACATAACAATTTCCCTCTTCTTACCGCTTAAGTGACATATTGATTTTACTGCTTTAGGCTTTTAACATATTATTTTTAGAGACGTTCAATATAGTAATAATTATAAATTGGAAACTTACCACTGCAGTTTCACCTAAATTGCACTGTTAATTATTGTTTTTAAATATTTGCAAAAATTAAGTAAACTCTACAACTCCACTAAAGTTACTGCATTCGTGATGCAAGTAACATTAAGGAAGCCGTGAAAAAATCAACAAGATTCCAGACTTCATCAGAGACTGGGGGGGGGGGGGAAGACAGACGTATATCACGGCCTGCTGCAGTATAGTATACACAGAAAACATTTTAAAGCAACAATGTTGAAGATAGATATTTTTGTCTTGCAAATTTGCCGTCATTGAACAGAAACCAAGATGGATATTTCATTGCAACTAATTAGAAATTTCTGTTTCAGGTATGTAATAAACGATCTTCGCACAAAATAATGTACGATACACGAGCAGTATGTTTTCTTTCAATTCTCGGAAATTAAAAAAAGCTCAACTACGTTTCGCTTTTTCAGACTTTTCCTCGAACATGAAAACTTCAACATACCGCTCTTGTAACGCATATTACTATTATCTAATCGTTTCGTTTAGATTTAAGTGTAACAGAATTGAACTGTAAGGCCATTTTGGTAAGATGGCACCCGCTAGAATTAGAATTAGTTTTTCATACAGAAGAATGCATACGTAAATTCACAATGGAAATCCTGCTCAGATACTGTGTGGTTCATCCATTTTTGGCGAATGAATAATCCCGATCGAAAGTGAAAGATAATTCACTCCTAAAGGAACGATTTCGCAAAAGTACTTTTTTTTAACTAGTTACTTAACGACGCTGTATCAACTACTAAGTTATTTAGCGTCGATGGGATTGGTGGTAACGAGATGGTATTTGGCGAAATGAGGTCGAGAATTCGCCGTAGATTACTTGATATTCGTCGCACAATTGGGGAAAACCTAGGGAAAAACCAACCAGTTAATCAGCCCAAGCTGGAATCGAATCCGCGCCCGAGAACAACTCCGGATCGTGAGTTGCCTGAGCTAAGTTAGCTTCGCCGGTGACTTTCATGTTAATTCGAATGTTTTCTTAATTTCAGTTACTTTAGATTATGCAACTTTGCAACAGAATTTTCGTTTTGGCATAAATAGCTGTCTGTAACTAGTTAATGTAATGTCATTAATTTGAATCGATATGGGCTGAAAATCTACGTCTTGTTGAGATTTGTATACAATGATTATAAATACGTATTTTTGATTAGTAGTTATTTATTTTCTTTTTGAAAGTTACATTATTTTGAGTGAAATTTTAATTTTCATTACGACTGTTAAAAACATTGTACAATAAAATTCATCCTAATTATGTTCAGTTATGTGGCAAAGTAATTGATATGATTTTGATTCACTCGTAAATAGCTATTTGTTACTTCGTTGATTGATTAGTTTCATGGCACTCCAGATGTGATGCGCTTTCCTCAAGTCTAACATGGCAGAATAATTACATTCCTCAGACTGGGATAGCTGTAAGGGAAAATTCCATTCCCTTGATGATAGAGTGTTAGATGAAGTTCATGACTGTTTCGAAAGAATATCAAGTCGGGTGGTTTATTCTGACTATTACACTTTTACTACGTCATATTACTTTTGACCAATAAAACGGTACGAAAGGACGTGTTTCAACCAATCATGGCTGTTTATCGCTACAATTTTATCACTTCCCTAGCATTTGTTTGTTTTTACCACTTCCTTAGCATTTTTTGTTTGTTTGCTAACATCTCAAACTGAAAATTCTTTACGGTACTATAAACATGCTTTGCGATAGTCATTTATTTCCCACATAGATAGTCAACTGAAAATGGCGGCTTCTTTCAAACGTTTTGGTGAAGCCAACATTAGTGAAAAAGAGTTTAGTAAGTCAGTTAATACCTTTTTTATTATATTAGAGTACTTTATTTCTTCTAATCTTTATATATACTTTCTTCTGTTTCGATCACCTTCCTACCATTTGTTTCTTCATTCTCCAACATTTCAAACTGCAAATTCTTTACAGTAGGTACCTACTATAAAACCTGTTTTATGATTGCCATTTGTTTCCCGCATAGATAGGCAACTGAAAATGACGGCTCCGTTCAAATGTTTTGGTGAAGCTAACATTAGTGGCATAGAATTTTAGTAAGTCATTTAATATTTAATTATATTAGAGTAGGCTTATTTTATTTGTTCTTATCTTTATACACTTTCTTTTAATCGTGTAATAGTCATTTAAATCCCATTCTAGTTTTGATTTTCTCTAGATAAATCAAAACCTCTAGTGAGTTTACTGTTGACTATTACACTTTTACTATATCATACTACTTTTGACCCATAAAACGATGAGGAACGACGTTTTCCACCATTCATACCTCTTCCTAGTGTTTGTTCGTTTTTATCACCTCCCTAGCATTTGTTTATTTGTTTGCCAACATTGTACAGTGGACTCTCGTAAGTTCGACAGAACATAATTGAAAGTTTTCTCCAATAAGGGTAGTGGGTGTGGCAGGTGAAATGAATACAAATTCTTATTGGTTATCCATCAACGAATACAGTACTGTACTTGCATTTCCTGCCCGCCCCGAGACTTGTGTATGCGCTTCTAGTACCACAGTGGGTTTAGACAGTTCCGTCTCACAAACGGCACAATTCTCAAATAGAAAAAGAAGAGTTCATTAATTTAAAATCAGTGATCAATATGGATATCATAATCAATAAAATATTCTGTTTTCCTTTAACAAAAGTATCACTACAAGACACAGGACTAATTTCCATTCAAATGACAAACCCATTTCTTAATGCCCCTATAGGAACGTGTCTAATTCTCCTACGTAAGCAGTCGAACTATAGGATGTCGAACTTAAGAGCTTCCAGTGTACTTTCAATAATTGTACCTTTCAAAATTGTTCATGATTATTTCATTATCCTTAATTAAAAACTTCTATCATTTATCTTGTTTAATCTTATCTAGGTCATGTTATTCTGCTGTATTAGATTATAGATAGTCACGTATCATAATTATTTAATGTATATTTATAATTGGAGTGAAATGCTACTATTATAATAAAAATGAAATGGATCAACAAAGGCAATCAGTTTTACTTTACTTCTGAAGAAAGCACTCTGAGGACATTCTAATGCCCGATGTTAAGGGGAGAGGATGGTATTTTTTGGTGAAAAATGAGTAAATTAAAAAACAAAACTTTAAAATACTCTGTGATATGTGTGGAAAGCATAGCATAACATTTTGTGGGTATTTGTGCCCTTATCGGATGTTGAGTCGCTATTTTTTAAACTTCCTGCGTTATGGATTTTTAAATCACTCGCTCACTTTTATTGTTTTTTCCGGTTAAGTACATTTTCAAAAAAAATTTTTTTCTTTAAAATACGCTTTGATATGTATGGAATGCATCGCATATCATTTTGTGGGCATTTGTGCCCTTATCGGATGTTGAGTTGAGACTCATTTTTTTCCGGTAAACTTCCTTTAAAATACGCGATATGTATGGAATGCATCATGGATTTTTAAATCACACGCCCACTTTCATCGGTTTTGGTTATAATTTCTAAACTATTAAAGATACATGTATGAAATTTAGAACACACATTCTCTAGACTATTAAGAAAAGTTTCTCTGTAACAGAATTTTGTTAATTGATTTCATTTAAAAATACGTCCGTTTGTTTGCAAGAAAGGAAATCAGAAAATTGTTATTAAATTTTAATTGTTTGTTTTACAAACGTAGGGGCTAATATCAAAATTCTCTTACAGACAGTTTCTAGAACATGCTTTTGCAAATACATTGCAAAAAGAGTTTGAATCTATCTTTAAAAACGGTTTAGATATATTGGTTTTAGTACAATCCTGCATTGGGTATATTTTTTTCAAATTTGGGCCCCCAAATAATTTTTTTTTCAAAATATTTATATTTGGTTGAGTTCCTACAGCTATTAGCTCTCTACATACAAAAAATTAATATTTTACACCAAATAGGAAAAAAGTTTTAAAAAATAACATCCTCTCCCAATAAAGAAGAAGAAAGTCAAGTTTTAAATAATTTGTTTTTTAAATTTTAATGATAAAACCGTTTAAGTAAAGTTAATTCAAATGATTTTACGAATAATGAAATATTTTTCTATATGTTAATGGGAAAATAAACAGCTCTCTTAAGCCGTATCATAAATTTTATAAGAATGAGAAAAGTAAAGCAGCAAATCAAGACAGAGTAAAAGATGAAGGGGAAGGAAGAAGGAGAAGATAAGAATACGGAAATGAAGGCGGAGAGAGGAAAAGGAGACAATGAGGAAGAAGAGGGAGAGAAAGAATAAGAATAAGAGAATGGGAAGAAAAGTAAGAGAATGAGACCAAGAGAAGAAAAATTATGAGAAACAAGTAAGAATATATGGAGAAGAGTAGGAATTGCAGTCAGAGAAGAAAAATAATAAAGATGACATATGAGAATAATAGGAAGGAAAAAGAATATGAAGAATGTAGTGAATCGTTTAGAATATATAGTGGCAGACGTCATACCGTAATCCAATTTTTCAGTGTAAAGAAGTTGGAAATCTAGATTTCTAGATCAGTTTTATTTGCAGGGTTACAATACTTTCCCTATACCGCTCTAGAGTGCATTTGCGTTAACCGGATGAGTTGTGTCCTTATCTGATTGGCTTACACACATCGCATTTCAACTCGCTCCTTGTGAGAATTCCTCGAAATAACTGGGCCATGTAACGCGCAGGGCATGCTGGGAACATCCCAACAAGTCTGTAGCAACATCAAGGAAGGCCGCGACAATCGATATAACTGCACTTAACGCATGACAGACTTATACCGAGATGTCCGGTATTTACTTGGAATCGGGAAACGAAGTTTTGTTTCTGAAATTTGAGGTACTTTGTTGTATTTATCGTTTTCTCGGAAATCTGTCAAACAAAAGTTCGAAATCTCAATTTCTATAAATTAGTCACTTTCTCATAATTTTTCCCCAACATAGGGCTACATGTCTGCATGCCTGTCTTGTTCTATCTATGTCTGTGTATGTTTCCTGCTCCTCTTGTTTTTGTCTGTATTCTGCTTCTCTGTTTCTTTCTCTTATTTCTCTCTCTCTGCCTTCAGTCTCTGCTTTTATGCATCTGTCCTCAGTCTGTGCTTGTATGCATCTGTCTCCAGTCTCTGCTTGTCTGCATCTGTCTCCAGTCTCTGCTTGTCTGCATCTGTCTCCAGTCTCTGCTTGTCTGCATCTGTCTCTGCTTGTCTTCATCTGTCAGTCTCTGCTTGTCTTATCTGTCTCCAGTCTCTGCTTGCCTTCATCTGTCTCCAGTCTGTCTTCAGTCTCTGCTTGTCTGTATCTGTCTCCAGTTTCTGCTTGTCTGCATCTGTCTCCAGTCTCAGATTGTCTGCATCTGTCTCCATTCTCTGCTTGTCGGCATTTGTCTCCAGTCTCTGCTTGTCTTCATCTGTCTCCAGTCTCTGCTTGTCTGCATCTGTCTCCAGTCTCTGCTTGTCTGCATCTGTCTCCAGTCTCTGCTTGTCTTCATCTGTCTCCAGTCTCTGTCTCTGTCTGTCTCTGCTTGTCTGTCTTCTCCATCTGTCTCCTGTCTCTGCTTGTCTTCTGTCTCTCTGCTTGTGTCATCTGTCTCCAGTCTCTGCTTGTCTGTATCTGTCTCCAGTCTCTGCTTGTCTGCATGTCTCCAGTCTCTGCTTGTCTGCATCTGTCTCCAGTCTCTGCTTGTCTGCATCTGTCTCCAGTCTCTGCTTGTCGGCATCTGTCTCCAGTCTCTGCTTGTCTTCATCTGTCTCCAGTCTCTGCTTATCTGCATCTGTCTCCAGTCTCTGCTTGTCTTCATCTGTCTCCAGTCTCTGCTTGTCTGCATCTGTCTCAGTCTCTGCTTGTCTGCATCTGTCTCAGTCTCTGGTTGTCTGTCATCTGTCTGCATCTGTCTCTCTCTGCTTGTCTGCATCTGTCTCCAGTCTCTGCTTGTCTGCATCTGTCTCCAGTCTCTGCTTGTCTGCATCTGTCTCCAGAGTCTGCTTGTCTTCTGTCTCCAGTCTCTGCTTGTCTTCATCTGTCTCAGTCTCTGCTTGTCTTCTGTCTCCAGTCTCTGCTTGTCGGCATCTGTCTCAGTCTCTGCTTGTCTTCATCTGTCTCCAGTCTCTGCTTGTCTGCATCTGTCTCCAGTCTGTGCTTGTCTGCATCTGTCTCCAGTCTCTGTCTCTCTGTCTTCTCAGTTGTCTGCATCTGTCTCCAGTCTCTGCTTGTCTGCATCTGTCTCCAGTCTCTGCTTGTCTGCATCTGTCTCCAGTCTCTGCTTCATCTGTCTTCAGTCTCTGTCTGCATCTGTCTCTGCTTGTCTTCATCTGTCTCCAGTTCTCTTATCTGCATTGTCTCCAGTCTCTGCTTGTCTCATCTGTCTCCAGTCTCTGCTTGTCTTCATCTGTCTCCAGTCTCTGCTTGTCTGCATCTGTCTCAGTCTCTGCTTGTCTGCATCTGTCTCTGCAGTCTCTGCTTGTCTTCATCTGTCTCCAGTCTCTGCTTGCCTTAATCTGTCTCCTCTTCTCATCTGTCTCCAGTCTCTGCTTGTCTATCTGTCTCAGTCTCTGCTTGTCTGCATCTGTCTCCAGTCTCTGCTTTGTCTGCATCTGCCTCCAGTTTCTGTCTTCATCTGTATCCAGTCTCTGCTTATCTGTCTCCAGTCTCTGCTTGTCTTCATCTGTCTCCAGTCTCTGCTTGTCTGCATCTGTCTCCAGTCTCTGCTTGTCTGCATCTGTCTCCAGTCTCTGCTTGTCTTCATCTGTCTCCAGTCTCTGCTTGTCTGCATCTGTCTCCAGTCTGCTTGTCTGCATCTGTCTCCAGTCTCTGCTTGTCTGCATGTCTCCATTCTGCTTGTCTTCATCTGTCTCTCTCTGCTTATCTGCATCTGTCTCCAGTCTCTGCTTGTCTTCATCTGTCTCCAGTCTCTGCTTGTCTTCATCTGTCTCCAGTCTCTGCTTGTCTGCATCTGTCTCCATTCTCTGCTTGTCTTCATCTGTCTCCAGTCTCTGCTTGTCTGCATCTGTCTCCAGTCTCTGCTTGTCTGCATCTGTCTCCAGTCTCTGCTTGTCTGCATCTGTCTCCAGTCTCTGATTGCATGTATCTGTTTGGAGCGTCTGTCTGTCTGTTTCAGTTTTTAGTCTCTATTTATCCAGATGTGTTTTTAGCCTCTGCTTCTTCTGCATCTGTTGCCAGCCCTTGCTTCCTACATCTGCTCCTCTCTTTCTCTGTTTGTATAGGTCTGTATTCAGTTACTTATTTTTTTTATACCTCTCACCTCTGCTTTTCTGTGCTTGTCTCTATTTGTCTCTGTCTCATGTCCCTACTTTCTTGCCTATCTTTTACTCCTGTTTGTGTCTGCATCCCTTCTCCTTCTTTGTTTATCTTTTGTCTTCTTTTTTGACTTTGCTAATGTTCCCGTCTTTACTTCCATGTGTCTTTTTTTTTTTTTTTCTTCTTTCTGAATCCTTTTCCTTCGTTTGTAATTTTCTGGGTCCGTGTATTTTCATTCTGTTTGCCATTAGCCTTATGTGATCTATATGATCATTTGAATCTTCATGTTTGTTTATTTATTTGTTTGTTTGTTTCTATAAGTTTTCCTGAGAATTGAAACCCGATCCCACAGGTGAGAGCTCGGCCTGCAATAAGGAAGCCGGGGACAATGGCACGAAGAGTAAAAATTCATTTTTACCCGGGCTGTGGTTGCGTCTGTGAGTGATAGTTCAATTTCCGCCCATCTGAATGTCATTCGCAGCGCAAGATCCGGTGGCGCTGCACGCTGTAATTGGGTTTTTTGGCGCTCGACTCGGAAAATGGATTTCATTGCTGTAACAGTATTGCCAATATAACGACAATCATTTATCGACTCCTTGTCAGTGATTGAAACGATTTCTGTTAATCGATTCTGCACACTTTCTCTGACAGACAGACACGGTCGACTGATGTCGGGCTCTCGACCGTAGCAATATCCTCTTTATTCTATCTATCTATCTATCTATCTATCTATCTATCTATCTATCTATCTATCTATCTATCTATCTATCTATCTATCTATCTATCTGTCTGTCTGTCTGTCTGTCTGTCTGTCTGTCTGTCTGTCTGTCTGTCTGTCTGTCTGTCTGTCTATCTGTCTGTCTGCCTATCTATTCGTCTGTCTGTCTCTGCCTGTCTGTCTTTGTCTCTGTTTCTGTATCCGTCTTTCTCTATCTCTATGTCCGCCCTTCTCTGTCTCTGTTTCCGTATCTTTCTTTCTATATCTGTCTCTGTCTCTATGTCTGTCTTTCTCTGTCTATCTCTGTCTCTATGTCTGTCTTTCTCTGTTTCCGTATGTCTTTGTCTCTGTCTGCCTCTTCTCTCTGTCTCTATGTCTGTCTTTCTCTGTCTGTCTTTTTATGTGTCTGTCTTTCCGTGTCTACCTCTTCTCTCTGTCTCTGTCTGTCTCTTTTTCTGTGTCTGTCTTTCTCTGTCTGCCTCTTCTCTGTCTCTGTCTGTCTCTTTTTATGTGTCTGTCTTTCTCTGTCTGCCTCTTCTCTGTCTCTGTCTGTCTCTTTTTCTGTGTCTGTCTTTCTCTGTCTGCCTCTTCTCTCTGTCTCTGTCTCTTTTTCTGTGTCTGTCTTTCTCTGTCTGCCTCTTCTCTGTCTCTGTCTGTCTCTTTTTATGTGTCTGTCTTTCTCTGTCTGCCTCTTCTCTCTGTCTCTGTCTGTCTCTTTTTCTGTGTCTGTCTTTCTCTGTCTGCCTCTTCTCTCTGTCTCTGTCTGTCTCTTTTTCTGTTTCTGTCTTTCTCTGTCTGCCTCTTCTCTGTCTCTGTCTGTCTCTTTTTCTGTGTCTGTCTTTCTCTGTCTTCCTCTTCTCTCTGTCTCTATGTCTGTCTCTTTTTCTGTGTATGTCTTTCTCTGTCTGTCTGTCTCTATGTCTCTCTTTCTGTGTCTGTCTTTCTCTGTCTCTCGTTTTCTACGTCTGTTTTTTTCTGTCTCTCTGTCTTTCTCTGTCTGTCTCTGTCTCTATGTCTGTCTTTCTCTGTCTGTTTCAGTTTCTATGTCTGTCTTTTTCTGTCTGTCTTTCTCTATCTGCTTCTTCTCTCTGTCTCTATGTCTATCTTTCTTTGCCTGTCTCTGTTTCTGTGTCTGATTTTCTCTGTCTGTCTGTGTCTCTATGTCTGTCTTTATCTGTTTGTCTCTGTTTCTGTGTCTGTCTTTCTCTATCTGCTTCTTCTCTCTGTCTCTTTGTCTATCTTTCTCTGCCTGTCTCTGTTTCTGTGTCTGATTTTCTCTCTCTGTCTGTGTCTCTATGTCTGTCTTTATCTGTTTGTCTCTATTTCTGTATTTGTCTTTCTCTGTCTGTCTCTTCTCTCTGTCTCTCTGTCTGTCTCTTCTCTCTGTCTCTCTCTGTTTCTGTGTCTGTCTTTCTCTGTCCGTCTCTGCCTATCTCTGTCTGTTTATCTGTGTAGTTACCTATATATGCTTATATGAGTCTTTGTTTAGTCTTTTTTATTATTGCTATACTGCAGAAATTCGATATTGAGATTTTCAGAGAATTAAACATTCCGAGCATTTTTGATGAAATGATGTGAATTGATGCATGCACTTTATTAGTTCCAAGAAAGTAGGCATCAGCCTTTCCGAGGTCATAAAAGAATCCATTGTGAATCGCTCTGTCTATGACTCACGTCTTGATTTCTTTGGTACACAGACGTGATGATCGTCACCATGGAAATACCGACGACTTCGCAGAGGGTTTGGCCTTCATAGAAGCATACTGTCTTAACGGACTAATGGAAAATCACAGTTTGGGAGGTTAGAATGGAGCGAAGAGTTGGCAACTCACCAAGCCTCGTCTCCTCCATGTCTGTCTGTCATGTTCGTCTCCCTTCTGTCTACAGGTTTTCACCAAAGTTTCATCAACTGTAGTTCACATACCACTTTTGATGAACCAGTTATTTTCACTTCCTCGCACATTTTTCGTCGTTTGATGTACAAGTTAATATTATGTACACTGTTAGCAAGGGTATATGTAGATATGCTGTGCTCAAGAACTAGTTCAATGGGTGAAGCAATTTCTTTGCTACTGCTTCCAATCGTTTTAAATGCTGGTTGGTTAATGTCCAAATTTCAGAGCCATATGTCAACAATGAGAAAGCCATTGTTTTATAAAATTTCAATATATTGTATCAGCTCGTACTTTTTTCATGAGTGTTTTTATTGTGCTAATTAAACACTGATATTTACCAATTTTGTTTTCCAAAGCATTTGCTTTTGTATATATGCACCCAAAGTAGTTGAACTTAGAAACTTGCTTTATTATTTCCCCTTCCAATTCTATTTTAGTTGTCATGTGGTCATTTCCTTTAAATCCCGTAACTTTCGTTTTTTGCGTTGATGTTTCTAAGTTATATGCCTTAGTTAATGAATTCAATTGAAAACTGCTTTCTGTAGATCATCTCCTGAAGAGGCAAATATTAGTGGAAAAATTCAAATAACTGGTAGCAACAGTAACAAATATAAATGACGCTCGGAAGGAAATTAAGCGCACAATAAATATGGGAAATGCCTGTTATTATTCGGTTGAGAAGCTTTGGTCATCTAGTCTGCTGTAAAGAAATCTGAAAGTTTAGAATTCATAAAACAGTTATATTACCGGTTGTTCTGTATGGTTGTGAAACTTGGGCTCTCACTTCGAGACAAAAACAAAGATTAAGGGTGTTTGAGAATAGGGTGCTTAGGAAAATATTTGGGACTAAGAGGGATGAAGTTACAGGAGAATGGAGAAAGTTACACAAAATAGAACTGCACGCATTGTATTCTTCACCTGACATAATTAGGAACATTAAATCCAGACGTTTGAGATGGGCAGGGCATGTAGCATGTATGGACGAATCAGAAATGCATACAGAGTGTTAGTTGGGAGACCGGAAGGAAAAAGATCTTTGGGGAGGCCGAGACATAGATGGGAAGATAATATTAAAATGGATCTGAGGGAGGTGGGATATGATGATAGAGAATGGATTAATCTTGCACAGGATAGGGACCGATGGCGGGCTTGTGTGAGGGCGAAATGAACCTGCGGGTTCCTTAAAAGCCATTTTGTAAGTAAGAGACAAATATTGCTTGGTCATCAGCGAACAATAGCCTATTGTATTCAAGTTAATTCTGTTTAAAATATAATTATTTCTTAAAATTGCTTGCTTCTATTGAAGAAAAATTGAATTAAATATAAATATTCTTTAGAATTGATTAGGAGGCTGATTATATTAAACCCTGGTTGGAACGGCTATCAAATATCTAATATCTAATAATGATGATGATGATGATGATAATAATAATAATAATAATAATAATAATAATAATAATAATAATAATAATAATAATAATAATTTTATTTTAACTATCAGCGTAAAAGCTATTCGACTTTCTCTTCCGCTCAACCAGTATGATAGAAATTTAGTACATTTCTAATAAACAAAACTCAATTAACATCTATGTATATATATATATATATATATATATATATATAAAACTTATATATAATATATAATTTGAACTGGTAATGGAAATTACGGGAAAGCGTCTGAACGGATTTTAATAAATGATTCCTCATTTTGAAGCTTGGAACTCAAAGTTTTTCAGAAAAATAGTAGTTTTCAGTGAAATGTCAATTTTCCTACATCATTTTCCTATTTTCCAAAATCCATCTGTCGTCAGTTTTGAGAAATGTGGCTTTTCAGAATAAAACAAAACATACACTACAATAAACAATATTATACGAAGGCCATGATCTGCAGGATTGCTGACATATTTAGAGTTCGGATGGCGTATCAAAATAATTTACAGGTCTGGTTCTCTGGTCTGTAGTTTTCCGAGTACAGCTGTGTATTGGATATTAAGAACTACAAAACTTAAGAATGTTTGATGAGATTATTACCATTAAAATGAAATATTATTATAGTTAATGCAATATTATGTGAGTAGACCTATTTGCCACTAATTACACACATTAATGCTATATTGATGATATGAAAGTGAAACCTTTTGAGGTTTTATATAAGTAGACGCAGAGAAAGAATATTTTAAATTAGATCTTTATTTCTATAATTTACTGAGTAACAGCTATGTATATTGTTACACAAAAACTATAAAACTTACGTAAGGTAACAATATTGTTATTAAAAATGAAATATTTTTATAGTTATTAGCCAAGTCATGTGGGTTTTTTCATATATTTAATGGCAGTGTGATGTAGATATTTATATGTGTGATTCTCTAATTTTCCTAGGTATAATGAGACATGCTTCCTATTTTAGCTGCGTCTTAAAACTAAATCAACATTAATTGCATATTTCTTTGGTCTAATCGAACCTGAAATTTTCTTAACTCTCACCTATAATCCGCAATGATCTGAAATAGCTACTGCATTACTCCCACATGAAAAATTCCCTGATCGTCCTGACATTGTTACTTGCGTTTTCGCATTGAAACTCAAGAACTGAAGATGGATAGGTTGAAGGAAATATATTTGGCATAAAAACCATTCAGAGGGAGTATGTTTCACTATTATGGAAGCAAATAACTTTCAAAATGTCTGCTATTCTTCATTGGAAATAAATTTGAAAAATTTTAATTTGAACTTCTAATGAACTTAGTTCGCAGCATTTGCTGCACAAGCCACTAGTATTAATGTAAAAAAAAACACGTAATTAATATAATACAATAAGAACTTTTCACCCATATAACATTTTTTATGTAGCACAGCGGACCCTAATCAGTAACCAAAGTGCGTTCGATCTTTTTCCAGCTTACATCCCATAATCATACTATTCCGAAGTATCGCTAATTAAATATGTGATATTTCACTTCCTTTTATATTAACATGGGTTGCACTGCAGGCTAAGCCTATAACATGCATACAAGCGCTGACGGCGTCGCTTGCCTGCCTACACTTACAACTTACTTACTTACTTACTTACAAATGGCTTTTAAGGAACCCGAAGGTTCATTGCCGCCCTCACATAAGCCCGCCAGCGGTCCCTATCCTGTGCAAGATTAATCCAGTCTCTATCATCATACCCCACCTCCCTCAAATCCATTTTAATATTATCCTCCCATCTACGTCTCGGCCTCCCTAAAGGTCTTTTTCCCTCCGGTCTCCCAACTAACACTCTATATGCATTTCTGGATTCGCCCATACGTGCTACATGCCCTGCCCATCTCAAACGTCTGGATTTAATGTTCCTAATTATGTCAGATGAAGAATACAATGCGTGCAGTTCTGTGTTGTGTACCTTTCTCCATTCTCCTGTAACTTCATCCCTCTTAGCCCCAAATATTTTCCTTAGCACCTTATTCTCAAACACCCTGAACCTATGTTCCTCTCTCAGAGTGAGAGTCCAAGTTTCACAACCATACAGAAGAACCGGTAATATAACTGTTTTATAAATTCTAACTTTCAGATTTTTGGACAGCAGACTGGATGATAAGAGCTTCTCAACCGAATAATAACACGCATTTCCCATATTTATTCTTCGTTTAATTTCCTCCCGAGTGTCATTTATATTTGTTACTGTTGCTCCAAGATATTTGAATTTTTCCACCTCTTCGAAGGATAAATCTCCAATTTTTATATTTCCATTTCGTACAATATTCTGGTCACGAGACATAATCATATACTTTGTCTTTTCGGGATTTACTTCCAAACCGATCGCTTTACTTGCTTCAAGTAAAATTTCCGTGTTTTCCCTAATCGTTTGTGTATTTTCTCCTAACATATTCACGTCATCCGCATAGACAAGAAGCTGATGTAACCCGTTCAATTCCAAACCCTGCCTGTTATCCTGAACTTTCCTAATGGCATATTCTAGAGCAAAGTTAAAAAGCAAAGGTGATAGTGCATCTCCCTGCTTTAGCCCGCAGTGAATTGGAAAAGCATCAGATAGAAACTGACCTATACGGACTCTGCTGTATGTTCTACACATCACACAAATTACAAAATGTTCTTCGCTTTGTTCTCCACTAATTAAAATATTATTAAAACATAAAATAAAGGGAATCCGCGGGCCTGGTTCTGTGAATAGCGTACGCGCTTCCCAATCAAGAGGTTCCTAGTCCCACGGCTACGCAATGAAAGCGCTTCCGGGTGGATTTTCATGCAGTAATGGAAGCGCACCAAAACCTACCAGGGAGAAGCGCACAACACTTTGTGCATTTGTGTACCTGATCAGAGTTTCACCGCAAGTGGACATGTAATCATGTTCCATTCATATTATCCATTTACTGTATCAACATACAAATAAATACTTTATAAGTGTTTTATTAAATTAAAAGCTTAATGTGGAAAGATTTGCTGAACAAGAAAAACAATATTGTTATGTTTATATTTTTCTCTTTCTAAATTTGTGTCCTTCAATCTTTAAATTCTTGGTACGTCAGGTATATCAAGTAAATACCGAAAAATAATTATTCTAATAACAACCCAATAACTATGCTCAATCAAAAAGTGTTATTATTATTATTATTATTATTATTATTATTATTATTATTATTATTATTATTATTATTATTATTATTATTATTATTATTATTATTATCACGGGAATTTTACTTGAAGCAAGTAAAGAGATACGTTTGGAAGTAAATCCCGAAAAGACAACGTATATGATTATGTCTCGTGACGAGAATATTGTACGAAATGGAAATATAAAATTTGGAAATTTATCCTTTGAAGAGATGGAAAAATTCAAATACCTAGGAGCAACAGTAACAAATATAAATGGCACTCGGGAGAAAATTGAACACAGAATAAATATGGGAAATGCGTGTTATTATTCGGTTGAGAAGCTTTTATTATCCAGTCTGCTGTCAAAAAATCTGAAAGTTAGAATTTATAAAACAGCTATATTACGGGTTCTGTATGGTTGTGAAACTTGGACTCTCACTTTGAGAGAGGAACAAAGGTTAAGGGTGTTTGAGTATGAGGTGCTTATGAAAATATTTGGGGCTAAGAAGGATGAAGTTGCAGGAGAATGGAGAAAGTTACACAACGCAGAACTTCACGCATTGTATTCTTCACCTGACATAATTAGGAACATTAAATCCAGACGTTTGAGATGAGCAGGGCATGTAGCGAATTCAGAAATGCATATAGAGCGTTAGTTGGGAGGCCGGAGGGAAAAAGACCTTTGGGGAGGCTGAGACGTAGATGGGAAGATAATATTAAAATGGATTTGAGGGAGGTGGGATATGATGATAGAGACTAGGTTAATCTTGCTCAGGATAGGGACCAATGGCGGGCTTATGTGAGGGCGGCAATGAACCTCCGGTTTCCTTAAAAGCCTTACTTACTTACTTACAAATGGCTTTTAAGGAACCCGAAGGTTCATTGCCGCCCTCACATAAGCCCGCCAGCGGTCCTATCCTGTGCAAGATTAATCCAGTCTCTATCATCATGCCCCACCTCCTCAGATCCATTTTAATATTATCCTCCCATCTACGTCTCGGCCTCCCCTAAAGGTCTTTTTCCCTCCGGTCTCCCAACTAACCCTCTATATGCATTTCTGGATTCGCCCATACGTGCTACATGCCCTGCCCATCTCAAACGTCTGGTTTAATGTTCCTAATTACGTCAGGTGAAGAATACAATGCGTGCAGTTCTGTGTTGTGTAACTTTCTCCATTCTCCTGTAACTTCATCCGCTTAGCCCCAAATATTTTCCTTAGCACCTTATTCTCAAACACCCTGAACCTATGTTCCTCTCTCAGAGTGAGAGTCCAAGTTTCACAACCATACAGAAGAACCGGTAATATAACTGTTTTATAAATTCTAACTTTCAGATTTTTCGACAGCAGACTGGATGATAAGAGCTTCTCAACCGAATAATAACACGCATTTCCCATATTTATTCTGCGTTTAATTTCCTCCCGAGTGTCATTTATATTTGTTACTGTTGCTCCAAGATATTTGAATTTTCCACCTCTTCGAAGGATAAATCTCCAATTTTATATTTCCATTTCGTACAATATTCTGGTCACGAGACATAATCATATACTTTGTCTTTTCGGGATTTACTTCCAAACCGATCGCTCTACTTGCTTCAAGTAAAATTTCCGTGTTTTCCTAATCGTTTGTGTATTTTCTCCTAACATATTCACGTCATCCGCATAGACAAGAAGCTGATGTAACCCGTTCAATTCCAAACCCTGCCTGTTATCCTGAACTTTCCTAATGGCATATTCTAGAGCGAAGTTAAAAAGTAAAGGTGATAGTGCATCTCCTTGCTTTAGCCCGCAGTGAATTGGAAAAGCATCAGATAGAAACTGACCTATACGGACTCTGCTGTACGTTTCACTGAGACACATTTTAATTAATCGAACTAGTTTCTTGGAATACCAAATTCAATAAGAATATCATATAATACTTCCTCTTAACCGAGTCATAAGCCTTTTTGAAATCTATGAATAACTGATGTACTGTACCCTTATACTCCCATTTTTTCTCCATTATCTGTCGAATACAAAAAATCTGATCAATAGTCGATCTATTACGCCGAAAACCGCACTGATGATCCCCAATAATTTCATCTACGTACGGAGTTAATCTTCTCAAAAGAATATTGGACAAAATTTTGTACGACGTCAACAAAAGTGATATTCCTCGAAAGTTACCACAGTTGGTTTTGTCCCCCTTTTTAAAAATAGGTACAATTATGGACTCCTTCCATTGTTCTGGTACAATTTCCTTTTCCCAAATAGCAAGTACAAGTTTATAAATTTCGCTATATAATGCACTCCCACCCTCTTGTATTAATTCTGCTGGAATTTGATCGATACCTGGAGACTTGTACTTTTTCAGATTTTCTATCGCAATTTCGACTTCTGTAAGCGTGGGTTCGGGTATAAATGGCTCAGCAGTTTGTATTTCAATTTCGTCCCGATCATTTCTATTTGGCCTATGTACATTTAGTAGTTGCGCAAAATAGTTTTTCCATCTGTTTAGGATTGATGGAGAGTCTGCAAGCAAGTCACCATTCTCATCCTTGATAACGTTTACCCTTGGCTGATATCCGTTCTTAAATTCCTTTATACCCTTATATAAATCTCGAATGTTTTTATTCTTACTATTTGTTTCTACCTCATTCAGTTTTTCCTTCAAGTAACCTCTCTTTTTATTCCTAAGTGTACGACTTGCTTCCCGTCTTTCATTGAAATAATTATCTCTCTTCTCCTCAACTGGATCCTGTAAAATTTCAATTTTGCCTGTTTCCTTCTTTCTACTACCATGCAACAATCTTCATCAAACCACGGTTTCTTTTTCTTAGTTTCATAATAACCTATGCTCTGCTCAGCTGCAATTTTGATACTATCTCTGATATTTTCCCACACGCTATTAACATCTAATTCTTTCTCAACTTCGTCGGAACTTTCTAAAGTGGCAAACCTATTCGAAATTTCGACCTGATAATTTTGCTTAGCTTCCTCGTCCTTTAATTTCAAAATATTGAATTTAGTAATATTAACTTGTTGCTCTACTCGCTTGGCTACTGACAATCTTTCTCTTAATTCTCCAATCACCAAATAATGGTCAGAATTACAGTCTGCACCCCTGAAAGTTCGAATATCTACTATACTAGTATGTCTCCGTTTATCTATCAAGATGTGATCTATTTGGTTGTGTGTCAATCCATCTGGAGAAGTCCAAGTATATTTATGTATATCCTTATGGGGAATGTTGTACTTTTGACAATTAAATTTTCGATGTGGCAAAGTTGACTAATCTAACTCCATTGTCACTACTAATTGCGTGTAGGCTCTCTTTTCCAATAGTTGGTCTAAAAATATCCTCCCGTCCTACTTTAGCATTGAAATCCCCCAATAAAATTTTCATGTGATATCTAGGGAACTGATCAAAAGTATGTTCCAATTCCTCATAGAAGCTATTCTTTATATGGTCGTCTTTCTCTTCTGTAGGGGCGTGAGCATTTATAACTATGATGTCGCACCATCTACCCTTAAGTACTAAATATGATAACCTGTCACTGATAAATTCGACCTTTTTTACTGCTGATTTTATTCTTTTATGAACAAAGAATCCTGTTCCTAATTGGTGATTATTGTTTCCTTCCCCATAATACAACAAGTAATCTCCTATTTGTGATATGCCATTCTCATCTAACCTAACCTCTTGTACTCCTACGAAGTCTATTCTATATCTAGCTAGTTCTTTTGCTACTAATGTTACCCCTCCTGTTCTATAAAGACTAGTTACGTTCCAAGTGCCAAATCTCAAATCCTTATTCCTTTGCTGTGGTCGTGCCAGAGAATCAGTCCTATTCCGAGGCTTATTATAGGGATACGTAACAAGCTGTTTTTACGGTGATGGGTTGTTAGCCCTTCGCCCAACCCCAAGCTGGAGGACCACCCCTTATCGGCTGTCCACGACTGCTTATTCAATATATTCGCAGCTACCCTCCATATCTGGAGGCCGTCTCCTCTATCCGCAACCTGAGGACGCGCCATGCCGTGGTGATAGGGACCCACAATACAGGGTCCTTAAAAGCCAGTAAGTATTATTATTATTATTATTATTATTATTATTATTATTATTATTATTATTATTATTATTATTATTATAGTTGTTTTCACTCATCATACCCACTTCTATTGTCATCTTCTACCATCTCAACATTCTCCTAATTCTGATGACTTGCTTTTCTTCGGATCTGGTTTATTTTTATGATCATTCGTTTCTAAAACGAAATATTTAACCAATAACAGATAATAACAGTTAATATGGCGATTAAACAAAAGAAGACACCACAAGCGCCATCTTCATGATATTTTCTAACAAGAACCGGATAAGTTTGTGACTTGTCCGTCTTTTGCTTGAAAGACGTTGGACTAATCCAATTTTTGCAGAAACGCTACGTTTTCTAATACTCATTTCAGTGGCACAAGTCCTGTTTTTGTAAAAACTTATGTCAAGAGATGCCGCTTGAAATTAAGTGAAGAGAATTGTGCTATGCTCAGAATTGGAATTTTGGACTTTTCAGGTTTTTGCTCTCAACTCTTCAATTTAATAATAAGCACTCTAATAATAATAATAATAATAATAATAATAATAATAATAATAATAATAACTGCCTCCCATTGGAGGTATCCCAGAAGGACTCAGTATACTCTCCTACATGAATTTTACAATATTAAATGTTTACGTAAATTTTGTAGAAAGAAAATTAAAATAAACATATATGAATTATAAAGTGAAGAAAAAAATTAAACAGAGTGAATATGATGACTCAGAATTTGGCAAGAGCGTTTCAAAACTGGAGTTATGATGTCAGCAGTAAGTGTCTGTGATAGTTCAAAAGTCTTCCTGAAGCTTTCAAAGAACTTAGGAATCACACCACGAGCTCCAATAAGAAGACCAATCACCTCAATGTCTTCAAGCTGGTATTTTGCTTTGAAGTAATCAACTGTTGGCAGACAAATGCTGATATTTTCTTTATTGACATCTTCCGGCTTGCTACTCCCCGTTTCAATCCTTGTGGTAGGATCAATTATATATCTTTTCTTGGTAGTCTGGAATACGCTATGATGTCAATACGTCTAGAGGAGCCATTAGTAGCAAGGCAATTGTACTATCCAAGACTTTTTTCTTAAAGCATTTGCAATTAAGGATCGAACATGATGGTGTCTGGCATTTCGGAGGAGTAAACCTCTGTTACACTGACCTTGGACGTGGGCAAGGGTTTCAGTCTCCGGGCAGCCATGTCTGCACCGGGATCCGTCCAAAGAGCGACCAGGTACTCCTCCTAACTGCTGCTAAATTGGCATTCATTTTGAGGCAGGTTATCCATTCAGATATAGATAGTCCAGACTTATTAAAAATTCAGTCGTTGGCTTTAGGTACTTGGCTGTACAATTCTACACCTCTGCCTCTTCCAGGCATTACTTTCCAAGATTCGAATTCTGCATTTCATAATTCCTCTCTTAATTTCCTAGTCACAGATGTACGAAGTTCAACTGGACAAGGGAGACTTAGATGTTGACAGGAAGAATTAAGTTCAGATATCAGAGGTCGCATTAGAGGTCAAAGAACTGTCAATAATATTCATGTTATTTCAAGGTAGCCTATATGTAAGTGATCCTATGGGCGAATTTTAGAGCCATAAAAAGACTGACGTCTGAACGTTAACTACTACTAATCCGTCTATTAGATTACACTCCAGTTAACAATATGCGTCTGGTTGTAAGCTACGTTTACAGTATGAAAATCACGTCTTTAGGCGTGGTATTAAGAAAATGGATTATCTTGGGACTTAAGCACAATGATAATTAATTCCTAAAACGTGCTCCGAACTTAAGCAGACAGTTGCTCGTCCCGCGGGCTAAACGCACAGCATCGTCAGATATTTGCTATCGAGAGGTAAATAGCTAAAATTAAACATGTTTGGCTCTGTTTGGAGTTTACGGTGTTTGTACTTCAGTTTGAAATATTTGTGTTATTTTGGCTCCTATGCAAAGTTGTTGATGCCTGTGGGGTATATCGAACGAGCTCTTGTTTTGAAGTGTTGGTATCCTTATGTTTCCAAATATTAGTCTAGCATTTCAAACAGTGAAGGAAGAAAGGATGTATTGCAGTATTTAACAATGTTTTTTTTTTTCTCGAGGGTTTGTCCACTTTTCTTCCTCTGCAGTCTATTGACTCATTATATGCTTTATTAGCATTTATTTTTTGTTTTGTCTAACAGAGGCCTGTACACTCTCACGAGATTTTGTCATACAGTGAAATATGTAACCTCAATCGGGACGTTCACCGGTCATTTTTTTTAAGAGTTCTGTTACCCAGTGACAGTTTTAACTTGCCATACATGTACGACACTGAACGCCGGATTTCCTTTGGGAAAAAGTCATTGTAAGGTAGGTGTCCCTGATATGGCCATGCTAAGATTTGAGAATTTTTCTAGCCGCCATTTTGAAAAAAAATGTAAACCACTTTTTTCTTGCTCGTTCTCAGTCCAATAGACTTTCTTAAAACAATTTCCTTTTCCCATAAAAATAGCTTTAATTGTCCAAAAAGTCCCAAATTCCAAAAGTCTACCTATTGGCCATATCAGGAACATGTGCACATGATATGGCCACCCTTGTTCCATGTTCTACAAATCGTGATTGTTTTCAGTTTGATAGCGCAGTTGTGTTAAAATTAAATAATTTTGGTGTAAAATGAATAAAAATGACACTTAATAATCTTTTTTATAATTCAAAAGTGTAGTCAAAACAGGTTTTTCCATAAAAAAAATGAAGTTGTTTTTCTTAAAATACAAAATTTTTGCGTAATACCAGCTATAAGGCATGTAAATTTGTCAGGTGAAGAAATAAAAGTGAAATGAAACTGATATGGCCATGGTGCATTTGATATGGCCATATCAGGAGCAGGTAAGCTTTCACGAAAATCGTTTGATTATGAACAACTCGTAAAAGATACGCCATCAACTACAACACTAATCAACAGAACATTAAAAACTGAATGGAGTACGATGGTTTTCATGGAACAAGTCTTTGAAAAACGTGCATAAAACAAAGGAGACTTACCAGACAAAAATAAGAAGAGGTCACATGAAAACCGCAAAACAGACAACTGACGCCATATTGCTCAACCTCACTGGATGGAAAACGATCAAGTGACGTACCAGGATGCCCTTTCACTGGATGCTGCTGCAATTTAGCGGATTTTTTGGTTAACTAACTCACAATAGGGAGGTGGCCATATCAGGAACATGGCCGTAACAGGAGCACCCACCTTAATTATTTTATCATCTATCGGAAGTCCTTTGAAGGTATTTGAACTCGCGAACTCAAGATGTTGTATTCGTTTCAAAGATCTTGGCTTCAAGTCGAAGAATACCTGAAGACAAAAATTTAGAACTTAAGATTGTTGGTAAGAATGAGTTTTAAATTAACCCGTAAATTGACAATGTAGCCTATAGGATACAACAGGTTAATAGGCTATATGTTATAATTTTAATAGAACAATAGAAAAGAAAATTGGTAGAAAAATTAAATTTGACCAACATTTTACAATAGTATAATATTGTATAACATATAAAATATGGCTCCCACGTGGATAGAACTGACAACACGAGACTTATTAAGGCAGCAAAGAACCTATGCCCTAGAGGAAAAAGAGAAGTGGGCAGACCTCTCAAGAGATAGACTGAGACGTAATCATCATCGACGTAGTATGTGTAAACAAACAGGCTTATCCCTATAGAAAAGAAGAAGAAGATATAAAATATGGGCATTGCGATAGTTGTTTTCTTTACAGTCCGACACGGTTTAATAAACTAGTGTGAGAAATGAAGTTTTGCCAATTTAAGGATTAATGTAAGCCCTCCGTAACGTGGAAGAGCAAACGGAAGCTTTCATTTATTTTTTAAAAATTAATTATCGGTAATAATTGCATGAGTGCTGTTTCATCTTACTGATAATTTCACTAGCCCGAATGACGAGTGAAATTATGCTAATAAGATGAAATCACGAGTGCAATTTAATAAGATTATTCAACGAATAAAATTAAGTAACTTGCAAAACCGAATTACTTACGTAAATGATAATAATTATTATAAAACACAGCAATAAAACTTTATTATGTTTTCTTATAATGAAGTTCAAAAACAATTTATATCTGTCACGGCTTACTAAATACTATTGTCAACTACTGAGAGCGGAAATGCGGAACAACAATACTTAACCTCAAAAGTAAGATAAGCTGAAATGTTACATTAACCGAAATGTGATTACAGACTTCTTTATTTGAGGTTACAGTTATTGAAAACGCAATTTTCAAAATTAAATTTTGTTGGCATTTCTTTATTTTCTGTGATTGAGGCTGAAGTATTGTACAGGCATCTTATCAGATAAGACACTTCCTTACAAAACGTGTTATCAAGTAATACAACTGTGATTGGTTGATTTTAAGGTAGTTCTGCAACGTTATTGGTCAATATGCCAAATTCATCCTGTAAGTTGAAAAGTCTTCAGAATGAAGTCTACAGTTGAGTCGTCCTCAGTGTTTTAGAGGCCACTGTTCTAGCCGTATGATCCGAGGTTCGCGGTTCAGACCTTCACGAAAGCGATTGCTTTTATAGGGTGGTAAACATTTTAGCAAGGCTGGGAGGGAAGTAATGCTGTGTATTCTCTGTTGCAGATTTTCAGTACGGTACGTAAAATATTCTTATCACTGATATAATGTTCCAGGCAAAATTTATCAGCCGTTTCTCGTCCACGTTGAAATTTCAAGGTACCACATTGCGTATGGGTTGGTCAAAATTTCTATTCCGATAATCCATCCACCCAGCTAGCGTACAGTTGAGCAAATCTTTTATTGTTATTTAGTTAGTCTCTATAGAATTAGTGATAGTGATATGGTATTTGTTGAGATTAAACCGAGAATTCGCTATAGGATTACCTGACTTTCGCCTTACATTACGAAAACCTCGGAAGAAACCCAAACAGTTAAGGCTGGTTCACAATAAACCGGGAACGAGAACCTGAATGAAAACGAGAAGCAGAGGACGTGAATATGAACATTTTGATTCACAATAAACCGAGAACGTAGACGACTATGCATATCGATATGCATGTCAATAACGGTATGTAAAGTCGATATTACGCCTTCTGATGTTATTTGTGTATAATTGACCAATGGCGTTCTCTCATGAGTACATAAACATAGGTTAACCAACTTCGAAATTTCAACTGAAACATTTCATTAGGTACGATACTATAAATATGCCCATGCATCTTGATTATCACAACATATTTTAAGTCTACCATAACGTAAAATAATTAGAGAAGAAACATTTGTAATAGAACAAAAATGAACACAACAGTAGTTATTGAATTGAAGCATGCATATGTAGTTTGTAATACAACCAATACAGTAATAAAATATGATTCGCTTCCGATCGGTGTTCAAAGATGCAGCTATTGAAAGCCACGTATTCTCCTACATTTTCTCATCTTTATACGAGGCTCGCCGCTTATCGTAAACGTAAGGATTTTCCTCAACATACAATATTAGAATCTCTTCAAATAAAATTTGCTCCATGATGCACAGCACAGAACAAAATAATGCATAGGTTATGTCACGGTCTTTTTACTACAAAATATACGACGACAAAATAGCTTTTAGATGGCAATAGAATGAATCTAGTGGGCTGTGATCGGAAACGTGAACGCCAAAGTTGAAACTTCGCCAACTCTCCGTTCCCGATCCCGGGCTCCGGCAAGCTTTTCGTTAATTGTGAATGCTCACATTTAAATGTACACATTTTAACAATTTTACCGTTTTCGTTTCCGTTCCGATTCTCGTTTTCGGTTTATTGTGAACCAGCCTTTAATCAGTCCAAGCGAGAATCGAACCCACGACCGCGCGGAATTTCGGATTACCAGGAAAACGCTCCTGCCGTCTCAGCTACGTCAGTAGTAATACTTTTTCAGACACAAAATTTGATCAGAAACGAGTAATTTCAAATTCCAGTATGAAATTAACGTATTTCCATCCGTTAAGGAAATAGAGTACGGTACAAAAGAGAATATTCCTCTGCAAGAACTTCACTTTACTGTGTACGAAATTTGCAAATGTCTCATTTAATGTTCGCATATTGTTGTAAATAATATAAAAGCGAGCTAGGACCAAGCAAGATTGGGCTTTGTAAGGGATTAGCTTTGAAGGGCCATTAAGACGACACTCCTATACAACATGAGAGCGAATGTTCATATGCTATTGTGTGAGAACTTCCCCTGAAAAGATTCGTGTTAGCAGTGTTCGTCACGTACATACGTGGAATCTCATTATCAGCTATTAATATTCTCTAATAATATGCCTGTCAGCCACCGGCGTAGCTCAGTCGGCGAAGGCGCTTGCCTGCAGATCCGGAGTTCCGCTCTGGTGCGGGTTCGGGAATCAAACCATTCAGTAAACTGGTAGTCTATACTGTGTATACGGGTAAGTTATGATAATATTCTGCAAATATTGTTATTTATCCATTTGTGTGTCAGTAAATGCCAAGCTTTTATTAACATTCGTTCACACCTGTGGAGTAACGGTCAGCGCGTCTGGCTGCGAAACCAGGTGGCCCGAGTTCGAATCCCGGTCGGGGCAAGTTACCTGGTTGAGGTTTTTTCTGGGGTTTTCCCTCAACCCAATACGACCAAATGTTGGGTAACTTTCGGTGCTGGACCCCGGACTCATTTCACCAGCATTATCACCTTCACATCATTCAGACGCCGAATAACCAGAGATGTTGATACAGCGTCGTAAAATAACCCAATAAAATTATTAACATTCTATAGTTACGTTTGTATTATGCATGCGTCTGTTTTCGCTTGCATATGAATAATATTAGACCTATTTTTAAATATGTTACAACTTCCCCACCCAATAAATTAGGGCCTATAATAAACTCTTCCAATTAGGTTATGTATTGTATATATGCGGGGTCACCTTGTACGTAGAAATGGACTCGTTCAAATTGTTCAGTTTGTCATATATGATGGAAACGTTTCCATGGCGACCGATGTCGAATGCCTTCATTGTAATTCCCGTCTCTCGAAAACTTTTTTCTTCGCGATATGTATGATGAGACTTTCCTGTGTTAAACGTCAACGTACCTCGTTTACATGTTTCGACCTATTTATGGGTCATCCTCAGAACTGATCGTTGTTGGTCTTGGCGCCTCTTGTTGTGTTTCCTGTGAGGGTGCGTTCGTGTGGTATAGTGTAGAGTCAAAGAGTGTATGTGTTTTGAAGTTGAGTTGTGTGTTGAGAATTTCGTTGGGGTGTGTTTTCGTGTGTCTGTATATTTCATATTGTTCTAGTGTGTTTAGTTTCTGGCTTTTTGGTTGGATGTGTAGTATGTCTGTGTTGATGTCTCTGTGGGTGTGGTTAGCATTTGTGACGTGTTCTTCATATGTGGAGGTGTTTTATAATTTTGTTATGGCTGTGATGTGTTCTTTGTAACGTGTTTGAAATGATCTGCCTGTCTGTCCTATGTAGAAGTTGTTGCAGGTGTTACATTTGAGTTTGTAGACTATACGCCTGTGTGGTTGTATTTGCTTGTTTGTGTGTTGAGATGTTTTTGTAGAGCAGGCATGTCAATTGATGCCCATAGGAGCAAGCGCGCACTTTAGAGCCCAGGAGAGCTTGAGCGCTTTACAGCGGAAAGGAAAGAGACAGACGAAAGAGGTAGTATATGCCGCTTGGTCGACCTATATACAGGGATGGCCAGCACTGATTCAATGGATAAAGGGAAGAGAACTTATTAAAACTGTATCCATGTTAATTTTTGATTTGCCTGAGAAGTATAAGTGCATTATATGAATGTTAAGTTTTAATTTTAATGATCATTTTTCACAAGTTTAGTTTTTTTTTTTTATTCAAAAGAAATATTTTCTCAACTTTTTTCATAGAGAAGTGAAATTTTCAGGTATAGGCCTATTTATTTAGTAGCCTTACAGAATGTTTTCGTAAAACTAATATACCGTAAATACGTATTACTGAAGATAGTGTATTGAAAATCTTGAAAATATTCGTATGGAAATTGTTTGTAAGGAAATGAATTAACAAATCAACTACGCTTACATCATTTACAAAGGATACGTGCCCATGTGTTAAAAAAATATCAGCTCTATAACTTCAGCATATTTCGAGAAAATAATTTAATATTCTGATGATAGGAAGTTGCTCACCAATATCACCTTAAAAGCATAATGCGATAAGAGTTTTGTTATGTAATATTAGTTACACTTAAAACAGATACAGTACCTAGGTAACTTTGCTTTGTACTGTAATATTGTTCTGATTGGTTTATTAATTACTTTTATAAGGCTAAAGGTACTATCAATATCAATTCAAACTTATCATGTCATCTCAATCACTTTTTTTTGGGATATCACTTTATGAATGATGTGTTTCATCCATTTAGTACAGTATAGTTGTACTCCTATGGAATTTATCTGAATATTCCTTCTTAGATCTTTATTATGTTATTAACATTTAAAACACAAGTGCAATATTAAGAAAATGGTATTAGTACTTTTGTTTTACAGACAATATAGATAATATCAAACAGAAGGAAGCCATATAAAAATGACATAAAATTTCACTTTCCGTCTGAAGTTTGTGCACCACTGTTCTTTTAATCCAACAGGCTGCTTATACATATACACAACCCTTCCTCCTTCCATACTTAGCGCTGGATGCCCGCGCACGATGTCAAGGTCAGAAAAATGCGCTTGCTTTGACATCACTGTTGTAGAGTGTTATTTGTTCTGTATGCGATGTTGTAATTTAATTTCTACAATGAGATTGCAATTATTTTCATTTTATTAATGAACCTAGGTCGGATATATTCGTCATACTTCAAAAATGAATAGTTTATAACGCGGAGATATGCATTCAGGACTATGTGCCGGCTTTACCCCGCCGATTTTCTTACATATTCTAGTAAAATAACTGCACACACTTTCAGGATTTATAGAAAAAAAAAGTGGTTCTCTTATATGGTTACTTTCAATTTGTTTCTATGTACAAAGACGAAGGAAGAATATTCTAGTGTTCTTTTTCGTGGTTATCTCTCAATATTAATTCAGAAAAATAAAGTTACTCTGTGTGAGGGATCTAACACCTGTTCCTTCGTGTACAAACCACCAGGTACCCCGTCGCTTACAGTTCACGTAAAATGTATTATCCAATAGCTGAGTGATTTTAACGCTACCTAAACGTATTAGTTGTGATAAAGCTCAGAGCTATTGAGCAGACAGGCAATATATAATAGACACTTTCCGCATCGGTGGAAACGTAATATTGGTTACAAGTTGTGCTACATGGTAACGGCTTCCCGGAACAATAGTAGTGCAACTGGATCATTAAACCCGTCAGAGGAGCACACGTGAGCTCCACACCACTCAAGAGAAATCGCTTACTACCGCTCTTGTGGCTGTACCACAGTCTACTATATACAGTCGCGAAGCTCAATATGTAGTAAAAATGCAAACATGGGTAGTTGCCCAACACTAGGATCGCTACCATCGCCTCATCATCACAGATCTCTCCTAGCAGATAACAAAATATGTTACACTTTCATTGTCGTGTTCTTTTGAAAAAATTAACACCTTCCTTCCATTATTGATATATTAAATGGATAAAGTTCATTTATTATTTGAATGAAGTATATTAAATTTCACTATAAACTCGAAGATACCTGCAAGAAATAGGTTAATATTATTTTTGTTTGTGCAAAACGAACTGAAATTTACTATAATCGCTTCACTCATTCAAGATTATAGCGATAATGAACTATGAAACCAATAAATATTAATTTGCATTTCCCTTTACAACAATAATATAATAACAATAATAATAATGGAAATATGAATTAATGGGAGTAACTTACGTGTACCGGTACTTGTAGTGTAGGCTTACGTAATTAACAAAGTGGGATGAGGTTAAGCAATAATAATCACACCAGAATTGGAAATAAAACGTGATCAATAAATTTTATTGTAACAGACTTACTTTTTCTACGTCTCTAGTAAAGTAACAAATAAAAATAACAAAATTAACAGCTATAATTAAAAACATATCCTTTGAAAAAAAAAGTAGGCCTAAGTTGTTTGAAAATGTACAATTATTCAAGGAATCAGCTGATACAGACGTATAGAATTAGTGCAAAGCTTTTGTTTCTCAGCTGCAGGTAATAACAGAACTGGTTTATTTGAAACATCAAATAAAGTTGGAACTGCGTTCCAGGTTAATTAATTTTTGTTTTCATTCATAAATTGTGTGTTTTCGAAATGAAGAGAGCAAAACTTTATATTATTATAAAGATATGCTTCATTCTTTGTCATTAGATCTTCCCTCCTGCTGTTTATTAACCACTTTTTGCATCTAGAAGTAAAATAAGAAATAGATGTTAGGATTTTTCTTCACGAGCATCAATGGGAAATACGCAACGACCTAGCACTCGATGGAAATACGACTCAATCCACTCTAAATCCAAAGTCGACCGTGAACAGTCTATTGTTTCTAGTTGCTAATTGCTAACCGCTTGGAGCGCTTTATCGCGAGATTTGCAAAAAATCGCCTCAAGCTTCGCGACTGTATATAGTAGACTGTGGCTGTACTCTGTCAGATGAAGGTACCATTGATATGAACTTACCACCAAACTGTTTCAGGTTTTATTCCCGATGACAAAAATGATTTATTTTCTTTCAGAAACTAAATGTATCTCCATATCTTGTTTTGTTTAAAACGACACTTTTGTATACTGTGACTCTACGGCAGGCATGTCAATTGATGCCCACAGGAGCAAGCGCGCGCTTTAGAGCCCAGGAGAGCCTGAGCGCTTTACAGCGGAAAGGAAAGATACAGACGAAAGAGGTGGTATATGATGATAAACACATTCGTAGAAAAATAACTAACTTTATTCGCCATTTAGTAACAAATATACTCGAATATTTTGGGGTTCAAACCTCGGTCTGTTCGATAAGAGTCGGCAGTCCAATAGATCGAGAGAGAGAGAGAGAGAGAGAGAGAGAGAGAGAGAGAGAGAGTTATCGACTTCGGTTCAGCCGCAACCAGGAAGTACGACTCTGTTGGTATTTCCACCTGCTTCCCTAACATAGATATATATTTTTTGTTCTTCGGGGAAGGAAAGCATTCGGTATCTTCTTCCCAGGGATTCATTAGAGGGCAGCGGATATAAACTTTGAGCTTGGTTCCTTCCCCGCGGCAGAACACTGAAAAACTTTCCGATTTAAGAGATGCCGTATAAAGTGCAAATGTTTCTTCCACCCCGCCTCTTGTCTTATTGTCACCACTACGTGGCCAAGTTTTACAGAAATACTTTGGGGAAACATAAAAGAGAAAGAAAGATAAGCAAAAGAGGGAGAGAGAGAGAGAAAGGGAATCGAACCTTCATTTATCACTAACGATCGTTTGTCAAATATTTCTGCTACACGACAGGAAACTGTATTGATGACGCACGATTTTGCATGGCCGCATGAGAATGGGAGACACGACAGGAGATTTCCCCTCCCGTCCTTCTTCCCGCCCTCACTTCCTCCGGGAATGTTATCCCTCTAATCCCACCATCCATCTTTTCACCTCGAGGTCCCACAGGCTTTCAGATATTCGTGGAATTCTTTTACAGCCATCTGCCAGATATTTAGACCCTCTCAATGGATACTTGGCTTCACTTCCTTCACACCTATTTGTGAATGAACTTAAATCTCAGCGTTCATGCAAAATTGAGCGTTCTTAATTTATTCTTAACTAAATAATGAATAATGGAATTACACATATTTTCCCTTTATATGGACTCTTTTAGAAAATGTTCTTTTACATTTACATTTCTCGAACAGTAAATATTAGACTACTATCAGTTCCAAAAACATGATATTTTAGGAATTAAAAACGAAAATAGAAGGAAAAACAAACAAAATTTCATTAAACATCATGTTTAGTAGACCGAGAAGTAAAGTCTGTATGATTTTGACGGTTTACATCGTTTACATCCTGTAGGCCTATAATTTTGGTGTTAAAAAGTTCTAGGTTTCATATAGGCCTACAACATTTCAACCTTTATACAGGGTAATTTATGATAATTTACCGTCCTTTACGGAGCTTATTTGTGAAGACATTTTGAGCAAAAAAGTCATATAAAAATAGTTCCTATTCTCAATATTTTCAGAGTTACACTAATTTAAAGTTGTTTGTAAAATACGTTTTTTTTTTTCCTTATTTGAAGGTAAAAGAATAATACAAATACAGAATGAACTATTCAGGAGTATCATTTCTTTAATTGGCAAGTATTATAGAGCTAAAAATGTGCTGTGAACTCCTTAGTTGCTTCGTACAGACATCTTTTTTTCTATTTTTAACTAGAAAGTTACATTATTCTTACGTACTTATCACAACAATTATTACAAATCACACCACTTCAACCGACTTAATTATTTGCAGTTCAATTTTGCATCCTAATTTACAGTCTTGGAGAGTTTACAACACATTTTAAAAAATGTCGCCGTCCGCTTGAGTACACTTGGCCGCACGCTTGTGAACGGCACTCGTCGCTCTACGTAACTGCATACGGCTATCTTTGATTTCCGTAGCGCTCGCGCTGGCTGCTGACTGCACGCTGACCAAGATCACGCGTTCACAGCAATGCGTTCCAATAACGAAACGTAACTCTGTAAATACTGAGAATAGGACCCATGTTTATATGACATTTCTTGCTCAGAATGTGTTCGGAAATAAGCTCCGTAAAGGACTGTAAATCCTCGTGAATCATACTGTATAAGGGGCTGCTAATGAAAATATGAACATAAAGTTAATTTTAAAGACTAAGTATATGATTATGTCTCGTGACCAGAATATTGTACGAAATGGAACTATAAACATTGGAGATTTATCCCTCGAAGAGGTGGAAAAATTCAAATATCTTGGAGCAACAGTAACAAATCTAAATGATACTCGGGAGGAAATTAAACGCAGAATAAATATGGGAAATGCGTGTTATTATTCGGTTGAGAAGCTTTTGTCATCTAGTCTGCTGTCCGAATATCTGAAAGTTAGAATTTATAAAACAGTTATATTACCGGTTGTTCTGTATGGTTGTGAAACTTGGACTCTCACTTTGAGAAAGGAACAGAGATTAAAGGTGTTTGAGAATAAGGTTCTTAGGAAAATATTTGGTGCTAAGAGGGATGAAGTTACAGGAGAATGGAGAAAGTTACACAACGCAGAGCTGCACGCATTGTATTCTTCACCTGACATAATTAGGAACATAAAATCCAGACGTTTGAGATGGGCAGGACATGTAGCACGTATGGGCGAATTCAGAGTGTTAGTTGGGAGGCCGGAGGGAAAAAGACCTTTGGGGAGGCCGAGACGTAGATGGGAGGATAATATTATAATGGATTTGAGGGAGATAGGATATGATGGTAGAGACTGGATTAATCTTGCTCAGGATAGGGACCAATGGCGGGCTTATGTGAGGGCGGCAATGAACCTACGGGTTCCTTAAAAGCCGTAAGTAAGTAAGTAAAGTTAATTTTATTGCATTTTGTCACGTTATGCAATAAAATAAGAGAAGTGTGATGAAATCTATACTTAGGCACGCATTGCTGAATGCATAGTTGTCTTACCCCTCTCTGGAGATGTAGTTAATATTCTCTAAAGTTAATTAAAATTTTCATATACTTGAGATAGGCGTATATGTTGTTAGTAATCAATGTACCAAATTTCAAGTAAATATGACCACTAGAAGAGGTATTATTAATTTTGTCCGTGTTGAAGCGATTTGGACCAGTGTGCAACGTCTCGATATTTTCGAGGATATTTTTGCAAAGCAGCGTAGCTTGGGAGCAGAAAGATCTCGTACGGCCAATACAGGGAACCTATTTAATAAAAGACAAGAAGTTGGGCACAGGAAAACAAAGCGCTACAGTGTACTGAAGGCTGAAAAAAAGACGGTAAATAGTATATATTTCACTCACTAGTACAAAGTTATGGGTCTACTTGTTTGCTTTCATCATAATCATCATTAATTTATCTTTCAACAAAGAAATGATTTCTTCTTAGTACATGGGCCAAAGACAATTCACGGTAAATTAAGATATGACAGCGTCTAGCAACATATGCGAGAAAC
This sequence comes from Periplaneta americana, assembly GCA_025594305.2. NCBI lineage: Eukaryota > Metazoa > Arthropoda > Insecta > Blattodea > Blattidae > Periplaneta > Periplaneta americana. The sequence continues at coordinate 22,331,026 of JAJSOF020000009.1, read as the reverse complement.
AAGTGATGAACTAAATCAGAGGAGAAGTCGAGATGCTCACCGTTGCTATGCAACCGTTGATATTAATTCAGTAGGCAAATATTTCCCGCCTTTCCCGGATTTCCCCTCCTCCGCTGTTTACAGTCTAGTTCCGCGCCTCATTATCTGCAGGTTCCCGCCCCCTCGCGACACAGGGGTTGATTATCTGGCTAATACACCCCAGTGAGCACCCCGCTTCTTCAAGGCGGGGCCGCCCATGTCGACATCTTATCTCAGTGTGGAGAAATATTAAAGTCGACAAACAGTTGAATCTAAAAGCAGCCACCATTCGAAACGATATAAAATGTAAAGACTTGCAACAGGACTGTGGTATATGGTGAATTACAACTGCTGAGATTTGTGTAACTTGAGTATTCTCTACAACGGATATGTCATAAGTAGGGCTAGGATTTTGATGACCTATAAATCATGAAAAAATGTCCTAAAACAATGCATTTATGACCTAAAAATCTTTATGTTCGACCATGCCGAAATGTAGTAATTATACACCTGGTAGCAGTCCTTTAATGCATGTCATTAAAGTACACCTACTCATTAAAGTACAGGTCTTCAGCCAATGACAACTGAGCTTACAGGTGTTCAGCCAATAACGAATCAGCTTTGTACCGTTATAAAGCCGGAAGTATCGATTATTCTCGGATATGCAATCGAAAGAGAATTAGCGAAAAGTCACGGAGGCTGGAAATCCAATACTGTCGCAGAAGGTTATGTTCTGTTACTATAATAATCAGCGTTAATTGTAAATAATATTCAAATAAATTCAATTTGTCATCTTGTTTTTCAATGTCGAATTCAATAATCAAAGTTATACCAAGTTTAACGGGATTACATCAAGATCAATGACATTATTGTTCCTCTGAAAAAATCAATAGCCTACTTTCGCGTCTGCGCACCTCACAATTCACGACCTAGAACAAGGTCACTTCCGATCTTGTCAGATACAAATAAAATGTATACATCTGAATACCCGTAATTTCAAGTTACAAATATGGTCGAGCATAAAAAGTCGTATGAAACTCGCCTATAATGGTAATTAAGAAGCTCGTATGAAAATTATGAAACTCGCTTGCGCTCGTTTCATAAACATCCATACTCGCTTCTTAATTACTATTATTATAGGCTCGTTGCATAATGTACTATTTAAAAATACCCTAAAAATTGATTTTACATAATTGGCTTAGTAGGAAAAGAGGTTTTGTACTAAATATTTAGACTAGTAATTGAATTAAATTTTACATAATTTTTTCTAATTAGTGCACTTTAATTATTTTACCTGATGTAGTTTCCATGATCGTTCACCTCTGCGTCGGCATGTGGATGTGAGGTCAGCAGTCGGCTGGTCGATCTTGGCCCTTCATGGGCTGTAGCGCCATGGATTTACTTTACTTTTAGTTTCCATATAGTCTACCACAAAGCCACTCTTATCCGGTAATTAGCAGATATTGAGAGTCTATATTGAAGGGGTGGTTGGACTGATCCATTACATGGGGTTTATTGTGTTAAAACGGCAATATTTGTGTAGAAAAACGATTAAAATATTATACAAAATAATGGGTGTTAATGGACAAAATATCTAAAGAAAATATCAAAGGAAATAAACATTATTTTACATTAATAATGAGGATTTATGGCCAAAATTAAATGAAAATGCCTAAAAAATGACCGAATAAAACAAAAGATGCTCTTATGAGTTAAAACAATAAAAAAATGCAAAAAAAATGCCCTAACAAATATGTCTTAAAACACTCAGTTTATCACATAACATAAAAATACTAAAGCAGCTATGTTTCTGGCTTACTAGAAAAAAGATGCAATTTCATCAAAATCCTAGCCCTAGTCATAAGGTTTTTGCAACCATCATCTCTATACAAAAGGTTTGATTTCCCATATTTTACGAAATGTTGTACATTTAGTCATAAATTAAGTGGCATTGTAGAATTTTCTGCTAATGTTATATGTTATATCAAAATTAACATTTTTACCACTCTACATTTTCTTTGTAGCGGGCAATTACGTGAACAGATAGAGCGTTTCCGTACTGGTAACCCGGGTTGTAATCCCGTTGAGTCCAGATGACATTAATGGAGGATGAAGAATGATACTTGTTAGTTTTTGTAAGGTATTTCCGTTTTTTCTATCAGCATTCCACCGTTATTCCATTAACCATCGATGTGTGTCGTGTGGCACAAGGAGCTCACATTGATTACATGTGACTTACTTACGGTTGTGAACCAAATGTTTCTCTTTCTGTTTCATGTTTTCCAGTGAAAAATTTAAAAATTGTTGGAGTGTCTGTTTGTGTTGATACCAATTTTATGTTTTCTAATTTTTGCTGATTTAAGGGGACACTCAACTTAAAAACTGGAGAAAAAGTGTCATAGAAATGAAAAATTAAATTTCTACACTGATTTACGTGACAGAACTAAATCAATACGCAGAATTCTTCCCCTATTCATTGAGAAGTCACAGTCAAATGCACAAAGCCAAAAAATGAAAAATGATAATTAAAAGTGATATTTCAATTAATGATTGATTAAAAATTGAAATATTTTTTATTTTGAAAAGTATTGGAGCTAATGAGCTGAGATTTTGCATGTTACTTTCCATGTGTATATTAAACTTTTTATCCAAATTTGAAAAAGATTGGTCAAATAGGAAAAAAGTTCCAAAATATAGTTGAGTGTCCCCTTAAGAGTAGCACATGTGATTTAACCCAATGGATAACAATAGTAATATGCGTTACAAGAGCAGTATGTTGAAATTTTCATGTTCGAGGAAAAGTTTGAAAAAGCGAAACGTAGTTGACCTTCATTAATTTCCGAGAATTGAAAGAAAACATACCGTTCGTGTACCGTACATTATTTTGTGCGAAGAACGATTATTACATACCTGAAAGAGGAATTTATAATTAGTTGCAATGAAATCTCCATCTTGGTTTCTGTTCAATGACGGCAAATTTGCAAAACAAAAATATCTATCTTCAACATTGTTGCTTTAAAATGTTTTCTGTGTTTACCATACTCCAGCAGGCCGTGATATACGTCCGTCTTTTTTTTTCCCCAGTCTACAAATGCGAACTTAAAACAAACGGTAAGGTTATGTAATGATTTATTTTTCATTTTAATATTTTAACAATATTATTTATATAACATATTGCAGTAATAACATCGGCAAGTTTGTTGATTTTTTCACGGCTTCCTTAATGTTACTTGCATCAGGAATGCAGTAAGTTTAGTGGAATTGTAGAGTTTACTTAATTTTTGCAAATATTTAAAAACAATAATTAACAGTGCAATTTAGGTGAAATTGCAATGGTAAGTTTCCAATTTATAATTATTACAATATTGAACGTCTCTAAAAATAATATGTTAAAAGCCTAAAGCAGTAAAATCAATATGACACTTAAGCAGTGAGAAGAGGGAAATTGTTATGTGTGTTAGGTTGGGAATACTGAATGTAGAATTTTAGACTTACCGCGGATTGGTTTTGTGCGGAAACAAAGCAAATACGCACGATCTCGCACAATTGTAATATGCGTTACAAGAGCGGTATGTTGACGTTTTCATGTTCGAGAAAAAGATTGAAAAAGCGAAACGTATTTGAGCTTTATTAATTTCCGAGAACATGAAAACATACATACCGCTCGTGTATCGTACATTATTTTGTGCAAAGATCGTTTATTACATACCTGAAAGAGGAATTTCTAATTAGTTGGAATGAAATCTCCATCTTGGTTTCTGTTCAATGACGGCAACTTTGGAAAACAAATATATATCTATCTTCAACATTGTTCCTATAAAATGTTTTCTGTGTTTACTATACTCCAGCAGGCCGTGATATACGTCTGTCTTTTTTTTCCCCAGTCTATGATGAGTCTGGAATTTTGTTGATTTTTTCACGGCTTCCTTAATGTTACTTGCATCACAAATGCAGTAACTTTTGTGGTGTTGTAGAGTTTACTTAATTTTTGCAAATATTTAAAAACAATAATTAACAGTGCAATTTAGGTGAAATTGCAGTGGTAAGTTTCCAATTTATAATTATTACTATATTGAACGTCTCTAAAAATAATATGTTAAAAGCCTAAAGCAGTGAAATCAATACGTCACTTAAGCGATAAGAAGAGGGAATTTCTTATGTGTGTTAGGTTGGGATTACTGAATGTGGAATTTTATACTTTAAGCTGATTGGTTTTGTGCGGAAACCAAGCAAATACGCACGATCTCGCACAAAAAATATTTGAGTTTGAGTTTCTCTTTCCAGTGATAACAATATCATGTTTCTAAGTGTCTCCCAACGATAGTTATTCAAATTTGTAATCGGAAAGATTATTTATAGTAACACTGTATACCACCGTGTATTAGTAAAGTCCTTAAGCCTATTTTTAAATACATTTTTGGTTATTGGTATGGGATGTTTGCAGTTTCTCTGTATAGCAGCGCAGAAAATGAAACAAACACATTGATATTAGAAATAAGACATCCATTTTTCACAGGCGTAAAAGTAAAATGAAGCTATACGATGTATTTTAATTATTTTGCTTCTTTTGCAAACTGAGCGTTCATAAACCGTTCATATTTTTTTTCTTGTGATGTTCGCAAACAACTCCTCTCTGCAAAATAATCCTCTGCTAATGAGCACGCCCCACTGGTGACGTCACTCGAATTCCCACTTCACATAATCTCCTCTACAAATAAATTAATTGTCCAACATCAGATTTGCTCATAGAAAACAAATTAATCTGAAGTTTATTGAACACAAAATGCAAACATGGAGCAGGCAAGAATTTTACCTGCCAACGTATTATTTTGTGCGAGATCGTGCGTATTTGCTTGTTTTCCGCACAGAACCAATACGCGGTAAGTGTGAAATACCACATTCAGTATTTCCAACGTAACACACATAACAATTTCCCTCTTCTTACCGCTTAAGCGCGACATTCATTTTACTGCTTTAGGCTTTTAACATATTATTTTTAGAGACGTTTAACATAGTAATAATTATACATTGGAAACTTACCACTGCATTTTCACCTAAATTGCAATGTTAATTATTGTTTTTAAATATTTGCAAAAATTAAGTAAAGTCTACTACTCCACGAAACTTATTGCATTCCTGATGCAAGTAACATTAAGGAAGCCGTGAAAAAATCAATAAGATTCCAGATGCCGATGTTATTACTGCAATATGTTATATAAATAATATTGTTAAAACATTAAAATGAAAAATAAATCATTACACAACCTTACCGTTTGTTTTAAGTTCGAATTTATAGACTGGGAGGGTTGGGGGAAAAGACAGACGTATATCACGGCCTGCTGGAGGATAGTAAACACAGAAAACATTTTACAGCAACAATGTTGAAGAAAGATATTTTGGTTTTCCGAAGTAGCCGTCATTAAACAGAAACCAAGATGGAGATTTCATTGCAACTAATTAGAAATTCGTCTTTCAGGTATGTAATAAACGATCTTCGCACAAAATAATGTACGATACACGACCGGTATGTTTGAGTTCATGTTCTCGGAAATTAAAAAAGCTCAACTACGTTTCGCTTTTTCAATCTTTTCCTCGACCATGAAAACGTCAACATACCGCTCTTGTAACGTATATTACTACTACTGTCGACTTTCCACGTTGCAGTTCGAATTCGAAAGCCTGTGAATCAGAGCGGAATTTGTGATGGACAGAATTGATTATCACTCATGATTCTCTGTCACTGTTGCTTGCTGTACCATAATTTCACAAATTGTCCATCATTGTACCACATGTCCAACCTGTGACATTCAACATATCCTCCTTCCTGTATACTCATATCGTAGTCCTGATTGGTCCTGAGCCAAAAACAGCAGGGGGTCAAAGTTGCGTGCGAGAGAGAACGCAGGTTTTAAATCTTTCTTGAATGCTTTCGGATTTCAATTCTCTGCAAAATATGAGAACATATGTGATACAATAAACATAATGTATGTTTAGTCAGCAATCCGAAAGATTGGTTTGAACCTCATAAGAAGGCTTCGAGACTTCGGACCCAATAGAGCAATTCAGTGGGAAATCCGCATAACGACGTCTGGGTATAGTGGTGAAACGTATACTTTATTTTTTTTCATGGAGTGCAGTTTCATAGAAAGGACTTTGCCGACAGACCTTCTACTGCCCCCTACTAATTGATTGTCATAAATAAATGTCTTCCTTACTGTGACGGAAATATTGTCTTCTCTTGTTAGTAACCAATCACAACTCTCGTTCAGAAGAATTGACAGGTGCCCGTCAAATCCACGTGGAGGCAGAGTTGCCGCATCTTTTCCCAATTTCAAGAATCCCGTCAGTTTCACTGCATAATATCGAAGGTCACCAGGATTGTGGCAACTGTGCAATGTTGAGACGAAGGGACAGGATGGAACTGTCAGAGCTGTTTGTGTAGGAAGTCATAAATCTGTAAGTGGGTGTTCAAAGGAGCCACCGAACTGCACTCCTTGAAATAAAATAAGGTATACAGTGCAGAGGTCTGCATCGGACGTTTTCGCTCGAGCGTCAGGTAGTTCATAGCATAATCCAATAGGTAGCGCACATGCATGATGGGTAAAATTGTCACGAGCGATAAATCCTCGAACGGTACAAGCCGAGCGTTAGACATTCGTTCTTGTTACAGTGATGAACTGTGTGGTAACATCATAGATGTTTATCATTTCAAAACTTTGCAGTGTTTAACTAACCTCTCCATAGTACAACTACGAAAATTGCTTTAAAATGTAATATAAATGTTGTAGGTAAATGTCCCCCCCCCCCACACAGCAGTGATTTTGTTTTTGCCATGTCTGATAGATGTTGTTGGATGTAAATGTAATTATTATAAACGGAGAACACAATCACGATAATGCAAGAAATGTATCAAGTTTCCTAGTAATAATAATAATAGTAGTAATAATAATAATAATAATCTCTAATAATTAGTGTATCAATCTTTGCGTCTGTAACAGTTGTGCAGCATGATTATTCGTTTTATTATATTTTCTGTGACGTTATGTCAATTGTTATTAATTTACTGCTATATAATAATATTTGTAAAACGTTTCTACATTGTCGCAGTACATAGGCGGAACACTATGTATGGAGCTATCATATTATATATGTGGTAAATCAAATATTGAATAATTATTAATTAGCAATAATAACTGTATATCGAAGTTTTTCATACTATTTTATTTATAACTTCATGTTACTGTTTTAGTACGTTCCATTTGACGTTTATCATAAACGCAGAAAATAAAGCCTTATTTTTACCGTGTGAGCAAAACATATGTGTATCTTATCTGTCGCCTTCCATACAAGATAAGACATGTCGGTGAGATGACCTTGTACTGTGCTTCTATTTATTACGAGCGTATCACGACCGATCTTATCTCACTCGAGCGTGCGATATTCGACCGAGTTCAAGCGAGCGTTGTAACTCCAATGCAGCACTCTGGTGCCGGTATTTTTATTTAAATATACGTAAGATACCAAAAAGTCGCTTTGAGACACAAACATAGTTTTTATGCATTTTTAGGAATTTATGCTTCATTTAGGCCAGAGGTGAGCAAAATGTAAGGAACAATTGATGCAGCCAGCATGACAACAAAATAACAAGATGAGGAGAACAAAAAATACAGCAGTGATATCGAGTTTTGTTTTGTTTTTCGCTTGGAGGTTAGCCTGACTTCACGGCGATCACAGAGTTTGTGTTGCAACACACATTTTGCCCGCCTGTGATTTAGGCGTGTTAGTTCTTACAGATTTTTAGTGGGGGATCCATAACCTGTTATTTTTTCCCATTCCTAATAGTGGGGTTTTAAGAATCGAATTGGCAACATTGGTTGTCTCTTGTGAAATGCAATTTAGGCTAGTTTGTGCGTGTGTTTGCATAACTATTTTTTCGACGGTGTCTCCTCAAAATTTATTTAATCTCCTTAATTGAGATGGTGTGATTGAGTGACACAGGTGGCCTTTAGGTTAGGAGCTCACATAAATATTATGTTGAGTCCCGAGAACTCTTTCAAGGATGCGCACTCGTGTATTTTTTGGCTTACTTTTCCCGTTTGTACCTCCAGTAAATAATATTCAAGTAAAAAACAACACGAATCACTGTCACTTAAAACAATACACGGATTCGTATCTTCGCTTGATTCATGAATACAAAGATCACGAGCTGAGGGAATAAACCTTTTGTGGTTAGGCCACCCGTGTGTTATGTCGATAGTAATCTTGATGTGGGCGATGAATGACTACTGAATATTGCCTATATTTTTCTCGTGCATGGGTAGGATTCTCTTACGTGTCAAAAATATACGATGAGACATCCGTTCGGAAGGAAAAATGCTAAGAATTTTATTGCCCTTAAACATCCATCATACATGGTAGAGTTTAAACCCCAAACCACAAATCCTGTGACAATTATTGTAACCACTAGCTCACTAAGGACAAATTGAAGAAGTTGTATGTATATATCAGTGGCGGTTCCTCGGGGGAGGGAAGGAAGGAACGTCCTCCTCACATTTTTCTTCTTTTAAAAATAAATACAATAGTAATATACGTTACAAGAGCGGTATGTTGACGTTTTCATGGTCGAGGAAAAGATTGAAAAAGCGAAACGTAGTTGAGCTTTTTTAATTTCCGAGAACATGAAAACAAACATACCGCTCGTGTATCGTACATTATTTTGTGCGAAGATCGTTATTACATACCTGAAAGACGAATTTCTAATTAATTGCAATGAAATCTCCATGTTGGTTTCTGTTTAATGACGGATACTTCGGAAAAAACAAAATATCTTTCTTTAACATTGTTGCTATGAAATATTTTCTGTGTTTACTATACTCCAGCAGGCCGTGATATACGTCCGTCTTTCCCCCCCCCTCCCCAGTCTATAAATGCGAACTTAAAACAAACGGTAAGGTTATGTAATAGTTTATTTTTCATTTTAATATTTTAACAATATTATTTATATAACATATTGCAGTAATAACATCGGCATCTGGAATCTTGTTGATTTTTTCACGGCTTCCTTAATGTTACTTGTATCAGGAATGCAATAAGTTTCGTGGAGTAGTAGACTTTACTTAATTTTTGGAAATATTTAAAAACAATAATTAATATTGCAATTTAGGTGAAATTGCAGTGGTAAGTTTCAAATTTATAATTATTACTATATTAAACATCTCTAAAAATAATATGTTAAAAGCCTAAAGCAGTAAAATGAATGTCGCGCTTAAGCGGTAAGAAGAGGGAAATTGTTATGTGTGTTACGTTGGGAATACTGAATGTGGTATTTCACACTTACCGCGTATTTGTTCTGTGCGGAAAACAAGCAAATACGCACGATCTCGCACAAAATAAAATATGTGCCTTGAAATTCGAGTAAGATTCGATAATTTTTCAGTTCTCAGCTATAAGAAAACCTCGGTTGATCGAGTTTTAAACGACGCGCGCTCATGTGCTGCTAGAAGAAAACCGTGAGAAAGATGCGAGATTGTTTGTGTGGAGGAAAGTCAATCCATTCCTCCTTTACTGCAGTTAACACACACAGACAACAGCGCACTAGAGGCCAGAGAAAGAAGCAGAGTTTTAAAGCAAGTAAATGAACGGATAGGGAGAAGACCCTACTTTGAATCAGCGCATGGGCGGGAAAAAAAAAACCGACTGGTCGTGCAGCAAGCTCGCTACCGCTGCCATCTAACGATGTTGCATTCAACCAGTCTATAAAACATCCAGGAGGAGGCACAATAAAAACAGTTTTAACGCAAAGGTATGAAAGACAATATATAAACTTTTTTTTAAAATAATAAATCAGGAATATTATTCATTACAATTTTTCCATGATTTGAAACTTTCAAGAATATTTGAAAGTTAAAGTTGGGTTTATATAAAACAAAGAGGAAATAGTTCTACGTTAGTATCGCAGACCTTTTTGGACCTTGAAATTCACTTCTTCAAAAGCATGTTATACTGAACTTGTAAAATGTATATGTGGCAACACAGACCACGTGGGTGGGTGCAGTTTTCTCGCTTTCCTCAGATTATTTCCCATTCCCATTTCCGTAAAACGGTTCCGGTTACGTGTTAGTAGCTAGTCTCTTCCAACACGTGTGATGCTGTAGTGTGCTCCAAAAATGCTGGAAGGTTGTGAATATCCTTGTAATTGTTAATTTGTGCAATTATTCAACAATTAATTCAAGTGAAAACATAATGTATTTCGGAAAATTTAGAGAACTCAGTTTACAAGAACAGATTATTGCTATACAGAAGGGAAAGGCAACCTCAACACTACCTGGTCAAGAAGGTGCCATTTCGTGCTGTTAACTTATTTTCTCCTCTTCAGAAATACACAGGAGCCGCCACTGACAGCACTAATGTTAGGCAGTACGAAGCGCAAATAGTGTAGGCTAATTCAGATCCAGCTGCTGCACGAAAGCAACTGTGAAGCTTCTCGTATTTATCAGGTTTTCATCCCTCTCATACCTGACTACGCAACATTGTAGTGGCGTTCCATAATTCCGTTAATTTCCAGCAAAATGTTAATCTGACTAGGGAACCTTCCATAACAACGGGTCGAAATCCTCTTTGAAATTTTATACACGAGTAAATACTACAAGAACGGGAGACCTATAAAACTGTATCTGCCAGTACAGTCTGTAAGACAAAAAAAAAGTTTGAAATATAGAGTAAAAAAGTCCCTGTTACTATCCTTGATTAACCTCTCTGCAGTCGTACAAACCAGCTGCTACATAGGCCCACCTAACCCTGGGGTAGTCAAATTTACGAAATAGAAAAAGGGACACTTGATCAGAAGAATTTCCAGTGTTGTGCCACGTATTTTTTGAGGACTGAATTTCTTCGAAAACTTTTGGCCTTTCCTTACGTGTAGAAATCCATACAAAAAGTTTTCAAAACGAAATTTGGTTATTATGATATTTATTCATAGATTTCAAAAAGGCATATGACTCGGTTAAGAAAGAGATTATATATAATATTCTTATTTAATTTGATATTCCCAAGAAAATAGTTCGATTAATTAAAATCTGTCCCAGTGAAACTTATAGCAGTGTCCGTATAGGCCAGTTTCTGTCTAACGCTTTTCCAATTCACTGCGGGCTAAAGCAAGGTGATGCACTATCACCTTTACTTTTTAACTTTGCTCTAGATTGTGCCATTAGGAAAGTCCAGAAAAACGGGTAGGGTTTGGAATTGAACGGGTTATATCAACTGCTTGTTTATGCGGACGATGTAAATAGATTAGGAGAAAATCCACAAACGATTAGGGAAAACATGAGAATTTTAATTGAAGCAAATAAGAAGATAAGTTTGAAAGTAAACCCCGAAAAGACAAAGTATATGATTATGTCTCGTGACCAGAACATTGTACGAAATGGAAATATAAAAATGGGAAATTTATCCTTTGAAAAGTTGGAAAAATGGAAGTCCCTTGGAGCAACATATGCATATGCCTACTGTGTACTTAATACACAAGTTCAGCATATAAATGAACTTATTTTTCCACAATAGGCCACTGAAGAATTATTGAAATTTTGATATTCATGTGGTATGTAACACATTTTTGCGTATATCGTCAACCTTCTCTGTTTGAATTGGCACGATTTTGTCTGGATATGCCAATCGGAAAATATGGTATTCTCCTTTGTAAAACATTCTCATGGGGGCAGGTAAAAAAATGTCTTCTTATTTTTCTGTCATGTTAATAATGATAAAAGAAGTTCTTTTGGCACCCGAGCTCAATTACAGGCCGTGAAAAAATAAGTTTCCCTGGAAACTTTTACAGAAAGAGAACAACATTTCACGGAAAGTTTTATTGGAACAGATAGTTGCAATTGTTGAGTTATTTTGCAACATATTCCCCACCAGAATGGACATTTGTGATTCAGTGGGATCAATTTTTGTATCCTTGTTCATGAATGTCTGCCGTCTGGAATCGGAACCAATGTTTCTGCGCCACTCCAAATGTGAGACGGCTATACTGACATATGTGGTTTCTGCTGGAATTCTGCAATCCATGATTCGACGATAACTCATTTCGCAAAATAGTGACAATACTCTTTCTGCAATCGTTCAACTATAATAGCAAAGTGATTTAATTTATATACAGTCAAGATCAATACGTTAATTTTTATTTTGAATACTAGGATATTATTTGCCTCATTACAGGCAATGCAAAAATATTTATGCTGTTTCTAGCACCCTCAAAACTCAAGTTTCGTGACTGTATATAGTAGACTGTGGTGATACTGTTAAGTAATAGTAAAGTTTAATTTTATTCAAGATCGTTAATTTTTATTTGAATATAGGCCTAATACAGGGACATCATTTTATTTTTACTAACATTTTTAATATTAACCTGGCTATACCTTTCTATTAACGATTTAAACAGGAAACACCGTTTCATTATAGTTCGATGATACTGTTCAGTAAAATACAAATCACTTTACAATGAGAAATCATCCATTTATGCATTAAAAAGCGCCAATTTTGGGTTTGATAATTTTCATTAGCAATTTGTTTAATCAAAATACAGTACTGTAAAACGTTTTACACGGAGGCTATCCATTGGAAATATTAATGCTGTATTGTACTGTTATGTTCTGTTACAATAATAATTAGCGTTAATTGAAAAATAATCATAATATATTTAAAAATTTTAAAAATGGTCAATTTGTCATTTCAGTTCTTTTGTTTTTATCGCACTATAACTATCCTATGCCTAATTCCAATTTCCAGTTTCGTTATACATTCTCTGCATTACTATCAAAGTCAGTGACATTATTGTTCCTCCGAAAAGAAAAATCAATCTACTTTTTAAGTGGTTTTGCGCACATCTCACAATTCAAGAGCTAATGAACAGGTCTTTTATTTAACTTGATCTTCTGACGTCAATTCCTAAAATAAAATTAATACTTTCTGAATAATTTAAAGATAGAAATATGGTCGGCATAAAAAGTCGTGGGGGAAACCGGGATGCGACATAGGGAAACGGACGACAGTACCCGTACGAAAATATGATTCAATATTGAAAGCTCTTTCGTCACTGGAAAACGCGAACATATTTCTGAAACCTACTATACTCAGTAACTCGCTCGTTTCATAAACAAACATCGGCTCTGTGTCGTGAAGGGTTGTCTTAATTACTATCATTATAGGCCAAAACTCAGGTACAATAAAAATTGAAGTAAAAATAAAATTATGTCCCTGTATTACTTGCACATAAAAATATTTATCTGTCGATCTGAACTGAATGTGGATTGATGCATGTAACATGTTACATATTTGTTGGATGCGAAGCGTTTCGAGATTTTCGATAGCATGTCTTGGACTCCGAACCCACACCCTTTCGGCAGAGGAAGACAAATTGCGGCCAGCGCAGTAAATCCCGTATCTGGGCCGAGCAGTTTGTAGCTCGCTTTTTGCTGCGTCTGATATTTTCACTCGGGATGATTTAGTGTTTCACACGGCGTGGAGCTGAGCGGGAGCTTTGACAACACTGCGCCCACATTAAGCTCTTATACCAGCGAATAAATAGTAATGATAATAATAAAATAATAATCTACACGAGCCAGCCATTTTATATCTGTTCCGGTGCCATGAATTCTTGACAGGTACAAGAATTATTCATGCAATCCTTTCCTTGGCCTGCCAATATTGCTCCTTTCCTATTAATTTCAAAATACGGTTTTTAATTACTCTTTCATCGCGTTGTTTTCATTTACTAATTATTTCGTTCTTCAAGGACAAAATAATTTTTGTCTCGTATTAGAATTGCCAGCCTAGGACCCGCGTTACGGAATGCGCGCTGGTTCGAGTCCTCGTGAGGGAGGAAATTTTCTCATGAAATTTAGGCCAGTGTATGGGACCGGTACACACCCAGCATCGTGATGCACTTGGGGAGCTACGATAGGTAGCGAAAACCAGCTGTAACGGCTGGGTGGATCATCGTGCTAACTACACGATACCTCCATTCTGGTTGGATGATCGTCCACCTCTGCTTCGACATGTGGTCGTGAGGCCAGCAGCCAGCTGGTCGGTCTTGGTCTTTCAGGGCTGTAGCGCCATGGATTTACTTTTACTACTAGAATGCCCACACCTGTGGAGTAACGGTTAGCGCGTCTGGCCGCGAAACCAGGTGGCCCGGGTTCGATTCCCGATCGGGGAAAGTTACCTAGTTGAGGTTTTTTCCGGGGTTTTCCCTCAACCCAATATGAGCAAATGCCGGGTAACTATCGGTGCTGGATCCGGGACCCATTTCACTGGCATTATTACCTTCATTTAACTCAGATGCTAGATAACCTGAGATGTTGATAAAACGTCGTAAAATAACCTACTAAAAACAAACTATTAGAATTGTCATCCTGCAGTTTCTTAAAATGGCATTTGTACAAAACAGCAAACATTGAGTTTCACACACGATGATATAATTGAGAGGTCTGCCGGAAAAAGGGCGTATACGTCAATATGGCGACAATCTAAGATTTTAAAACGCACCTGAATAAAATGTTATATACGCACGCAGCCCTGTCCTGCTGATATGTACAGTAGAATCAAAACAAAATTTGGCTACTATAATTATTCACTACATTTTAAACCGTTTTCCCGAAGAAGGACGTATAGGTCTATCCGCCTTTCTTCCGGCAAAGCCCTCAATTGTATGTAGGCTATTTATATTTCTGTTAGCTCTGATATCCTATATTCTTCCCAGAAGATTCTCCATTCATTCATAGTGTTCTCTCCAAGGGCAGGTCTTTCAATGCAAAATCCAGCATTCTCCAATCTTTCCAATTTTCTGCCTTTCTCTTAGTCTCCCATATGATCCGTGTATCTTAATGTTGTCTATATACAGGGTGTTTCGAGGTGGTGTTACAAACTTTCAGGGATGATGGCGAAGGGCACATGTATCAATTTGAGATAAGGAACCATGGTCCGGAAATAACATTCGAAAGTTATAAGCAAAAATAGTTGTGTGGAAATGGAATTGTAATTTGGCACCACGTGCCCTCCTTCCCTTAACCTTTGGAACAGCCGTGGAAAGATGGTATGGGCCGAATGTCTCCTACGTAGGTACCTGACCCGATACAATCTATGAGCTTGTCTACTGTTGACCCGATACAATCTGTGAGCTTGTCTACTGTTCCCATTGGCTCATCCGTATTCGAAAATCAGGTCTGCTTATTACGCTCTCGTGTACTCCTCCATATCACTAGGACTGATCGACTGAACACTTCAACTTGTACACATATACTACTGTCTACAGACGTGCATATCCGGACCGACCATGTCCGTTACAATTACGCTATTTGCATTGCTTTAGTGTAGTTTCCTGTCCCCATCCCTCAGACAGCGCACTGAATGGAATACAGTAAGTAGACAACGTAAACAACGTCAGATGAATACAGTATGTGTAAGATGTACAGATAAATACACATAAATAAGGTGTACAGAGGAATAAAATTATTTCTTTTCCACAGAACTATTTTTGCTTATAACTTTCGACTCAGTCATTTCCGGACAAGGGTTCCTTATCTCAAATTGATACATTGTCCTTCCCCATCATTCCTGAAAGTTTGTAACACCACCTCGGAAACATCTGTATATCTTCTTCTGCCCCGAACTTTTCTTCTGTTCACCATTCCTTCCAGTGCTTCCTTCAGTACAGTTTATTCTTAACCTATGGCCCTGCCAATTTCTTTTTCTCTTCCTGACCAGTTTCAACATTATTCTTTCTTTATCCACTCTTTTTAGCAGAGCTTCATTTCTTATTCTATCTGTTTATTTCACACGCTCCCTTCTCCATATTCACATTTCAAATGCTTCTAATCGCTTCTGTTCACTTGTCGTAACATCATGTTTCTTCCTGCTCAAAATGTCACACTCCATACAAAGCACATTAGTCTCTTCCTTAGTTCTTTTTCCAGAGAGCCGCAGAATATGCTTCTGACTGGCTAATTCAGATGAGTAATTTGATAAATGTGATATGGGATTAAAGAGTATCTATTCTTTGATGATGATAGTTTTCTAGACTACTTCATATTATGTTCAAGGAAGAGGTCGTATCGAAACTGCCTGTTATGATCAGTTTGTGGTTTGCAGATGGCAACCTCAACTTCATACTGAGCTAATACCGCCGAGGTCGATGGCATTTAAGTGTGTTTAAATGCGACAGGCTCATGTCAGTAGATTGTACTGGAATGTTGTCTAAGTGGTAAAAATAATATGATACGCGTAAATAATCACTTAGTGATTTAAGACGGCGCTCATTCCGTCGGATCCCGGCCACTTAGTCACTCGTAATGAGTGCACCTCTGCACATAGTGTGTTGGACATTGTGCCACTGTCACACATCTGTGACACACTGCATGAGGGATGGCCACTAAAGGGAAACTGAGAGGTGGAACTTAAACTGAGAGAATTTAATCCGGCATCGGCACTGGAATCCGGCGTGGCTTTGTGGATAAAGCGTCAGCACGTAGAGCTGAAAACCCGGGTTTGAGTCCCGGTGCCGGAGAGAATTTTTCTCCCCTCCACCCATCCATCATATGGTAATGCAGAATTCTGCACGGAAATATACGTTTTCGGATAATAATAATAATGATGATGATAATAATAATAATAATAATAATAATAATAATAATAATAGTGATAAATGTCAAATCCAGACGTTTGAGATGGGCAGGGCATATCCAGAAATACATATAGAGTGTTTGTTGGGAGGCCGGAGGGAAAAAGACCTTTGGGGAGACCGAGACGTAGATGGGAAGATAATATTAAAATGGATTTGAGGATTTGAGTGAGGTGAGATATGATGATAGAGACTGGATTGATCTTGCTCAGGATAAGGACCAATGGCGGGCTTATGTGAGGGCGGCAATGAACCTCCGGGTTCCTTAAAAGCCAGTAAGTAAGTAAGTGATAAATATCACATTTTCAAAAAGTTCAAGGGTATGGGGTTTCAAACCTGTAACCTCTTCCTTGCATACGCCCCGGTGGAATAGAAACTGCAATGAAAAGTGAAATCTGCTAGGTGAAAAGTTGAAAAGTTCAAAAGTGGAATAGGCCCCAGGTCTGATGTTAGATGCTGTCTATGATTGTGAAGACGTAAGACTGTTTAGTTGAGCATTTCGCCGATACGGCTGGACGCATGGTTACATAATACACAAGAACAAAATACATACCTGAACCTTTGTCGAGATCACATATTGAAATTTACTGTTGTGGGAGAGAGAAAACTATTCTTCTAACAGTTGAACAAGTATCCAAAACGGCTTTCTGAAGAGTTCAAAGTATGTGGGATCCTTCAGCTCGCGTAGTCGCTCGTGTGTGGGATGATCCTTATTGTAGTGAGTACGTTGTCAAGGACTGGTACTTACTGCAGCTTCCGCCTCTGCCATTTCTTGAAGTACTTGTGCACTTGTTGACTTTTGTTGCTTGTGTGACGTATAGGTTTGTGTCTAACGGAATGTTTACATCTACGACTTGAACAGTTATTCAAGTGAAACTTCTTTAGTCAGGGTTAGAGTCGAACGTTGTGGAACAAAATCCTTGTGATTGAAGTTTTAACAGGACTTTCCATATTATTGCTACGGGATTGTATACATTACTATGTTATCATAAACCTTGTGGGTGATTCTACGATTAGGAAATGTTTTCAACTTCGTAAAAAATCATTTTCGAACTTTGAAAAAGAAGTACGAAAACAAATTTTCTCGGTACTGAGTCATATTTTGATGATACAGTAGAACGTCTCGTTTAGGCACAGTGAAAACGGAAACAGAACTACAGTATATTGGTCTGAAGTGACAACACTGTTTCCTAAACATAATTACAATACTGTAGTTTTGTTAATTCGGCCACAGAAGACGGTGATATTATGTTAGTCATACAGAGAATGAAATTCATGACCGTAAAAAATGCTGCCTGAAAACAACATCATATAAGTAGCAAAATTTGATTTGTTATATTGAATTATTCAACGTTACAATTGCTCGTTTATTAAAATATGTATATGATAACGTTATGCAATTTGTGTTCCTTTGTTTTGTGTGTTTTTGGAAAATATAATTTCAATTTATTATTTTAAAATATTATATTTAATATTATTTTCAAATATTATATTTAAATATCCTAATCTTGTCAATTCTAATAGTTCTAGTATTAAATTTAAAAAGTTATGTATGGATTTTATAAAAATTGAAAAATTGTAAATTTAAATTTAGGGTAAAGTAGGGTCTGTTGGACAGTCGGGCATGTTGGACACTCCGTACTTCAACGTCTTACCACGCCACTTGTGGGCACCACATTCAGCTAGAAGTTAATGATGGAAGTAGGCACGAGTGGGGCTACTTCCGTCATTTACTTCTAGCAGAATGTGGTGCCCACAAATGGCGAGGTAACACGTTAAAGTACAGTGTCCAACATGCCCTACTGTCCAACAGACCCTAGTTTACCCTATATATTCTAATTACATAGTAGACATAAGAGAAATTGTATTGTATACTTACTTATTAATTTCAATTCAGGAATCCGCCCCTTAGCACGAGTTCCACTCTTTCAGGGACGAGCTAATGTTTTTCTGTCTGTGTGTGTGTGTATATATACATATATATATATATATAATGTTACAATTATTAGCAAAAAAATACAAATACAATACAAAAAAAAATCAATGCTCCACCATAAATGTTGTAATAAAACCTTGTACAGCCCTCGTGTTTATCAAACGGCTCGTCCTCCCTCCAAACGTTAGGCCTACCTGCACTTTGTTTACGTTTTCACTGTGCCTAAACGAGACCCTCTACTGTATATAGCCAGCAGAGCTGAATTTTCACAAACAGCTGTTTTTTTTTTTTTTTTTTTTTTTTTTTTTTTTTTTTTATTAAAAAGTTGATGCCCCATGCTAATGACATTGTGGCCATACTAATGACTCTATACCTAATTCTAATACTGATATCTTGTAGAAAATATAAAATCTACTAAAAACCAACCGTATTAATATCACTTAATTTTTTTTAATACTCATATGTTTCGAGAGGAAATTAAACGCAGAATAAATATGGGAAATGCTTGTTACGTATTATTCGGTTGAGAAGCTTTTGTCATCTAGTCTGCTCTCAAAAAATCTGAAAATTAGAATTTATAAACAGTTATAGTACTGGTAAATATGAAGATTTTAATGATCGACAACATATATTTAAAATATTATTGAAACATTTATTGAAACTTCAATTTGATGGAAATATAGGGTGTTTCCGAGGTGGTGTTAAAACTTTCAGGGATGATGGCGAAGGGCACATGTATCAATTTGAGATAAGGAACTCTGGTCAGGAAATGACCGAGTGAAAAGTTACAAGCAAAAATAGTTGTGTGGAAATGAAATAATTTTATTCCTCTGTACACCTTATTTATGTGTATTTATCTGTACATCTTACACATACTGTATTCATCTGACGTTGTTTACGTTGTCTACTTACAGTATTCCATTCAGTGCGCTGTCTGAGGGATGGGGACAGGAAACTACACTAAAGCAATGCAGATAGCGTAATGTGTAACGGACATGGTCGGTCCTGATATTCACGTCTGTAGACAGCAGTGTATGTGTACAAGTTGCAGTGTCCAGTCGATCAGTCCTAGTGAAATGGAGAAGTACACGAGAGCGGAATAAGCAGACCTGATTTTCGAATACGGATGAGCTAATGGGAACAATAGACAAGCTCACAGATTGTATCGGGGCAAGTACGCACGTAGGAAACATCCGACCCATACCATCTTTCCACGACTGTTCCATTGGTTAAGGGAAGGAGGGCACGTGGTGCCAAATTACAATTCCATTTACATATAACTATTTTATTTTTTATTTTATTGAGTTATTTTACGACACTGTATCAACATATAGGTTATTTAGCGTCTGAATGAAATGAAGATGATAATGCCGGTGAAATGAGCCCGGAGTGCAGCACCGAAAGTTGCCCAGCATTTGCTCATATTGGGTTGAGGGAAAACCCTGGAAAAAACCTCAACCAGGTAACTTGCCCCGACCGGGATTCGAACCCGGCCACCTGGTTTCGAGGCCAGACGCGCTGGTCGTTACTACGCAGGTCTGGGCTACAAATATTTTTGCTTATAATTTTCGGCTCAGTCATTTTCGGACCATGGTTCCTCATCTCAAATTGATATATATATATATATATATATATATATATTCATAAAACTAATATGCTACAACAAATTTCCATAAATATCCACTGAACGCGAGTCGTGTTCAAGAAAGAACACACACATAATTATTCAATGTTGTCTAATGGTAGGGGTCTTAACTTGTCATTTGCCCCGACTCTACAAACAGGTTCATGCATACCGCTAGAGCCGAGAAACTTAAACCACGTAGTTCGCCAGAAATCATCCAGAGTGCATCACATGCAGTGATTTAAAATTACACTCGTCTCTTAATGAATTATATTAATTTTGGAGAATTGTTGGGATGTCACAGGAAACCGGAGTGCCCGCAGAAAACCTCTGTCTTGCCTGAACTACAAGCTTGGCCAATACATGTTATAAATTCAGGGTGCAAAGGGATTGGACTCGGGCTCCCTGCATTATAAGCCCAGCTCGCTAGCATGATCCACCGTATAATAATACAGCTCAAAGAACGAATGCTGTCCTCATTGTTATCTGGATTGGTATTGGTTTCTATGAAGACACGTGGCGGAATACGTCTCCAATATCTTGCGGGCGTGTGTTTACGGATCAGTAGCGGAGTATTTTAATGCAATATCTCTCTTTTATGTCTGTCTTCCTTCTTGCCCCTATTTCCACGCCCTCTATATGGCAAAGAGAAAGAAATATATTGCTTTCAAAAAGTGAAAATTGCCGCAGTATTTCACATATCTTCGTTGTTTTAGGAGCGTAACTTTTAAAGCAGATATTTTTACAAAGTTGGCAACAAATATACGACTTTATGCACCATACAACTGAAATGGATTTTTCCAACTTTTGCCGTCGTTTGTAATATAAAACAATATTAATATACATACGCAGTTAAAAAAATTCTGTGTTTTTAATAACACGGGCCCTTGGCTAACGCCATGCTCTAGGCAAAGCGGGCATGTATACGTGTGAGGGGAGGCCTATCTCTTTATAGCAGGAATTCACCAGGAAATGAACTGGGGAGCCGGTCTCCATGGCAACGCGGGGATGCTGATGGAATATCGCAAGATCTCCCCCTCTTTTACGCCACCCTCCCTTTATCTCTCTCTGCTTCTCTTCCCCTTCCAATCTTTCCTTTTCTCTTCTGTGTCCATGTTTTAGCAGTTCCGACATGGCTTTGCCTTTTTCGTGCACGTCAGTCAAAAAGGGGGGGAGTTGGGTTTTATTTTGCCCTGTAGAAAATTTTGTACAGTTGAGATTTAAAATATATATGAAAAAATAGGTGGCTACGTACGAAACATCACTGATCACAAAAAAATAGTTAACCTTCTATCGTTTGAAATCCCAAACATAGTGATGCTAGATTATTTAAGTTTTGTAAGTTTTTTATCCGCTGTATTCTTCCTTGGAAATACATTGGAATGTTATTGGAAAAGAATTCTATATTAGTAAGTTGACACGTTGGTTCTCATTGTAAAAATTACACATTTTGAATATATATATGACATGATCATATATCGGAATATTTTCTACGTCTCTCCTGTCTCCGCTTGCAAGATCGACGTTTAGTACATTCTCTTTGCCTGCTATATCGAATTATACATGATTCCACACCAACTACCTTGCCTCTCGGTTTACTCTCCTAGCTTCACATCATAATCGTAATACACGTTCACAGCACAATCTGTTGCTATCAATACCACGTCATCCCACATCTCTGTACTCAATAGCCATGGCCCGCTCATGGAATTCGCTGCCGCTGGAAATCAGGGGTAGTCTTAGTCCTCAGTTGCACAGAATTAGTTCTTTTAGGTATAATTTTTATTTATTATTATTGTTATTATTATTATTACTACTATTATTATTATTATTTTATACAGTCATTACTTTATTTTTCCATTAATACTAACATCTAGGTAATTGTCATTGTCTCAATGTAACACGTGCTGTGCTGATCATACTAATTGTCTATTCCTTTAGTTGTGAGATTATATTCATATGTATTAATTCTTTTTTTTTTTTTTTTTTGAGTTAATACTTCTATACTAGAAAGTGTTTTCCTGTTTGTGATTATGTATTCAGTCTCTTTTTTATTATATATATTTTTTTATTAATATTATTTTAAAGTTAATACTGATTGTGTATATGTATTCAATCTCTCTTTTTACTTTATTATGTTTATTATTATTTTTAAGTTAATATTTGTATACCGGTATGTATTTTTCTGAATGTGATTTGATCCTGGGTTGAGTGGAAGAGAAGGCCTGATGGCCTTAACTCTGCCAGGAAAATAAAACTATTATTATTATTATTATTATTATTATTATTATTATTATTATTATTATTATATTATTAAATTTTACTTGATTCTATTTTCTTGAACATTATGATTTTTAATTTTCATTTACTCTACTGTCCTTGTGAACTCTGGTCTTCTGAAGAAGTTTTTGCAACTCAACATTTGATATACGCATGGACGGTGGGACTCCCGTTACGTGAGGCCAGCGCGACGCCGGATCTCCGCCTAAGACACCACAGAATATCACATTAATAGTGGACGAAGATGTATGCCCTTATCGGGATTCGAACCCACGAACCTAATCTGCCTGTATCGTCTAAGCTGCATGCCTTAACCGATTCCGCTACTACGGTTGGCACTAAAATAGGCTACCTGCGGTGTATCCGTAAAGTCATGATGGATTTTAAGTTGTATAGACCCTCAGTGTAAACAAATATGACATTATAGCAGTCAAGAATTGAAACTTTCCAAGTTTTTCTGTGTATAAACTGAAGTTGAATTTCGGCTCCTTCAGTAGTCCGGCAGCCATCTAAGCATTACCACATTCACCAAGAATATCCACACTGACGGATATGATGGCTTCTCTGAGTCTCTACTTAAAATGATTAATGTCTTAACATCGTTAATAGATGCACGATTCATCTCTTGCTCTACATAACACCATAAATAAAAATTCAGAGAAGTGAAATCTGGAGATCGTGGTGGCCATGATTTCTACCCGCCCTTTCCGATTCATCTGTATAGAAATGTTTCATCATCATTATCATCATCAAGTTTTGGGTCATTTGTCCGTTCCTTCTCAGAGAAATTGATCTTCCATCTATTATAAGGTCTACCTATTCTCCGTCGTTCAACTGGGGTATAGTTCAAAAGTAATTTTGGGAACCTGTCTTCATGCATACGTTCAATATGTTCTTTCCAGTCTTCTTTACATTATAATATTTTTTATTTTATTGGGTTATTTTACGACGCTGTATCAACATCTAAGGTTATTTAGCGTCTGAATGAAATGAAGGTGATAATGCCGGTGAAATGAGTCCGGGGTCCAGCACCGAAAGTTACCCAGCATTTGCTCATATTGGGTTGAGGGAAAACCCCGGAAAAAACCTCAACCAGGTAACTTGTCCCGACCGCGATTCGAACCCGGGCCAGACGCGTTACTCCACAGGTGTGGACTACATTGTAATAATTTGTCATTGAGGTTAAAAATCTTAAGTTCAGCACGTACGTCTTCAGATCTTTTATGATCTAAGAGAGTAAACCCCGCAACCGATCTCAAAAATCTCATCTCTGCAGCCTCTATCTTCCTTCTGTCTGATTTATTCAAAGTCCAGTTCTCGCTGCCATATGTGAGCATAGGGACTGACATAACTTTATAAAACTTAAGTTGTGTGGACTTCAATGTTTCATTTCAGGATTCCCGAACTACGGCAGAAAAGTGCAGAAAAACACCACCCTCCTTTAAGTTTACACTCGCATTGAGAATTCGGGACACCGGTAAGTGTTCCAACATACTGAGGAGTTCCATTGAATTCTGCGAAGAGGAAGGGACCAATATTTCATTTCTTGTAAGAGCACACCGCACCAACTTTCGGATTATTAAGCCTATGTTCTACAGGGACATCATTTTATTTTTACTTGCATTTTTATTGTACCTGCATTTCTGAATGTACTTCACTCCGACCCCTTCACTAATGTCCTTGCTCCCGTCAGACACACAAACTTACGGCCGCTGTTGCATTCAAAGTCTTCAAGTAGTGAAGTAAACACTGCAGTGTATAGTGTGTTTCAGAAATATGGTTGCGTTTTCTATAGAAGAAAGAACCTATATTAATAATATCGTACTAAAAAATTATATTCAACAAACGATAAATTCAATTTCAGAGAATATGCTTCAAAATGTTTTAATAATATGCATACTGAATTGAAGCCTGCATTGTAATGAACGGCAGCCATTTTCAGCAACTTGTTTAAAAATTCAGATTAGCTTATTTTGAATTGAGGAGGCTAGAAGCAAAGGAATGCTAGTGACATTTGTAATAACATGAGTTAAGTGCATCCAGTGTTAAGCTAAAGTATCTAAGATTTTAGTGGCAAAGGGATATTTTAATCTCATCACACATTAAAATTTAAATAAAAATTTCACCGATTTTACGAAAGCTTAAATATTTAAACCCCATTTTCTCAAAAGTAACTTACAGTCCTTTACTTATGAGCCCCTCAATTTAAATGCACTCTCTATATTGTATGTTAACATCAATAATTAATATGCTAAATAAAGTAGACATTACATAACGAACAAGCCGCCTGAAAAGTTGAGTTTTGAAAAAAAAAAATGTTACTATTCTACTGTATTTTGATAAATTCCATAAAAGTGATGATCAAACTGAAAATCGTAATATCGTATTTCCCTACAACATAAATGGATACACTGCTTTTCTCTCCTCCTATAGCTAGTAAAATGATTTGTTTACATATTATACTAGTAACATCAAACCTCTGTAATGGAAGGCGGTAACAGTGTTTCCGAGTATAGCCAGGTTAATGTTAAAAATGTTGGTAAAATAAAGTGATGTCCCTGTACAATATCATGTCAACTTGAACGTAATCTCGTCACTAAACACTTGTCATCTAAAAATTTGTTAGTCATTGTCATTCCCATTAATGTCAGCAACAAACCACTATACATACTAGGTTCAAAAAGTTCCCGGAATTTGCTAGCATCATAGAAACAACGTACCTTAAACACTATTCTACAGCATTCCCTTCAAAATAGTTGCCTTCCGCAACAACACACTTTTGCCAACGCGTGTAGAGTTCCTGGAAATGAAGCCATTTTGTGTCTTAGTGCATATCGCGTTTGCGATAACCTCTTCAGCATTGAATCTCCGTCCTTTCAGATGACTTTTCAGAAAACTAATCAGGTGGTGAGAGATCAGAGAGTATGGTGGGTGATCCAAAGCAGTTATGTTATGCCTGGCAAGAAAATTCTTTACAATAATTGCGCGATGAGCAGGTGCATTGTCATGCATAAGGAACCAGTTGTTTTCTACCCACTTTTCTAGACGTTTCCTTCTCACTGCGTCCCAGAGGCGACGGAGGGTTTCTACGTACAATTCTTTCGTTACAGTACGACCTTCTGGAATGAACTCATGGTGCATGAGACCCTGAGAGTCGAAGAAAACTTCCAACATAACTTTGCTTTAAGTGTGCTTAAATGCGACAGGCTCATGTCAGTAGATTTACTGGCATGTGAAAGAACTCCTGCGGGACAAAATTCCGGCACATCCGGCGATGCTGATATAACCTCTGCAGTTGCGAGCGTCGTTAAATAAAACATAACATTTAAAATAACTTTGCCTTTGGAAGTGTCCCTAGGAAATGTTTGCTTCCGAGGAGATGTTTTCGATTTCCACTCAGATGACTGTCGTTTAGGGACTGGGTCGTACAAGTAGCACCAGTTTCATTTTGTTTAAGAAATCACCATCTTCATCAGCCATACTGATAATGTCCCCAGCAAAACACAGAACTTGATGTTTGTACTTTGCTCTGTGGACATAATTACAAAATGCGACGAACAAACAAAACACTATGATAAACAATTGCCTACAACTCAAAACCAATAATTGCCATTACCAGCAAACTTTAAGGAAATGACATCATGAATGTTACCAACAAAACAAATGTATAATATCCCTTGTTATATATTAATACGAAAAATGGTAGTAAAATTCCGGGAACTTTTTGAACCTAGTATTTTGTAATTACAATAATATTGGTGGAATGCATATAACAACTGAGTTTATAGGCAGTAAGACATGATATTTATGTTGAATATATTTATGCACATAACGTGTTTCGGTGCCTTTAACAACCTCTTAGTTTGCAAACGGTCTACCTCAATGCGCTTTGTTCGTTAGGCTTGCAGTTTCTGTCAACTTTATATCGCGAGGACGAATATTGTTTTCATGTGACGGATCCTCATTAAACATTCAACTTTTGTAAGCGATAAAACCCACTAAACTTTCCCTCTTGCGTTCATCTTTTGGACAATCGATCCGTGGTTGACTATGGCAACCATGATCAAACAAAACTTCAAGAGTTACTTTGTTTCATATGATGGCTCTTTCACAGTTCTGTCGTATTTCATTGCGATTGTATAAAACCTAGTAGCGGCCGGTGATCGAAATCCTCGGTGAGGACAGATGCAACTAGTTTAAGTGCCTCCGATAGGAAATGTTTATGATATTAATTATTGTTATATTATTAGTATCATGATTACTGTATAAGTATTAGTAGTATTATTATTATTAGTCTATTATTATTAGCCTACTATTGATGAAAAATAATGTCACTCACCAAATAAGCTGTTATGCTGTGAGTTTCAGTGATTGTTTCAGTGTGATGAACAACCCACATTATGTGTTGAAAATCCCCTCCTTTCTGTTCTTTTTTTTTCCCCTTGACAGCAACGAACAAGGCCAACAGAGAAGTTTATTTTACACCACATTACCACATAACCATTTATGTTGCCCATACCAGGATGCAATAGAAACTCGCGTTTTAAGATTGTCAGAAAAATTGTCAGCGATGTCGTAGGTATGTCGGTAGGCTCTCTCTTTATTTAAAACTTCCTTTCTTTCAATATTATTTCTTCTCGAAAAAGGACACTCTAACAATGAATTAACTACACCAGCATTATTTCTGGCATTTGTTTCTGTTTATATTTTCCCGAAATACATAACAACATTGGTCCAGATTCACTACTGTACTACGAATTACAATAGTACAACACCCTCGCTTAAGTCATAAACTGAGACATTAGGGGAGGGAATAGTGTGCGTCTCTGCCTGCCAAATGTTGTTATGGCCTATTTAGGAAGACAAGTCACCATTGCTATTCCCACCCCACTCTACCCTTGAGGCCGACCCATGGATGTGAGGAGTGAAACCTGACCAGGCCACGAGGCCAGACGAATTGTGCCTCGGCTACGACGTTTTAAGCACAAGCTCAAACCCCGCGAAAATACAGGAAATTCAGAAGACAGACCCGGCACGAACGATCCTGGCCTCAGGAACAAATTTTACTGCAAAACAGGTCTATATACATCACAAGCCAAACCCGGCACGAGCGATTCTGGCCTCAGGAGTAAATTTTACTGCAAAACAGGTCTATATACATCACAAAGTTTTAAAATGCTTCTACAGCGATGCTTCATTCAAATAACTAATACATTATAAAAAAACACAAAATTTGATTTCTGTTAAGCCAAGTGACTGAGGCCCGGCCTCACTTGCCTCAGTCAATCAGCCGCCACTGATAAAACCCCACTATGACTTAACGAACACTATTTATATCATAACTCAAATAAGAAGATAGACGCTCTATTTCTTGTTTTCATACAACATACATGTTAAAACTCAGAGAATTATCACTTTATTTATAATAATTATAATATGGTTTAAGTTGACATACGCGCTGATCCGGGTCTTCATGAGATCCCTAGGCTGTATAAACTTCTGGGCTATATAGCGTCGATGGAATTGGTGATAGCGAGGCAGTATTTGACGAGATGAGGCCGAGGATTCTCCATAGGTTACCTGACATTCGCCTTAGGGGTGGAGAAAACCTCGGGAAAAACCGTACCAGGTAATCAGCCCAAGCGGGAATCGAACCCGCGCCCGATCGCAACTCCGGATTAGAAAGCCAACGCACTACTGCCTGCGCTAAACCGGTGACCTTCCCCTGTTAATCTAATTGTCGGGATTTCTATTGGTCTGTTGTCCAAACATTAGTTGTTGCATAAGACCATTACCGTATTTGCTCGCGTAATTTGCGCCCCCGCGTATTTTGCGCACCCTAATTTTTAAGGGATTATTTTGAACTTTATTTTTGCTCCGGGTATTTTGCGCACACATTTTACGTGCATATTTTTTTCAGTGTAGTAGGGATTACGTACATATTTTTTTCAGTGTAGTAGGGATTTTCCTTCCCTACAGTCCATCGTATGTCATTCACCAGCAACTGAAGTACCTGCTTCAGAAAGAAACCCCAAAGTCCCGCTACTTTAACAATGCCTGTCCTTGGTAGAGACAAGTTACCGGTATAGAAAATTAGCCCTACCGTAAATATTTGTATTTCAGTTGACTTTCAACACTTCTAATGTGCACTTGTGTTTATACAGTATTTCAAGATGGGAAAGAAAAATAACAATTACACCGCGTCATATAAATTGAAAGTGATAAGTTTCGCGGAACAGTTCGGCAATCGTGCAGCTCAGAACTCAGAACAGGACCTCTTATTTGAAAAATCCGCATATTTTACGCACCCCAATTTTTCAGTGGCCAAAGTTAATTAAAATGTGCGCAAATTACGCGAGCAAATACGGTACTTGGTCTCTTGTGTTGGTGTTTCGTTCTGGAGGCGAAAGATGTCAAACATAGACTAAGAAGAAATATCAGAACCGAAGACTAGAAATAATTCAGTAGATATTAGTGATTTTTCTGACAAGGAAGGTGTTTTTCCATTCATGAAACATTTTTTTCTGTGTAATGAAAAGCTAGACATTTACTCCTGTGAATTATGTCACTGCAATGTTGAACTCAAATCCAGTTTAATAAACCAGAAGTAACAGAGACAAACTTTGCTAACATCTTAATTCTTTTGTGTGTAAAGCGTGGCATTTCAGACATATCATCCATGTCATTCATTATACCCAAATGTATACACAAGGGACTGAGAGGAGGTGTATGTGTGCGTACAGTTTTAACTAATTAAATTAGAAATGCATATTTCTGTTTCCATAACAACTTGAACACCTATGGGCCATACAGTGTAGCCTACTTGCTCTTTACTATACTGTCCCTCATACATCATTCAGTTATTCTATGAATTTAGTTACTGTGCAGTTGTACAGTATCGTATATGGAATGTTTACCTATGTTTGAGTAGGCTTGCGTTTTAGTATTATATAAGACTTTGAAAGTGCCCAGCGTGGTGCAAGATTTTTAGATATTGCATCGTAGAAAAAAAAAACGATTCTGAACTGCATATGAGCTGAAAGATCAGGGAAGGCAAAAAGGCAAGCTTCTGTTGGAACAGTTACGAAGCACTATTCTCCAGTCCTGGTAACATCCAACAGTTAGACTTCCCCATCATCACCTTTCCTAATGATGGGCTGTACATTGGAAACTCAGAAACGTTGGATGTTTCTACTATAATGACTAGGTCTTGGAAGTTGATAAAAAATATCATCACAGACAATGCAGAATGCAATACAAACTCGTTTCACACACGGACCAATATAGCCCACTTTTATTTTGGATTTCTTTTTCATTTTTCGGTCTTTTATTGTCTATTGGTAATTTTTTTTAGGAAATGATATACTTATTGTTATACTTTTGCCCTTTTCTGCTTATGAACGAACTTTTTTTACGGTGCAGTCGTAGTCTATATTCGAGCAACTACTTTTGATCGCTTGCCTTATACAGTTCAATTGTGTCTTACAAGAATTTTCCTCATTGTTGCATCAACCTCGACTCCTGATCACGTGTGTTACGTGCTTCCTCCCATTCATCACAACATCGCCAGCACATCCGAGACCAACAATGAGTGTTTCAAAGAGTGCGTGGTTCTTTAAGACGTAGGGCAGAAGGATGCATTACTATAAATGGACATCACATTGAGCACCTACTATAGCGATGGCGTTATAAGTCTTGATAGCTCTTAAGGTATGAGGTTTAGGACCCATGTTTATTAGACTCTTTTTCTTGTTTTGAATGAGAGTAAATGTACACAAATGTGCATAAGGTGAGTTAATTAGTCTGAGCAAAACTTATTGAGCGATGAACGTCTTTCAGCGCACTTTTCGACGTGGTATCGTTCACAAGGGCTTTTGCACAATTCGCACACTCATTCTTGGTTCGGCTCATGGAAACTCTTCGTGCTGCATACCTTGTGATGACAACCATGGATTGCGTGTCGTGTTAGGATGTGCCTCATCTCGTAGTTGGGTCGTGTCCAGTAGCGGCTGGTGGTCAAAATAATGAGTGTGCTACAATCTCTATATCGGCCTACTGCATACACTTATATGTATTTATCTTAATTCGAGACTCGCGTAGTGACGAAATATGAAGTCCATACGATGTTCCTTCCTACTGCAGAACCTGTCAATTACCCTGGTGTTAAACGTTAAACCCCTCAATCTTGGACATTATACTCTTTTCTATTGACAGTATTGCAAGAGCAGTGAAACGATCCTGGGACATAGTGTTCCTTAAAAAACGTTTTTATGCGTTCAAAGCAAGAAAAATATCTTTCTGGCTCAGCAGTGGTCATTGGTATTGTAACCAAAATATTTAACAACTTCGTTACTTCACAGAATGGATTCTGTGAATTGTAGGAGGCTATGTATTGAAACAATTGAACAGCTCCATCTATATTTCGGAAGTCGAGTCTTCCGTATAGAACTCCAAGCTGTGTCTTTAACATTCGTTTGTTCAGTATGGTATAGCTATTGACAGCAACTTCAAGTTCGCATTCAGGATAATTATGCAAAAAATTGTCAAAAAATTCGCTGTTTAACAATTTTGTTTTGTCTAGGTAGCTTAAAGACTGGAACTGATGAGTCGTTTCCTGAATTATACGGTCTCATACTTCCTTGGCTTCAATTTTCGGATTCCATTTTCCGTCGCTTGCTGACTGATTCAGGAGGAACCTCAAAAAACTGGTAGATGGCAGCAGCAGTCGGACACTTGAATTACCAAATTCGTTGTAAATAGTTCCGAGTTCTTCCACAAACAAGCATTCTTTCGTTACGCTTTACTTTTGCAATCTCCAAGCTGTGTTGTGCTGAAGCTGACTACAGCACTTCCCCGCGTAAAAATAGCCAATCAGGGCAGTTATTTCAGCTTCGCACATGCGCATTAATTGTCTACATTCTAATAGAGTTTTGAGTAGCACAA
The DNA here is from genome assembly GCA_025594305.2 of Periplaneta americana. NCBI lineage: Eukaryota > Metazoa > Arthropoda > Insecta > Blattodea > Blattidae > Periplaneta > Periplaneta americana. Next base: position 22,299,550 of record JAJSOF020000009.1, on the reverse strand, counting down.
CGAACCCCCTGAGGCACCAAAGAGCGAAGAGCGAAGACTAAACACTATATAACGCGTCATGAACATAACAACGGGAAATTGTCAAATGACAGATGAAGTACTGTGGTATTACAAATACATTATTTGAGCAAAATTATCATTGTGCTGTAGCACTGTAGCACATAAGGACGGGCCGCCCCTGGTCGTGTCACTCTCTCGTACACATAGCCTCTGCTGCGTAGAATTCGCTGCGGACGTCTTTCCTCTTCTCCTGTAGTCCTTGGAGCGTAGTCTCATCTGCGCTGGTGCTCGGTAGCAGTAGCTGTCGTCTAAGGTCTTCGATGAAGAAGGTCTCTCTCATTAGGGCATACGTCATTCTCGATGGTGCCGTTTTTCCAACTCCTAGCACTCATTTCATGAAGCGTGGTTTCTCCTGTGAGATCATATGTTTCACGTGCTGTGTCGCGTTGTGTGCACATTATCGCCACGCCATGCCACTTCACACTAAACTTACAATCTGTTCAGTCGCTATTTTATTCAGTAGCTTTCTGTAGCAGAGATGGAAGGTGAATGGGTTAGTAGTTCCAGTAGTTCTTCAGAGTTTGAAGAAGACATCGAAAATGCTCTGGTTGATGCGGATTATAAATTTATTACAATTGATGTAGGCTCTTACGGCAGAAACAGTGATGGATGTGTTTTTGCTAATTCACGCTTTGGGGAAAAACTGGAATCTAATTTTAAATGTGCCACGAAATGCTCCATTAGTTGAAAATGGAGAGCCACAACCACACACAATTGTTGGGGATGGAGCATTTCCACTAAAAATATCTTCTGCGTCCATATGGCAGGCACCATTTAGATGAGACGAAACAAAAACGATTTTCAACTTAGACTTTCCCCAGCGAGAAATGTGGTCGAGAATGCATTCGGAATTTTGACTGCTCGTTGGAGAATTTTTCGAAGATATATGGAGGTACAACCGAACATGGTCGATAAATTGTACTTGCGACATGCTGCCTGCATAATATGCTATGTAAAGACAATATGTTTGAGCCTGATGTTTCAAGCACTTTCACTACCAACCTGTGCCCTAAGAAACCTAGACCGCTTGAGAAGAAACAGTACACGCGAGTCTTTTCAAGTGCGAGAAAACTTCAAGGAATATTCTAATTCTCTAGGCTCAGTGCCTTGGCAATTAAATGTTGTTCGTCGAGGTAGATCGCAAAATTAAGATTAATGTCTACAGTACAGCTGTTGTAGTCATTGTTAATATGCACTTTTATGTGTATGGTCGCATCTACACTAATGTACCTCCTAAAATAATAATAATAATAATAATAATAATAATAATAATAATAATAATAATAATAATAAAATAGTAGTAATAATGAGGTTAAGTTGAATTGATGATTTACTTATGGGCTATTCCATATGAAATCGATCAGTAAAAAGCCTCGCATTTTTTATACTCATTGTATCACTGTTCTCTACGTACAAAAAAAGTTTCATTGTATTTAGAAATTTTAAGGTCAATTTTCTCTATATTTCGGTCGATTTGAGATGGAATAGCTCTTGGAAATAAGTTAACATACAGTATTCACCGCTTATATTCATCTCTCTTCCTATTTCCTCCCAAGCTTCTTTTCTCATGTTTAAGTCTCTGTAATTGGATGACTTAAAATTATACATAAATTCATATTGCCTTACTTTTTCAATGTTATATTCCTCCATAATGAACCTGCACGTGCTCTCCACCGTCCAACAATGTCCGGTGCGACAGAAAATCTAAACGTGATGACACGAGTGTTGCACAGGAGAGGACGTGGCGTCCGTGGCGTGGGAATAGTGTGATTCTAAGCAACGTAAATAAATGGAGAAAACGAATACCACACATTGAATGCAGAACGTGACACCACAGGAAATCACATTTCGTGCCGTGCCGTGGCAATAATGTGTTTCTACCTTCACTGTTTCTATTTGTGCCATGTCTCTGCTTGTAAGTTTTTCCCAAATTATGTTCATTCCATATGTTGCTATGGGGGTTAGGACTGTCTTGAAAAGCGTCATTGCTGTTTCTGTTGATAGTTTCTGGAGGTGGTTGATGCTGTATATTGCTCTAATTGCTGCTGACACTTTTTGTTATAAGTGTATTCTGAAGGATTCAAGGTAAGCTTCCCACTCTACCAACTAAGGGAGACAGAAGAGCCTGATTTCTGACCTATGGAAGTAATTGTAAGATGATTTCGATTTCGGAAAATCCACCGAGACGAAGGATTCGACCTCGAATAAACATGTCACCTTCCTTCTGTGTAACATAGAAGGACTAAAAAATGCAGTTTTCTTGTTTTGGTGCATACTACCGCCTCTCAAAATATGGAATACTTTTTAACATCCTGTATAATCCAAAATAACTTTTATTACGTTGACATTATTTTGGTGTTTCAGTGACCATGTTACAAAATTTCAGCGATATTAGAGGGGACCAAGGAAGTAATTTTATAATATCAACAAATACTCGAAAGTGCCTTGGTTGTCAGTTATAATAATCCAAAACAGTTCCCATGGAAGTGCGAGGAAATCAGGAGAACTCCCTCCAAAACATGGGTAGGCTACTATTGGAATGTTAATAGCTTAAGACTTCTTTATTAACAAAAAAACAGCTGGCCTTCTATGCCCAAGGTTGCGGGTTCGATCCCGGTCCAGGTCGATGGCATTTAAGTGTGCTTAAATGCGTCAGGCTCATGTCAGTAGATTTACTGGCTTGTAAAAGAACTCCTGCGGGACAAAATTCCGGCACATCCGGCGACGCTGGCATAACCTCTGCAGTTGCGAGCGTCGTTAAATAAAACGTAACATTAACATTAACAAAAACAAGATTGCACTGGCAACATCTCAGCGATAAAAGACGATCTGTTTCTGGTGCTGTCTTGCTGATTTAGGAAGAGTTATTGAGTTCTTATCGAAGTCCTGATACTGTTTTCCCATGTGCATGCAATCAACGGGGCTTGCTGATTTCTTGATATTTTAATGCCAAATATTTGGATCGTAGTCGAGGCATTACTCTCTGGAATTGCTTTTTGTGGATCTCTCTACTAGCTATAAATGTTCGTAATATGGTCACTGAAACACACTGTATACAGTTGTTTTTTCTGTGGTATTGCCAACGGCAGGATTCGAAACTGATTGAGAGGGGAGATGGTATGCCTGTTGCTTTCTACCTCCCCTCTTGAACTCGTGCATGCATCATTATTGGGCCTAGTAGAAAATGGATTTGAACCTCGAAGTTCACTACAACATGTAGGGCTATAGAGAAGAGGTCGAATTTAAGAGTGTAGAAGTGGAAACAAGCAGAGTGCAAACATATTGCTCGTTATAGTTAGGCGAATGAAATAGAAAATAACACACTTGGGTTTATAAGGAGCAAGAAATTCAATACGTACGTAATCCACAACTTTTCTGTTTATTATTTTTAACCTAGTATATACAAATTGGAGTTGCGAATCACGTATTAGGATATACGCTTAAACAATAAACAGGAGCGAAAATTTATATTCTGGAGGGTATTATTTATCTACAAAACGTTATAATCACATGGATACATTAAGCATCATCATTTTGTTACAATGAATAATTTTGTAGATTATGAAAATTTGAAAACTAACATTTCTTTCATTGTCGCTTCAACTAAGAAGCATATTGGATGATATTGGTACTTACTTGCTTATTTATGGCTTTTATGCTCGACCAAGCCGAAATGTAGTAATTATACACCTGGTAGCAGTCCTTTAATGCATGTCATTAAAGTAAACCTATTCATTAAAGTTCAGGTTTTCGATTATTCTCGGATATGCAATCGAAAGACAACGAGGGAAACGTCACGGAGGCTGGAAATCCAGTACTGTCGCAGAAAGTTATGTTCTGTTACTATAATAATTAGCGTTAATTGTAAATAATATTCAAATAAATTCAATTTGTCATCTCGTTTTTCAATTCCAAATCAATTTCCAAGTTATATCAAAATTAGATCATGTTATTCTCTAGATTACATCAAGGTCAATGACATTATTGTTCCTCGGATAAAATCAATACTTTCGCGTCTGCGCACATCTCACAATTTACGAGCCATGCACAAGGTCACTTCCGATCTTCAGTCAGATACGAATAAAATGAATACTTCTGAATAATTTCAAGCTATAAATATGGTCGAGCATAAAAAGTCGTATGAAACTTGCCTATAATGGTAATTAAGACGCTCGTATGAAAATTATGAAACTCACGGCTTAATTACTATCATTATAGGCTCGTTGCATAATGTACTATTAGAGAACCCGGAGGTTCATTGCCGCCCTCACATAAGCCTGCCATCGGTCCTTTCCTGAGCAAGATTAATCCAGTCTCTACCATCATATCCCACCTCCATCAAATCCAGTTTAATATTATCCTCCCATCTACATCTCGGCCTCCCCAAAGGTCTTTTCCCTTCGACATCCCAACTAACACTCTAAATGCACTCCGTACGTGATACATTCCCTGTCCATCTCAAACTTCTGGATTTAATGTTCCTAATTATGTCAGGAGAAGAATACAATGCGTGCAGTTCTGCGTTGTGTAACTTTCTCCGTTCTCCTGTAACTTCGTCACTCATAGCCCCAAATATTTTCATAAGCATCTTATTCTCAGACATCCTTAACCTCTGTTACTCTGTCAAAGTGAAAGTCCAAGTTTCACAACCATACAAAACAACTGGTAATATAACTGTTTTATAAGTTCTAACTTTGAGATCTTTTGATAGCAGAATGGATGATAAAAGCTTCTCAACCGAATAATAGCAGGCATTTCCCATATTTATTCTGCATTTAATTTTCTCCCGAATGTAATTTTTATTTGTTACTGTTGCTTCAATTTATTTTAGTTGTTCCACCTCTTCAAAATATAAATTTCCAATTTTTATATTTCCATTTCGAACAATATTCTGGTCATGAGACATAATTATATACTAGGCCCTATATATAGTATTATATACTTATATATAATTTATTAGTTCCGTATTTTTCACTTTCATTATAAGATAGTCTGTCCAGAGACGATAAAAATATCCGATGGCTGTAGGTAAAGAGATAATTGCAGAGAAACTTGAAATGTTCGGTTAAAAAAAAAAAAAAAAACTCTGAATCTTTATTGTCCACTATAGTGTCTCAGAGAATCTACCCGGGAACAAAGTCTTGTCCTCTTTGGGGAAATGTAAATGTAAGTGCAAGTTAAGTGTTAGAATTTAATTTCTTCTGTGGGGAAAAAAGTATTGTGCATCTTCCTATACCGTTAGTCGATGCTATTCACCACCACTGTAGGTGTACCACTCTCTGAACGACATTGCTTTTTACACGAAAACTGTGTATAAATGAATTGCTTCGTGATTCTTTTGTTTCTTCAGGCAGGAAACAGCTGAGTAACGTGTCGTCTTATTAATATTTGTAAATCGTCTGCATTGAAGCGTGGTCAAGTGTGACGGAAGTTCCTCCTCATCGAGTGGCACGGTCTTCACTTTTCTGTTTGTTCCAAGAAACTGTTATTTGGTTCCGTACACAGGGAACTTAATGATCGTGTTGCAACAGTATAGGCTAAACGTATCTACGATTTTTTTCATACCCTTCGGAATACAATTGTTCATCAGTTTCACTCTCTCGTTGCATGACATATAAAGATACGTTTACAGTTGGAGATGTAGTTTTATTTAACAAACAGACCAAAATATAATCTTATATTTGTTTAAGAAAACTATTTAATTTTTGTGTATGTTATGTTATGAAATATCCTATGGAACATGCTTCTGCTATAAGTAACGTTAAACCCACAACTATCTCGTAGACCTCCAATATTGTTTGTATTTGTGTTTGCTTGAATGATTTGATTGTTTTACACAGACTATAACATTTTTATTACGTCATACATTTCACCAATAAAACGGTAGGGAACGACGTGTTTCAACCAATCATGGCTGCTTAACCTACAATTTTATCACCTGCCTAGCATTTCATTCATTCTTTGCCAACATTGTACTTTCAATAATTGTACTTTTTAAAATGATTCATGTTTATTTGATCATCCTTAATTAAAACTTTCCTATCATTTATCTTGTTTATATTATTTAGGTTATGTTATAGCTTCTGCTGTATGAGATTATGGATAGTAACGTATCAAAGATTGTGTAATAGCCTATATATTGATAATTGAAGTGGAATGCAACTATTTTAATAAAAATGAAACTGAATCAACAAAGCCTTCTTGACTAGTAATCGTCCATAGAGTTCAATGAAGATAATATAGTTGGCACAACTGGTAACAAGAAAACAGCTAATCATAACACACTACTGCCACTGTTGTCAGTGCATAAAGTGAGCCTTTTTAACATTAGTACGTGAAAATGTAACTAATGACATCATGCACTGCATTTCATTTTACACACCTCATGGCCTTAACTCTGCCAGGCAAAATAAATCTACTACTACTACTACTACTACTACTACTACTACTACTACTACTACTACTACTACTACTACTACTACTACTTACTTGCTTGTTTTAAGGAACCCGGAGGTTCATTGCCGCCCTCACATAAGCCCGCCATTGGTCCCTATCCTGGGCAAGATTAATCCAGTCTCTACCATCATATCCCACCTCCCTTAAATACATTTTAATATTATCTTCCCATCTACGTCTCTGTCTCCCCAAAGGTCTTTTTTCCTCCTGTCTCCCAACTAACACTCTGTATGCATTTCTGGATTCGCCCATACTGCTACATGCCCTGTCCATCTCAAACGTCTGGATTTAATGTTCCTAATTATGTCAGGTGAAGAATACAATGCGTGCATTTCTGCGTTACACACTGCCAAAGAAAATTCACTATTCAATGTACAAAGTTCATTCAGTAAGAAATTAATGCATTATCTTCATCTTTCATGACGTAAATATTGCAAACACCAATAAGTAACAAATTTAACATTCATATTTACATTTCAGTCATTATTTTAAAGTTACATATATAGCATTCATTCCTTGCATTGTTTCAAGGATCTGTAGTAAATTCACTTTTCTTCAGTTTAAGGAGAGACTCAACTGAAAATCATGAAAATTAAAAAAAAAATACTATAGGCTGTTTCACTTCTTTATAATGTATATTTTCATAACCCAAATGGATTTAGTTCAATTCTGATTACAAATGTGTTTAATTTTTAGTTAAGACTTTAAGGAGGCGTGGCATTTAAAGATCCATCAAAATTATTTTTCATCAAAGAATTCTTCTTTATAAATTTCTGATGACAAATCTAGTAATTTTTTGTTCTAAAATTGGCTTCCTGAAGTTACTAGATAAATGTAGCGGAGGAGAATTTTAATAGGTACCGGTATGTGTTACATAAATATTCATTTTACTTCAAAATCCATTTTCCCGTTACTTTATTTTTCTTTGTTTGTAAACAAACTTTTTTATGCCAAATATTAATCAATCTGGATGAAATTTTTACTGCAAGTATTTACGAGGTAGCTGCATGTTTCTATGCATTTATTTTATAAGAAATGCTGCTAGTTTGTTTTATTAATATTTTTTTCATGAATTATAGAAAAATGTTTTCAAAATTTCAAAAAAACAAAATTGAAAGTGAATAAATGAGATATTTCTTAAAATGAATGCATAGAAATGTTTCTCTTTGTCTTGTAAATTTAACCAAAGAAAAAGGAAGCTTAGAAATTGAGATCTTCTACTAAAAACTTTGGTTTTAAAATATTTATAAAAATATACTGTATAAAACAAATAAAAATCAAAATCCGAAAACATTTGGGAGTTCAAAATTTTGGATTTTGTTAGTCCTTTACGTAGTAAACATGCTGTCAAAATTTGGTTGAAAAAATAATTAGGAAAAAAGTTGTCATTTTTAGTGGAGTGTTCTCTTAATAGGCTATGGTTACTTATTTCGTTATTGTTCTAAGTTGAGAATCGTAATTCAGAGAATGCTGTGTTAAAACCAGTAACTTAGTCATAATCATTTCATTTTCCATTTCTACGTGAGAGTCGGAGATTGTTGAAATTATTCACAATGTTTTCTAAATTATTACCACAGTCAGATTTAGCATTGTTGATTATAGCTGGTTTAGACGGCAGTGAAATCGAAACAGCTGCCATTCTGTAGATACTTATTTCTTAATATTTCTGAGTTTAGGTGGCCGTGAAATCGTGATCTTATAATATTTCCAACTAGAAATGTTTGTTTAATGTAAATTTATGATATCGTAGAAAAAAACATTGTATGATAAACATTCGTAAATTTATCTTTTTTGGCACTAGTATAAAGTTTATGAAACGAAACAAACTCTACACTCGTGCCAAGAAGAGAATCTATACGAACTTGTATCATAAATAGGCCTAACTATTAATATTGGTAGGCTGTGAATGAATCAGACCTTTCATTTTAGGTGAAAGAAATTTACAAGAAAATTGTTGGAATTTATTTGAAATAGATTATATATTTCTTCAACTAACGCCGTGCATATTGACATATTGACATTTGGCGATTATGCCATTTGCATTTCAGAACAATGCTGTACGTAGCTTTACTTATTTGGCCATGATTATGATGAGGCCCAATTTTGTTTTCGACCACGGTTTGGAAAGACCCGGTACTCATTTTATAGGTCAAAGTTTGGCAAAAAAAAATAATATCGTGTTGGCGGTAGCCAGCTAGCCTTTATTGCTTATATGTAGTGTTATTTTTACGTATGTACTTACAATGATAACTATTGTTGAGAATTATAAGCACTAAAAATCCTAAAATATGCATTGCTAATAAACACTTAAAATACCGAAATAGGGAGAGGGTATTGAAAATGTGCCGAGATCTTTTACTGTGGCACAGGTAGCACATATGATTTTCCAGTAAGATGGTACTCCGCCACTTTGGAGTGTGACGTCCGAGAGACATTCTCAAAACGCTGGATAAGACGGATGGTCCTATTCTTTGGCCTTCTCGTTCTCCCGATATTATTGGAGGTTTATTGTGGACATTCTGTATTTGTTGTGATAATGTATATGCTTACCACAAAGCCTTTTGTATTAATACGATATTGTTTTCTTACAGGTAAGTGCTGGATGTTTGTCACCATGGTTACCGGCTACGATGCTCACTTCTCGAGCGTAAGTAGTTTGTTTTATTTTTGTCTTGTATTATTATTATTTACCTAATATTTTAATGTTCTTTGCTGTTATCTTTGACTGTTTAATAGACTACCATATTTGTCATACCTTAATCTTTATTTGTACAGCTAGTATATTAATTTTCCATGATTATTAATATACAATTTCATTTGATACAGAGAATAAGACAAAAAAATAATGTGATACATTTGAAGCGGCTCTCATAAATAGATCCAACTAGCAATCATTTCAAAAATCAAAATTTTCCATTTTATTTTACTTTAAATTCGCATTTAGTCTGCAGAAAAATTGTATCATAATTATAATTCCAGGACAAAACACGCAATAAATATCTGGGTTGGTAGAAGAAGGGGCCAGTGATTGGTTTTGAGGCTTTTATTATAACAATACCATTTTCTAGTTTGTAGAAGAACGGCCCGGAAAATCCCGAATAGACAAAGTAATAGATTATGTCTCATGATCCAGATCATAGTACGAAATGGAAATATAAAAATTGGAGATTTGTTTTTGAAAAGGTGGCAAAATTCAAATACCTTGGAGCAGCAATAACAGATATAAATGACACTCGAGAAGAAATTAAACGGGTAATAAATATGGGAAATGCCTGCTGTTGTTGGATTGAGAAGCATTTTGTCTAGTCTGCTTTCAAAAAACTGAAAGTTGGAATTTATAAAACAGTTATATTATATATTGTTCTTTATGGTTGTGAAACTTGGACTCTCACTTTGAGCGAGGAACAGAGGCTAAGAGTGTTCGAAACGAGGTACTTACGAAAATATTTGGGGCTGAGAGGATTGAAGTTATAGGAGAATGGAGAAAGTTACACAAAGCATAACTGGCCACCCTACCCTTTATCTCCTTGCCTAGTTGCCTGATGAGTGGTGTCTTCTTGGTGTTTCTTATGAGTACGGCTAGGATTTTGATGACATATAAATCATGAAAAAATGTCCTAAAAAGAATGCATTTATTACCTAAAAATCTTAAAAAAAAAATGCCCTGAAAATTGATCTTAAATAATTGGCTTAGTAGGAAAAAAATTTTAAAAAAATTCGTTTTTCTACTAAATATTTCAGACTAGTAAAAACGAATTAAATTAACTTTTACATAAGTTTTTCAAAAGAGTAGTAGACCTACTAACCTTTAATTAATTATTTTACCTGATGTTACTCTTTCCATGAATGATTGTTTACCTGAAAAAATTTGTTTCGATTGTTATAGCATGTGGACGGGAGGTCAGCAGTCAGCTGGTTCCAGACCTAAAATTGGTCTTTTCGGGCTGTAATTGGCCTTCATGGGCTGTAGCGCCATGGATTTACTTTACTTTTAGTTTCCATGTAGTCTACCACAAGGCCACTCTTATCCGGAATTAGCAGGTATAGAGGAGTCTATATTGAAGGGGTGGTTTGACTGAACCCATTACATGGGGTGTGCTACGTTAAAATGGCAATATTTGTGTAGAAGAAGGATTAAAATATTATACGAAATAATGGGTATTAATGGACAAAATATGTAAAGAAAATATCAAAGGAAATAAACATTATTTTACATTAATAATGGGATTTATGACCAAAATTAAATAAAAATGCCTAAAAAATGACAGAATAAAACGAAAGATGCTCTTATGAGTTGAAACAGGCAAAAAATGCAAAAAAAAAATGCCCTAGCAAATATGTCTCAAAACACTCAGTTTATCACACAACATATAAATACTAATGCAGCAATGTTTCTGGCGTACTAGAAAAAAGATGCAATTTCAACAAAATCCTAGCCTTACTTACGAGGTTCAGAGCTGTCTTCGGACTAAAAAAACAAAATGTATATTTTATTATAAAAAAGAAAACTGTAAAAACTTACGGAAGCTGTAGCTAATTGACTGTATTTTAAATCTAGATCACAATGGTGAAATGCTCATAAACTTAATTGACTTTAACTTTGCTTATTACGTTAAATGAGGCTTTAGCTACTGTGCATGTTAGTGAAATTGGCCCTTGTAACGTATATTATGTAAAATAGGAACGGAGTGGTTAGTGCGTTAACTGACTCTGACATTAACAACTCGGTGATTCAGTCTGCCTTCTGCGGCTGGATGCATTTAGGATTTGATTTCACGGAACGAAAACGTCCGTGTCCTCTTTCCGACCGTCACACCACAATACCCATCACGTCCCTTATTGTACGATAACTTTCTCATAAATCGCATCACAAAATCGTTCATTCCGGAATAATTGATTAAACTCGTGACTTTATGGCGATTTAAAACAATAGAGGATGCAATTGGAATTAAAAAGAGTGCACAGAATGACGAGCGGTAACCTAGATACCACTGCAGCACTAGATACAAATTCACACAGCAGTTGCAACTTAGCTTTTTAAAACTAAATTAAGGTACTTCAAAACTTTATTTAGACAGTTTACTTTGAGATAGTTTAAAATTACGTAGTTTGATAGATACAGCCACCATCTTCGATTGTGAAGGTGGGGACTTCGATTATCTGAAAAGAGCAGGAATGGGCAACTTGTGCTCCCAAAGTGCTAAAGACCTTGAAAGAGAGAAAGACAGACGGAACCAGCCGCAGCAGTTACAAGTTGTTTGTAGTTTCGCTGCAAAAGCCACGGTGCGCTCTGGCGGCTCATGCAGGCGATCGTGATATCTATTCCATGATTTGAATTTTAGAATGACGCATGGTGCAATAATTATAGTAATTTTAGACAGACTGTACCTAAACACATAACAAAATTATATTATTTCCTAGCTTTGTAAATTAGTTTAGTACTGGAAACACAAACTGAATACAACCTTTTCAAGCTACAACAAATATAGCTGCAACAATTATTTATTATTACACTATTTGTTAATATTTCTTATTATATGTCTTATTTGAAACGTAGAACCCGAGAATTTACAAGTCTTTATACATTAAAGAATATTCCTCTGTTCTCAGAAAGGTAATAGTCTGTATTCGCAAACAATCACAAATTCAAGGAAGTATTTTTTACATGTCACGGCAGATGAAATAAGCTTCTTTCTGAGCTCTTTATTTACTTTGAGAGCTTTTACACTCCTTTCTTGTATTAAACTCTGCCTAAAGCACATATAGTATATATGGAAGCAAAGAGTATATTTGGAAATTCTGACTTAGGCAACATTACGAACAGTTCGATTCCTGATTTTGCTGGAATCTGAATGGCGTGCTGTTCTGTAGATTTATTAATTCAAGCCATAAATTTTCAGGATTTTCTATCGACGTAAGCTAAAAAGATTTCAGAAAAATTTCGATTCCTTGTCAATTGTCATTGTTTCTCCAAACTTAGCAGTGAATTCTGCTGTAGGTCTTGAAGTAGGGTCTTATTTTTGATAAGAAGATTTTCTTATCACTCTTCAAGATAGTTTATAGTCAAAGAAAGTGAAGTTGTCTTTGTTCTACATGATACTACCACATTTCAAATTTATCCATAAATGTTCTTAGCTAGTCGATTATAAGTCTTGCAATTCTGTAACTCGCACGCACAACGTGCTAATGATATTTGATATCAGTCTCACATTGTTGATATCTCATTTTTACCTTTAGCTGTTCTAAAGCAGATGCAGACAGTATTTTTTACTAAAACCTTCACTGTTTATTTGTAACATAAAATGTCGTGCGTAAGAAAGTGTAATAAAATACAAGCTTTACCTCTCTTCTTAATAAAAAAAAAATCCCTTTTTACTCATAACTAAATGGAAATGATCTGGGAATTATATTGTTTTTCACTTAAAACGAGCCGCCACTTACTGCAGACTCGATCGAACTTGTGTCTTGAAAGAACCGCACACAGACAGTACAGCTAGTACAGAGTCCGTTCTACCTGCACTGAGATTGTGTTGACACTTTGAGAGCACGAGTTGCCCACCCATGGAAAAGAGCAAAGATAAATCTATCCTTCCTCGGGATCTATGAGAGAGCCTTCTGTATATACTGAATGTACACAGTGGGCTAAAAAAGACACAAAATTAGAAATATTTATTTTCGGAAATACATAGGCCTAACATTAATTTATAATGAATACACTGTAGACTTTAAAGATGAGCAGAGCTTTTTGTTAGGTTTTTTTAAGGCTCAATTAAAATCTTACGGAGGTCAATACACAATGATGGCAAAAATGCGGTTTTTGAAGACAATTTATTACTTCAAAATGCAGAAACTGAATGTTGGTAAAATTAATAATTAATGATTTTTCAAATAATCAAAATTAAAAATAATGCTCTATGTCATCGTTTCTCGAACTATGGTCCGTGGACCATCTGTGATCCTCGAGGTCTGCCCTTGTGGTCCTTCAAAAAAGAGAGAAGAAAAAATAAAATTCAAACAAATTGCGTATCACACTGTAGCTGAAAATCTCAGACTTTGTAAATGACACATGGCAATCTCCCAGTGCTAACATTTTATGAAGTTTATTTAATCTACCCGTCTATTGATTTCCCTCTCTACTTTCAGCAACAAAAGAGGGATTTAAAGCACTATGAACGTTGTGTTTCTCGCTATCTTTTCCCTGCACATCTGGCGCCGTGCCTGTAACAGGACCAAAGTACGGAACCTTTTTATGTATTTATGAGTTTCTTAACAATTTGGCGACATCCAGTCTGCACATTCAAATGGTCATGTACTGTACGTCGTGTATCAATAATAAAACATGCAAAATTGCATCTTTACTTGTTGAAAATCGGGCATGTTTCTATATTAGTTCTTTTACTTCTGTTTTTACAGATGACGATATGAGAAATTTTCTTCTATTAATATTAACTTAATTAGTTAATACTAATATAAAATTAATTGAATTAAATTAATTTTAATTAATTATTTCTACATTAAGATGCAAGTATACTGGTATTAAAATATGCTACATAAATGATAATTTGCTTTCGAAGGGAACAAGAGTTGGTTCACAATAAACCGGGAACGAAACGGCAACGAGAACGGAACGGAAATATTGTTAAAATAAATGTATTTAAATGTGAGGATTCCAATGAACTAACTTTATTTTAACATTCTTCTCGACCAGCCTTCCGCGTAAAAAAAAGTGGTCCCCACTTCAGAAAAGTTTGAGAACGTTGCTCTATGTGATCGCCATTTGCTCGCACAACCATTTGTAGGCGTCTTCTCCATTGTCCAATAGCACTGGATATCTATCTTTGATCAAGCCGGTCTCAACATTCAAGAAGGCATTGTCTTAAATGTTCAATATTACGAATTCTTGTTTTGTAGTAAACTGATTTTTGTAGTTGACTCCATACAAAATAGTCTTTAGTATTAAGTTCTCGTTTGAAACTCGAGTGGAAACCATAAGAGAATCTGTGAAATGCGATCTTTCACGCAATAATATCTCAGGAGGGATATCATGTCCGTATCTTGCTAATCAATCGTTGTACACTTGAAACAGACCATTCTCGCTGGGCGTAGTTCCTTACAATTTGACGGGCAGATGAATTATCATATTGATGCAAATGTTTAATGAAAATCTTGTCTTCGTTCGTTAAGCGACCTATTATTCACAAAATGAGAACTCAAAACGGAAGAAAACAAATGATGATAGCACAACAAACGGCTTGGTCTGCTTAACTCGTAAGACCATAATGCCTAGTTCGGCATAAACGATCGATTTTGCACTCCTTTACAAAAAATAAAAAATAATGTTTAATAAATTGTAAAAAATTTAAATATTACAGTACTTATCCCGGTCTACAAGGACTGTGAAATTTGCCTGTGAAATAAACTTTTACGTGAAATCGTTATGTACTGGAATATAAGCATTTAAATTTTGTGCTTTTTTTTCCCACTGTGTATGTCCAATTATTTAATGGATATGTTGTATGTAGAGTTTCCAACAGAGTGCTGTTTGGAGTTAAAACTTAAATCGCTCGCTTGAACTCGGTCGAGTATCGCACCCTCGAGTGAGATACGATCGGTCGTGATACGCTCGTAATAAATAGAAGCACAGTACAAGGTCATCTCACCGACATGTCTTATCTTGTATGGATGGCGACAGATAAGATACACATATGTTTTGCTCACACGGTAAAAATAAGGCTTTATTTTCTGCGTTTATGACAAACGTTTAATGGAACAGTCAATGGAACGTACCAAAACAGGAACATGAAGTTATAAATAAAATAGTATGAAAAACTTCGATATACAGTTATTATTGCTAATTAATAATTATTCAATATTTGATTTACCACATATATAATATGATAGGTCCATACATAGTGTTCCGCCTATATACTGCGACAATGTAGAAATGTTTTACAAAATAATATTGATATAGCAGTAGATTAATAACAATATTAGTACAGAGATAACGTCACAGAAAATATAATAAAACGAATAATCATGCTGCACAACTGTTACAGACGCAAAGATTGATGCATTAATTATTAGAGATTATTATTATTATTATTATTATTATTATTATTATTATTATTATTATTATTATTATTATTATTATTATTATTATTATTACTAGAAAACTTGATACAGTTCTTGCATTATCGTGATTGTGTTCTCCGTTTATAATAATTACATTTACATCCAATAACATCTATCAGATGTGGCAAAAACAAAATCACTCCTGTGTGTGGGGGGGGGGAACATTTACCTACAACATTCATATTACATTTTAAAGCAAGTTTTGTAGTTGTAGTATGGAGAGGTTAGTGAAACACTGCAAAGTTTTGAAATGATAAACATCCATGATGTTACTACACAGTTCATCACTGTAACAAGAACGAATGTCTAACGCTCGGCTTATACCGTTCGAGGATTTATCGCTCGCGACAATTTTATCCATCATGCATGTGCGCTGCCATTCGATTATGCTATGAACTACTTGGCGCTCGAGCGAAAACGTCCGATGCAGACCTCTGGTTTCCAATGCTAGAATTTTTGTTAGAATATCATTCTTGTTCAAGATTTTGTTTAAGTATAGATTGTATCGTATATGTTTTTGGTCAATCGGGTTGTTAATAAGTATAAAAATTTTCTTTTGTTTAGCTATTCATAGAGTTTCTTTCAATTTTAGGACTTCATTTGTTATTCAATTAAGAAATACAGTTATTTCTTCGTGTCTCTCTTAATGCAATAGTTACTAAAATGTTATATTTACATCCTAAACATTGTACGGTAATAACGAAATTCTAGATATGCCTCGCTTATTGATGGCGGAAATATTTTACATCAGTACTGCCGTCCTTATCTGTGTTATGATCATCGCCATTACCTTTCATGACAAAATGCGGTGAGCTGTGCAAAGCCGGGGCTGAGATGTAAAGGAAGGCTCTGTCACGGCACAATAGATGTGTCCCACTGATAACTATTAGCTGTGCATCCCTCAATTATGCTGGCCATGCATCCAGTGATTAGCAGAGGGCCGTGCACAAAAGAGTAACGGAACAAAAGACAAATGCAATCTCCATCATTGTCTCTCTGAAAACAAAGGAATACCGCAATACGTGTCTCTGCTATAATCTTTTGTTTCTGGGATTAAAAATGAAGTACTTATCGAAATTAAATTTAGTAGCGAGGAGGAATAAAGTGTTTTGTGTGGATTAAAATACGCAGCACGCTTTTTGAGGATGAATTAGTATTATGCTATGATACGCATGACGTATGCAACACACCTATGTCGGCATATGTTTGGAATGAGAAAATCAATTAGGAATCCGCTACACAAGCGCTCTCCGAACAGTTGCCTAACGACGCTCCGATACACTCAGATTCAATTGTTCATGCGCTTGTAAGTGTTGCTAGTTTTATCGATCCGTGCGAAAACTACAGCGCGGGCAATAGCGGTAGTTATTATCTTTGAAGACTAGATCGCGGATGCTCAAGTGCAAAACCGACTTACATAATTTGACTATAATTATGTGTGTGTATTCCGCCTTTGCTTATCATACAGTTAAATGAATAAATTAATTAGTCATATTTTTCATTAACGTTTTCGGTACGTAAATTGTACCATCTTCAGATGTATGTATATGATGCTAATTGTTAACCAAGCCTATGGGTACATGTATCGCAGACTTAAATGATCATTGTTTTTGTGCATACTGTGCTATGTCGGTGAAGTGTTGCCATGATTACATGAATGATTACCTTAACTCTTATATACTATTTGCTGGTACAACACATTATCAAAATTAAATTAGAATGTTTCAGTTAATATTTAAAACACTATTTAAAAACACTATTTAAAAAACTGTTTAAAACTGTTTAAAAAACACATAGTTTTTACATCACTTTAAATATATGAAGTATGTGATCACTTATTGTGTGGTGTTTGCCGATGTGAAGTTAAATGAGGCAGTTGTGGTGATCTTGTTATTTAGCGTTGAGCTGGACGCAGTATCGTTAACATGGCTATGTTTGCTAAAAGTGATGTTGAGACACTTCTCGTGCTTGATGCAGACCAATACACGTTAAAACTACACGCCAGGCGATACTAAATCCATGGACTTGACAACCTTCATTCTGTTATAACATTACATCTATGGGTACAAATCACAGTAATGCCATCAACTATTATAGAAGTGTCTCAACATCACTTTTAGCAAACATAGCCATGTTAACGATACTGCGTTCAGCTCAACGCTAAATAACAAGATCACCACAACTGCCTCATTTAACTTCACATCGGCAAACACCACACAATAAGTGATCACATACTTCATATATTTAAAGTGATGTACAAACTATGTGCTTTTTAAACAGTTTTAAACAGTTTTTTAAATAGTGTTTTTAAATAGTGTTTTAAATATTAACTGAAACATTCTAATTTAATTTTTATAATGTGTTGTACCAGCAAATAGTATATAAGAGTTAAGGTAATCATTCATGTAATCATGGCAACACTTCACCGACATAGCACAGATGCACAAAAACACTGATCATTTAAGTCTACGATACATGTACCCATAGGCTTGGTTAACAATTAGCATCATATACATACATCTGAAGATGGTACAATTTACGTACCGAAAACGTTAATGAAAAATATGACTAATTAATTTATTCATTTAATTGTATGATAAGCAAAGGCGGAATACACACACATAATTATAGTCAAATTGTGATAGCTTATCGGTATACCTTCAACACGACTTACATAGTTTCCGTGAAGTGCGGAATAGGTCTCAACAAGTACAATACAAATAATATGTAATAATCATAGTTTCAGTTGCTTACAAAGCATAAAATTATTAAAATATATATTTTTTTTTTACTAATGGCGGATACTTGACTAAGTAATTCACCCATATGAAGCCGGTTTTGGAGACCAATTTACCGACTAGGCCCTGTAAAGTTATCAGATTGGCGTAACCACAATCATAAATTAAGGAGCGCATGTCTTCATTATGTGTTTATTATTGTTACTAGCCGTACCCGTGCGCTCCGCTGCACCTGTTAGAAATAAATATAAAGTAATTACATAATTAAAATAGGACGTTTGATCCAGGGAACATTCGTGTTTGATAGAAGGATAAATCGTTTAATATGTTACTTAATTTAAATTGTATTTAAATAATTAAAATGCGATCATTTTGGTCCAGAGAGCACTCATTTGGTGCAATGACAATTCTTTTAACATGTTTCTTATTTGTTATTACATGCAACCATAGTTTAATGAAGATTGACATATCATTTAGTTTTAATGTGTAAACTTTATATTACTTGCTATATGTTTCCATTGAATTATGGTAATAACTTAGTTTTAACGCCTTCAGTAAATAGCGCTTGGCCCACTATGGTTCTGAACCCTTAAAATAACTTAAATTGTGATACAGCATATATAGTGATATGCAATTATATTTCTTTCTTTCGAAAATGTAAGAATTCACGACCTCCTGTGTACCATTCCCATGGAATGAATAAATGTGTTTTTTCTTCCTACTCAAAAATTTTATATTTTGCACATAGGAATTACTGCAGAAACGACAACGCTATAATCTGAGGCGGCGGTAAAAATGCATTATATTGTTATTTTAAAAGTCTTGTATATCCTTAAATATCAGTCCTATCAAAATTGTGCATAGAATAAAACTTATCGGAAATCATTTTTAAAGAAACTTTTGTTATGTAACATTTTTCACAAAAAGCAATAATAAGCGAGATATTTGATTTATTTAATTCAGGCCCCTTTAAATAAACGAATGTACAGAATAGCCTATCAAGTTTTCTGTGCATAAGAAGCTATTTTAATCTTACCTGTTCTCAATTCACTCAGAAGTTACTGTAATAACATTATAGCATTATGCCCATCTAGAGAAACTAGACTTTACAATGGTGAAATAATAATTAATTATACAAATCGGTTAATTTAGCTTCCGATATTACTTCATACAAACGCAGAATCATTCTCTGTAGGCTATGGTTTCATAGCTTTCGGTTGTTGTTCTCGAAGGCCCCTTATAGACGAAGTCATTTGTTTTCATTTCATTACACCGCCTTAGATGGCATTATATTTTAATTTTAAAACTCATTTATCTCATTAAATATCAGTCGTATCAAAATTTTGCAAAGAATAAAACTTATCGGAAAACATTTTTAAAGAAACGTTTGTTACGTAACATATTTCCCAAAAATCAATAATAAGCGAGATATTTCGATTTATTTAATTTAGGCCTCCTTATAACCCGCCTTTTAAATAATGTATTTTGAATGTCATATAGCCTAAAATCTAAGTTACGACGAACTTAATTTATATGCCAATTTTCATCGAAATCCGTTCAGCCATTATTGCGTGAAAAGGTAATAGACATCCAGACAGACAGACATACAAACAAAAATGTCAAAAAAGCGATTTTCGATTTCAGGATGGTAAATTATACATGTTAACACCAATTATTTTTGGAAAATCGAAAATTACCAGAAAAATTTTGGCTACAGATTTATTATTAGTATAGATTATTTAAAAACCATACGTTTATGGGAGTTACGGTCGACGTTATTTCATTCGGCATTATTTTATATGGAATAAAAAAATCATTCAAGCAATAGGATGAAGGTTGGTAACATTGTGATACTAATAATATTGTGATAGTACTTTTTGAGAATTTTTTACAATTTTACTGAGCGAGAGAAGGACCGGTTTTGTGCAGAAACTTGTACACCATCATAATATTATTAGTATCACAATATTACCAAGCTTTACCCTATCTAGAATTACCTATCGTTAGCAAGCATTATTACATATTATATGCAAGCATTTCAGATAAATTTACTCGTATATAGTAAGTATGAAAGAAATAAGTCACGTGGTTTAGGAGAGAGAAACTTACAAACATATCATGAGGTAAAACAATATAATACTATAATCGTTTATAAATTTAGAGATTATTACTTAAAGCACTACTTTCTTGTTGAACCAAAGGTATATTGAGAAATAAGTATGTAATTGTTCTTGTTGTCTGCAAACATTAGCTGAATTTCCCATTGCATAGCTACCCGCTACCCGCTACCGCCACTGAGCGCTTTACGTGACGATGATCAGTGCAAAGTTTTGTAGAACAGAATATGTGTTGAAACATTTAAGCTAGTCAGCTTCTAGCGATCTCAAGTCTTCAGAGTTCCGACTGATTAACATTTTCTTACTTTTACTGACAGTTTTACAATAGAAGAAAAATAGCTACTTACCTAATAAACAGTAGCAGCTAAAGCTACTCCCAATTTCATTGTCATCACATCAAATTCGAGGTTTCAGGTCTGCAGGTGGTTGCATCCTTTCACCTCTGAACCAACATTAAACAACCACAAGTAGCGAAACTCTCTCGTCACGTAGTCAAGGTAATCGCTTCCGACAACACAGAATAAACACAAGGATGTATACATAACCCCTGCACAAGAGAGATAATTTGCACTTCTCTAGGTTCATAGCGCTCCCTTCCCTTTCTGTCACTGCGAAGAACGGGACAATTTGCTCCTTTATACATAGAAATATGTACTGGAAAAGTGTTGGTTTTAGGGAAGAAAACAAAAAAGACATAGATATTCCAAAATGCGTCTTTTATTGAGAATAATGTGAACTATTTCATTTATTCGACTCCTTAATGGAAAATCCGTCTAGAATTCTAGAACATATGTTAGAGTTGACCGTATTAAGGCAACACCCACTTCCTTTATTACATTCCTTTGTCCATTATTTTTCTGCTTAAAACTGAAGGGATGGTTAATGAAGGACTCGGTCAGTGGAAACCGATAATCCATCACGAGTGGATTCATTTGCGGTAGCTTCCCTTGCGTGGAAGAGAACACCGGAAGCTCAGTAACTCACAGTACCAAAGGTATAAATTAAGCATCGAAATGTTTCATCGCATCTCAAGAGCAAAATAAGCAGGTTTTTGCTTTGGTCTAAAATCGGTAATGATTTCCAAAATTCTTACTACAGCCAAACAAATAAGATACTACAAAACAATAACTCTCCTCATTTTAATATACCGACCAGAAACGTGGGTTTTATTAAGAAAAAGAAAATTGGAAAATTAAATGTTGAGAAAGATGTTTGGTCCCATTCAAGAAAATGGACAGTAGCTAATTAGGAAGAATCCGGAATTAAGAAGCCTGTATCTGGAACAGATGTTGTAGCACTAGTTAAAAGTAGAAGACTGGGTTGGTTAGAACATAGAATAAGAAGATAAGCACAATTCCTGATTAAAAGTTACTGGGAATAACTATCAGATTGAAACAGACCTTTGGGAAGACCTAGATTACCCTGGTATGACCAGGTGCAAAGAAATCTGAAAGGAATAGGAGAAAAGAGGACCATGGCGGAAGATAAAGAAGCGTGGAGGATAATTGTAATTGAGATCAAAAACTTTCTGAGGTTTGATGCGCCACGGTGATTGATCGATTGGCTCTTGTTGAATAATTAATTCAGCCTATTGTTAGTAAAACAAGTATATGATTATGTCTCGTGACGGGAATATTGTACGAAATGGAAATATAAAAATTGGAGATTTATCTTTTGAAGAGGTGGAGAAGTTCAAATATCTGAGAGCAACAGTAACAAATATAAATGATACTTGGGAGGAAATTAAAGACAGAATAAATATGGGAAATGCCTGCTATTATTCGGTTGAGAAGCTTTTATCATTCAGTCTGCTGTCAAAAGATCTGAAAGTTAGAATTTATAAAACATTTATATTACCGGTTCTTCTTTATTGTTGTGAAACTTGGACTCTCACTTTGAGAGAGGAACATAGGTTAAGGGTGTTTGAGAATAAGGTGCTTAGGAAAATATATGGGGCTAAGAGAGATGAAGTTACAGGAGAATGGAGAAAGTTACACAACACACAACTGCACGCATTGTATTCTTTACCTGACATAATTAGGAATATTAAATCCAGACGTTTGAGATGGATAGGGCATGTAGCACGTATGGGATAATCCAGAAATGCATATAGAGTGTTAGTTGGGAGGCCGGAGGGAAAAAGACCTTTAGGGAGGCCGAGACGTAGATGGGAAGATAATAGTAAAATGGATTTGAGGGAGGTGGGATATGATGATAGAGAATGGATTAATCTTGCTCAGAATAGGGACCGATGGCGGGCTTATGTGAGGGCGGCAATGAACCTCCGGTTTCCTTAAAAGCCAATAAGTAAGTATTGTTAGTAAAACTTGTATAAAAATGTTGGTTCCCTCTGATTTTTCATACATAATTAATCCTAAAGATATGTGGACAGTGTTGTAGGATTACATTCAAGCATATCACGAAACTTTCCTCTGCGATAAAAATTTGTTATTTTGCTGCGTTTGAAAAATATGGCTCCATATTTCTATAAAAGTATGTTTAAAATAAATTCCTAGTTTGTAATTGTTTATCATAAAATTTTGGAATCCAATATCGAAATAAAATTGTGCTCTAGACATTTTAAAGAATGTGCTTTTAGGAGTACAATGTTATACAAATTTTGAATCTTTAAAAATAGCAGAGTTATATACATTTCAGTGAATTACTGTATCCTGTCTTTTTGTCCTTTTTTTTTTTTTTCAGGACCTAATCTCGAATTTAAGTTGTTGCAATGACGATATTTCTACATACAAAAAAAAAAAAACGAAAAATTTGCATCAATTAGGGGAAAAAAGATCAAATTTCAGTATCTCAATCTCTTAAATATGTGGAGAAATTAATACAGTGAATGTGATGTCAGAGTAAATTTACTCAAGTATTAGATAAATACGTTTATGCTCGACCATGCCGAAATGTAGTAATTATAAACCTGGTAGTAGCCTATTCATTATAGTTCAGTTGTTCAGCCAAT
Source organism: Periplaneta americana (assembly GCA_025594305.2). Lineage (NCBI taxonomy): Eukaryota > Metazoa > Arthropoda > Insecta > Blattodea > Blattidae > Periplaneta > Periplaneta americana. The sequence goes on along the minus strand of JAJSOF020000009.1, from coordinate 22,276,076 downwards.
GAGAAATCACCGTTGTAGCATTATAAAACCGCAAGTATCGATTATTCTCGGATATGCAATCGAAAGACAACTAGCGAAACGTTACGGAGGCTGGAAATCCAATGCTGTCGAAGAAGGTTATTTTCTGTTACTATAATAATTAGCGTTAATTGTAAATAATATTCAAATAAATTCATTTTGTCATCTCGTTTCTCAATTCTAAATCAATTTCCAGGTTATATCAAGATTAATGTTCATGCTATTCTCTAGATTATATCAAGGTCAATGACATTCGTTCCTCGGAAAAATCAATACTTTCGCGTCGGCGCATATCTCACAATTTTAGAAGGTCAGTTCCGCTCCTCACCCAGATAACCATAACATGAATACTTATGAATAATTTCAAGTTAGAAATATGGTCGAGCATAAAAAGTCGTATGAAACTTGCCTATAATGGTAATTAAGACGCTCGTATGAAAATTATGAAACTCGCTTGCGCTCGTTTCATAAACAAACATACTCGCGTCTTAATTACTACCATTATAGGCCCGTTGAATAATGTACTATTGTATGTAGTATTTGTTCTCTTCCTTTAATCTCTATTTGTTATTTCTTTCCAAGTCTTCTCATCGATTTCCATTAAATACAACTTGATTTGAAGTCTCACGATCCATTTTGATCACCCGCATAGTGGGAAGATGCGTACGTGTACCAACGAAAAAGAATAAAACTTTCATTCCTAGAAGCTTATTGAAATCGGATACAATCACATACTTTCGTTCCTGCTTCTGTTCGGTCAACGACACATGATCTTCACGGCTGTTGACGCCACTCTCCACACAGACTCCCTTCCTAGCAGACAATCTGTTCCCTTCCTGGCGCAACTCCTGGTCTCATCTCGCCATCACCAATTCCATCGACGCTAAATAACCTCGTAGTTGATACAGCGTCGTTAAATAACCAAGTAAAAAATAAAAAAAATCTCCAGAAATATTTCCAAACAGACCTGCTATTCAAACAGACTTGAATAAAATTTATAACTGGGCTTTAATACATAGGATGAAAATAAATGGTTCTAAAAGTAAATCTATAACATTTTGTAAAACCCGAGGGGAAACTAGTCTTAATTACGAATTCAGTGGTGTTGTAATTCCGCAAGAACAATGTTGTAAATACCTAGGAGTGTATTTAAACTTCAAACTTTCTTGGAGAGAGCATGTTGATAATGTTACGGGTAAAGCATGGAGGGCACTTCACTTTATTATGAGAATCTTGAGAAAGGCTAGCCCCAAATCGAGGGAAACAGCATATCTAACGTAGTGCGACCGTTAATGGAATACGGAACTACATGTTGGGATCCCTATAGAATATATAAGGTAAATTCGTTAGAAAGAATCCAGTATAGGGCAGCGAAATTTGTTAAAGGTAAAAGAGAAGACGGAAACGATACGATAAAAGAACTTAAATGGGAAACTTTGGAAAGAAAACTAGAATAACATCACTGTATAGAGCACATCTAGGTCAGAAAGCATGGGTAGACATAACGGCTCGATTAGAAAAGCCAACGTACTATGGTAGGAAAGATCATGATTTTAAAATCAAATGTAAGGAAACAGAAAACGGATGTAGGTAAATTCTCATTTTAAACAGAACTATAAATGATTGGAATGACCTACCTGCAGCGGTCTTTGAGGGCTGTCCTTCCTTAAGGAGATTCAAGAATAACTTTAAAAGTTGTGCCACTGCAGTGAGTGAGATGAGAGTAAAGTGAAAGACTATTGAAACTTATGTAGGGTCTATACATATATAATTATTGTCTTAAATTGTATTGTGTATTCTTATTGTATTGTGTATTGTATAATTGTATTGTGTATTGTAATTTTATTGTGTATTGTTTATATTGTGTATACCATTGCCACCGGGTGCTTGCCCACTTGCAGTGTAAATAAATACATACATACATCATTATATTTTGGAACACTATTCAGCAAAACTTGTTTTTGCATTTTCAACAAAAATGGGACTAATAGGCGTCCCAACAAAAACTGTCGTGACACTAGGACGGAATGTCTAAAAACGGGAAGTCTGGCCAAATTATTATATAGAGCATAGTCGGGTTACATTGTCGACGACAAAAAGTCTTCTAATCGCAAACTTATCTGGCCTGGCCTCAAGGTTAATTGGGGTGACGAATTCATGCTGGTACCACATGACAGCGTTGTCAATGTCCTTTCCAGCCAAGTACGGGTATATTCAAGGATATAATAATGTCTAATAAGAGTCCACACCTGTGGAGTAACGGTTAGCGCGTGTGACCGCGAAACCAGGTGGTCCGGGTTCGATTCCCGGTCGGGGCAAGTTACCTGTTTGAGGTTTTTTCCGGAGTTTTCCCTCAACCCAATATGAGCAAATGCTGGGTAACTTTCAGTGCTGGATCCCGGACTCATTTCACCGGCATTATCACCTTCATCTCATTCAGACGCTAAATAACCTAAGATGTTGATCAAGCGTCGTAAAATAACCTACTAAAAAAAAGTGATGTCAAATGGAGGGAAATTTCCCACGTTTCGGGGAAAAATTAATGTTATTAGGGGAAAAAGGGACAAATCATGATCAAAAAGGGAATTTTTAGAATGTATTTTTTTGTAAATTTTCAAGTTTCATTTAGAATTATTTTATCTGTTATAGAGTTAATTCTGTACGTGAACTACAATCTTGTAACTTTAACATTAAGAAATTATATACATTTCTATGACACAAAACAAGGAAATGATTTTAATATCATAAATAGTAGACTTGCTAAATCGCAAAATAATTTTTATCAAATGTCATTAAACGTTCAAATAAATTTACATCACATAAGCAGAGCTGCTACTCAAATTACTCACTTCTAGTTGGTTAATCTTAAATCCTTTTTATAATCTTTACGAATTTTATGATTGTGCAATCTCTTTGTAATTGTTCTTTGGCTTATCTGACCTTGTCTACACATTAGTATTTATTTATTTATTTATTTACTTATTTATTTATTTATTCATTTATTCATTATTTATTTATTTAATTAACCTGGTAGAATAAGGCCGTCAGGAATCCTCTGCCCCTCTACCAGGGGATTCGAACTATAATATTAAGAATAAAATTACAATTAGTATTAAATTTACAATTACAATTACCTGCAATAAAAATCAAAGTACGAAAAGATTATCTGACTAATTAAAGCTAGATAATTTATCATAGAAAAACAAAGATTATTTTATATTTACTGAATTACAAATTGAACCTATAATAACAAAATTGTATAGTGATGAAATTATTAGATATTGAAATATTTTGTGATAGATTAAGGAAACTATTTACAAGAAATCAATTACTGACCAAATGCCTAGTAAGTTTGCGTTTGAATTCAATTTTATTTCGACAGTCCCTGATGCTAGCAAGTAGCGAATTCCAGAGCCTTGGCAGGGCTGTTGTGAAAGAGGATGAGTATGAGGAGGTGCGAGGGGATGGTATTGTTAGTATTGTTTCATGACGAGAGCGTGTGTTCAGATTATGGTGGGAACATTGTTCTCAGACATGTAATATAAACTAATATATATATATATATACATACATACATACATACATACATACATACATACATACATACATACATACATACATACATACATACATACATACATACATACATACATATCGTATTCGGGTGAGTGTGTGACAAACTTCGAGATGTGTAGGTGGTGTGAAATGGAACAATTTTTGCTTGTAAACCCATATCTTGCGGTGCTCCAGTACAAAGCTACATAGGCCCTAAGCTTGAAAACAGTTTCATCCATAACTATTATTAAATTCGTTTTTTTTTTTTTTCGTTTGCAGGGTGTGATGCGTGAAACGAGAAAATAACTATTGTTTTGTTGAGGTGACTCTATACATCCCTCCTTTATTTACAACTCAAATGCGTACATATTTTCACATAATAAATGTACTACACAATTACAAATGATTACATGTCAGGACAACTTTACAAAATTAATGTACTTGCGCTGGTCGTTTAAAGGCGGTTCTCGACATGGCACCCACCTAGCTCGTTGCATACATTGGATCTCTGCGAGTTCTTCATTTGTGAAACGCTTCGTTGCAATGATTGTCCTTTAAATGGTGCGGAAATTTGATCCAAACAAATATAGCATTGCAAAATTGCTTTGGAGAACGAAAATGTACATTTGTTTGGATCACTGCTCTCTTAAATTGACTGAGCATATTGGGAATTAAATCCCAAAACATGTCATGAAATGTTTCATGTAAAACAATTTTTATCTCTAAACGGAAGAAGAAATAAAACAAAATCGCATTAAACTTTTTGTTTGAAATGTCTCAAAGAATAAACCCCAGAAATGAATGACAATACCTTACGATTCACCCTGTATATATATTAATTTTAAAATGATCTCTCGAGCATTTACAGTAGCTCAATGTCTTTACTTTTTCCGAAACAACCTATAGTTCAGTTCGTTTAAATTATCATACTCTATCCTATATACAGGGACATCATTTCATTTTTACTTCAATTTTTATTGTACCTGAGTTTTTGAATGTACGTCACTCCCACCCCTTGTACTAATGAAGTTCAACCGTCCTCCACACAGATCCAAGACCGCATATACAGTCCCAGAAGCCTTACGGTCATAGTAAACAGTACGTTCCAAAAATATGTTCGCGTTTTCCAGTGACGAAAGAGCCTTCAATATTGAATCATTTTTGCACAGGTACTGTCGTCCATTTGCCTACGTCGCATCCCGGTTTCCCCCACCTGCTTCTATTCGCCTCTCTGTAAAGGCTAGTGGCTGGGCCCTCTTAGTTATTTTCTGAGAACATTAATCTTTGTTAGGAATTGGACGTCTACGCAATATTATATCCATACAATTGTTTAAAATAACTTAAATAAAGGGGCCTCGTTTCCCTTTCTACGACCCTGCGACATAACCACTTGGACGGACAGTAGATAGCATGTCTGAGTAATTTTATCTTTTAGGATCGGGCAGAAGTGAAGATTGAATTTACAGTACGTAAGATCTCTTTCATAGAGTAAGTACAGAATTATTTCAACATGAGTTACTGATACGAAGTAGGCCTACGAACCTGGTATTTGGAATTAGGTACAATAGTCTATAGCACGATAATATGCACATTAGAACTGAAGCCTGTATCGAAATGAACGGCCACCATTTTTAAAAATGTGTGTGAATACCCATATTATGATTATTTTTCATTTTAACTTCATTCTCTATGGTGTACGCTAATGTAATGTAGACAGTATAATGTACACTGCATAATGAATATGTCCGCATAGACAGCTCAGTTCGTGAGTAAAAACACTTATTGTTAATACTGTACTGTATTTTGATTCTACAAAAACCTAATGAAAATTGTCAAACTCAAAAGCGTGATATTTCCTAGTTTACTTAAATGGATGAACTACTTTTCTTCCTTCCTATACCTAGTAAAGTGATTTGTTTGTATTTTACACAGTATCATCGAACTCCAGTCCTGGAAGGGAGTAGCAAACGGTGTTTCCGGTTCTCAATCGTTGATCCAAAGGTATAGCCAGGTTAAAATAGGAAATGTTAGTAAAAATGAAATGTCACTGAATAAGATTTTTAGTTATTCTCTTTATTTTGTCGTTAAATTGTCTGAGACCGCCAAATATCGAGTTTATAAGAAGGTATCCGTTGGGGACGGATTTGTTTTACTGCCTATTCGTTTGATGTACATGAAGTGAATGTTCGACAGATAGTACTTCGTAACGCATTGCCTGGCTGGTTGTCTGAGTCGGGACCAGACAGTAATACGGACGGAGTCTTATCTCCCACTGGCCGGCCACTCCAGTGGATTCCAGCGTATCGATCAGCATGCAGCCTCTAGGGGCGGAGGAGTGAGGCTTCTTACACCCCCAGTTTGACGTGCGGATTCCACGTGGCGCCCCTCGCGGGTGCAAACCTCTATAACCGCACTGTTGGTTTATACTGCTCTTTCAGCTGCATCGTGCGTGAATATGACTTGGAAGAGGAGGAGTGTTATTTCTGCAGATTCTATTAGCTAGCTCATTGCGATGTTTGAACAATGGTGGATTGGGGATGACAGAACTACTATGGACTTCAAGAAACCTGCATTATATACTTCCCTATCACAAAAACGTGTCTGACTGTCGCGTACATGACACTAGGGTTATTTCATAAATAAATAAATAAATAATTAAATGCAGAACATTTAGACATGACTAAGACCCAAAAGCTCATAAAAAAGCAAAATAATTTTACATGACGAAGACACACATGTTCATAAAGATGCAGAACAGTGTGATATGACAAGGGTCCAAAACGTCATAAAATTCAGAATATTTAGACAGACTAAGACACAAAAGTTCATAGAAATGCAGAAAATTTCGACATGACTGAGACTCAAAAACTCATAAAAATTGAGAACACTTTGACATGATTAAGACCGAAAAGCTCATAAAAATACAGATTGCTTTGACTTGACTAAGACCCAAAAGTTCATAGAAATGCAGAATAGTTTGACATGACTAAGACCCAATACTTCATAAAAATGCAGAACACTCTGACATGACTAAGGCCCAAAAGTTCATAAAAATATAGGACACTTGACATGACTAAGACTCCAAAAATTCATAAAATGCAGGACGCTTTGACATGACTAGGACTCGAAACTTCATAAAATACAAAATAGGACGACTGAGGGCGGAATTTGACATAAATGGAACCCTTAAAACTTCATTTCTAAAATTGTCCCTCATTCACATAATGGACGCTTTGAGCTGATCTGGACTCGAAACTTCAATTTCAAAATGGATAGGAATGATTTGAGGATTTTTGAGTTTGGACTCGAAAATTCATCCCAAAAAGGTAATTATGCAGGACGCTTTGACATGAACTGCAATTTAAGAAGCGATATCGTTTTCAGAAAATTCAGTGAAAACTCTAGCAAAATAGTTTGATTTATTTTTATGTAAGACTCAAATTTACTTATTTATTTATTTATTTATTTATTTATTTATTTATCGAAACTTCATAAAATGCAGGACGCTTTGACATTTGTTAAAACTCAAAACTTGCATAAAAATACAAAATAGTTTGACGTGATACTAAGACTCAAAACTTAAAATTAAAATTTGACATGACTAGGACTCAAAACTATCAAATAAAATGACAGGACTAGATATAAATTCAAATAACTACTCAAAACTTCATAAAATGCAGGACGCTTTGACATGATTAGGACTCAAAACTTCATAAAATGCAGGACGCTTTGACATGATTAGGACTCAAAACTTCATAAAAATACAAAATAGTTTTAATGACTAAGACTCAAAACTTCATAAAATGCAGAACGCTTTGACATGACTAGGACTCAAAACTTCATAAAATGCAGGACGCTTTCACATGACTAGGACTCAAAACTTCATAAAATGCAGGACGCTTTGACATGATTAGGACTCAAAACTTCATAAAATGCAGGACGCTTTGACATGACTAGGACTCAAAACTTCATAAAAATGCAAAATAGTTTGACGTGACTAAGACTCAAAACTTAATAAAATGCAGAACGCTTTGACATGACTAGGACTCTAGGACTCAAAACTTAATAAAATGCAGAACGCTTTGACATGACTAGGACTCTAGGACTCAAAACTTCATAAAATGCAGGGCGCTTTGACATGACTAGGACTCTAGGACTCAAACCTTCATAAAATGCAGAACGCTTTGACATGACTAAGACCAAAAAATTCATAAAAATGCAAAATAGTTTGACGTGACTAAGACCCAAAAATTCACAAAAATGCAAAATAGTTTGACGTGACTAAGACCCAAAAATTCATAAAAATGCAAAATAGTTTGACGTGACTAGGACTCGAAAATTTCATAAAAATGTAGAGAACGTTGACATGACTAGGACTCAAAACTTCATAAACTGCAGAACGCTTTGACATGACGAAGACCAAAAAATTCATAAAAATGCAAAATAGTTTGACGTGACTAAGACCCAAAAATTCATAAAAATGCAAAATAGTTTGACTTGACTAGGACTCGAAAATTTCATAAAATGCAGAACGCTTTGACATGGCTAAGATGCAAAAATTCATAAAAATGCAAAATAGTTTGACGTGACTAAGACCCAAAAATTCATAAAAATGCAAAATAGTTTGACGTGACTAAGACCCAAAAATTCATAAAAATGCAAAATAGTTTGACGTGACTAGGACTCGAAAATTTCATAAAAATGTAGAGCACGTTGACATGACTAGGACTCAAAACTTCATAAACTGTAGAACGCTTTGACATGGCTCAGACCCAAAAATTCATAAAAATGCAAAATAGTTTGACGTGACTAGGACTCGAAAATTTCATAAAAATGTAGAGCACGTTGACATGACTAGGACTCAAAACTTCATAAACTGCAGAACGCTTTGACATGGCTAAGACCCAAAAATTCATAAAAATGCAAAATACTTCGACTTCACTAGCACCCACAAGTTCATAAATTCAGAACACTTTTACAAGCCTAAGATCCAAGGTCATAAAAATACAGGACACTTCGACATGATTAAGACCCGAAATCCCATAAAATTGCAGAACATTTTGATATCACTAAGGCCCAAAGTTAATATAATATAGAACATTTCGGCACGAGTGGTATCTAAAAGTTAATAAAAGTACATAAAACCTTGATATAGCCTAACTAGAATCTAAAAGTTCATTAAAATACAAATCACTTTGACATATTTGGTATTGAAAAATTCATAAAAATACTGAACTCAAAGGCTATTAAAAATATGAAACACTTCTCATATCTAAAAAAGAAAAGTTTATAAAATTCGGAACATTTTAACTTGACTAGGAACCAAAAATTTATAGAAATAAGGAACGCTTTTGACAGAAGATCAAGAAGTTCTTAAAAAAAACACGTCACTTTTAACATGACTTGGATCTCAAAGTTCATAAAGGATGCAGATAATTTTGGCATATCTAAGATCGGAAAGTTTATAGAAGTACACAACATTTTGAAATGACGAGGATACAAAAGTTCTTAAAAATACAGATCACATTGACATATCTAGGATTCAAAATTTCGTAAAAATACGGAACACTTTAACATGACTGAAATCCATACGTTCATGAAAATATGAAACACTGACACATCTAGTATCAGAAGATCACAAAAATTTGAAATTTTGAAATAACTAGTACCCGAAGTTTTGTGCTTGCATTTTTTTCTAGGAGCTTAACTGTATGTTTTTGTAGTGCCTATATGAAATACGTGTTATAAACCCATTGCAGCAATTTTGTCATATACTGCACTTGTATTTCTTGTATCGTTAAACATACGTGCGCATGTCACTGACGATCATTGCTTCCATGCTGTTGAGTCAGTCTATCAAACAGTGTCAGATTGTCTTTAAGAACTGAGCTTCTACATGTATTTTGTGCAAACATGTTCAGGAGCTATTTCGAGTTTTCCTAGAGTCTCTCCATGCACGCCTTATGGCTAGTCTTCTTCTCTACCTCTGAAGTGATGCATTTAGTATAGATTCCAGGCGTTACACTGGTTCTAGATAACTTTTCCGTTTCCTTTGTCCTGTTTATTGCCTATATTTAGGGCAGTCCGGAAACTTATTGATTCCCTCTTGTATTTTTGCATTTATTACAAATATATAGCATTTGCAGTATGTTAATATTTATATGAAATATCGAGTAGTAGGCTTAAATATTTGTTTCGTGTTTTCGACGTTATTCTATATACGATATGATATAAAAATATAGAGAGCTGAAGCGGAGACGATATATGTGAATCTCCATGTTTATTACGAATCCAATACTTCGAACTTAACGTGCAAGTTTGACTCAAGGACTCTTTTTCTCTTTGTGGATTATTTTACAACGCTGTATTTATTATTTAGCACTGAATGAAATTAAGGTGATAATGCCGGTGAAATGAGTCCGGGGTCCAGCACTGACAGTTACCTAGCATTTGCTCATTTTGGGTTGAGGGACAACCCGAAAAAAATTCAACCAGGTAACTTGTCCCGACTGGAATTCGAACCCGGGCCACCTGGGTCGCGGTCAGACGTGCTAACCTTTACTCCACAGGTGTACACGACTCATTATTTGCCGTTGTTAAATGGGCTTCTGTTTTCGAAAGTGTGTAATTTAAAATAATTAAGATACCAATCGATGTGAGAAATTGAAGCTTATTGGATGGAAAAATCCTTCAGCAAAGTGGAAGAATTACCTGTTCTAAATATGAAACAATTTATCATTGACCTTTGGTCTAAATATTCCAGAACTAATGTTGTGTTAAGCAATTCACACTGTATAGGTTTAATGTTTGTAAAACTTAAGTTACATGTATCTAATATTTTAATTTTCTTCTTTAACATTTAACTAAATACTTACTTACTTACTTACTGGCTTTTAAGGAACCCGGAGGTTCATTGCCGCCCTCACATAAGCCCGCTATTGGTCCCTAACCTGAGCAAGATAAATCCATTCTCTATCATCATATCCCACCTCCCTCAAATCCATTTTAATATTATCTTCCCATCTACGTCTAGGCCTCCCTAAAGGTCTTTTTCCCTCCGGCCTGCCAACTAACACTCTATGTGCATTTCTGGATTCGCCCATTCGTGCTACATGCCCTGCCCATCTCAAACGTCTGGATTTAATGTTCCTAATTATGTCAGGTGAAGAATACAATGCGTGCAGTTCTGTGTTGTGTAACTTTCTCCATTCTCCTGTAACTTCATCCCTTTTAGTCCCAAATATTTTCCTAAGCACCTTATTCTCAAACACCCTTAACCTATTTTCCTGTCTCAAAGTGAGAGTCCAAGTTTCACAACCATAAAGGACAAATGATAATATAACTGTTTTATAAATTCTAACTTTCAGATTTTTCGACAGCGGACTGGATGATAAAAGCTTCTCAACCGAATAATAACAGGCATTTCCCATATTTATTCTGCGTTTAATTTCCTCCCTATTATCATTTATATTTGTTACTGTTGCTCCCAGATATTTGAACTTCTCCACCTCTTCAAAAGATAAATTTCCAATTTTTATATTTCCATTTCGTATAATATTCTCGTCACGAGACATAATCATATACTTTGTCTTTTCAAGATTTACTTCCAAACCTATCTCTTTACTTGCTTCCAGTAAAATTCCCGTGTTTTCCCTAATCGTTTGTGGATTTTCTCCTAACATATTCACGTCATCCGCATAGATAAGCAGCTGATGTAACCCGTTCAATTCCAAACCTTGTCTGTTATCCTGGACTTTCCTAATGGCATACTCTATAGCAAAGTTAAAAAATAAAGTTGATAGTGCATCTCCTTGATTTAGCCCACAGTGAATTGGAAACGCATCTGACAGAAACTGACCTATACGAACTCTGCTGTACGTTTCACAGAGACACATTTTAATTAATCGAACTAGTTTCTTGGGAATACCAAATTCAATAAGAATATCATATAAAACTTCTCTCTTAACCGAGTCATATGCCTTTTTGAAATCTATGAATAACTAATGCACTGTACCTTTTCTCCAATATCTGTCGAATACAAAATATCTGGTCAGTAACTTTTAACTAAACATCTGTATTTATTATTTTGTTACATTTACTGTAATACTAAAATTGTAGAATAAATTGTTTCCTGTGAGATTGAATACGAATAGTACTGATAATATTGGTGGTGGTGGTGGTGGTGTAATTGACTAATGAATGACACTAACTTTCTAAATTAAAAAAAAACTGTAAATGTTTAGGGGATTGTGGTGATATGATTTGGAATTCCAGTGTAATATTTCCTGTCCATGTCTGTACTCTGCATTCTGGTATCGCTTTATTGTATTCCATACAGAAAGGTCTCGAAACGGTATGTTTTTGCAGTCTGTAACAATATTTTTTCTCTATTAGATAAGGGTCGCATCCCCACTGTAATACAGACTATTCATCAATAACATTTCCCCGTTTCACAGTCCCTCCAAAAAGAGGAAATTGCATAACAATAGAAGTGCATCAGACCTCTCTTACAAATCTGCTTCTATCGGCGTTCAGGACCGCCGATCAAACTGGCCGTGAGTGGCGAGGGAGCCTTCGATTTTACATTATCGTGAAAAGCGCTTCAATTCAGCAATAATTCTTTGTGTCTGTTCTGTTTCAGTATATCTGTGGTTACGCTATCAAATTTATAGTGTTTATTGTATTGTAAATTCTTCATTTCTGCAAAGCAATAAACTTGAATTATCTTAACAGGAATTATCTGTAAAAAAATTTAGTGCCAGATTTTGACACAGAGTTGTTAACAAATTACCTTACGTTGACTTTATTCCCAAATTAGTATTATTATTGTACACCTTGGTACAGTTGTCACTGCATGTATATCACAAGCAAAGGAGTTGTTCGTCTCATCCAAACAACAGATAGTTTAACACAGTTTTTGCTACATTTTAAGTAAACTTCAAGTGTTTAGCGATTATTATTACTACTACTACTACTACTACTACTACTACTACTAGTACTACTACTACTACTACTATCTTAAAGAGGTGGCTGCAAATTTAGAGGGAACGTGTTCGATTCCCGGCATAAATGTGGTTAGTATCTCCCTTTTATAACATTTGCCTATGTATTTTAAATACTCGTATTGTGTTCATTATTTCAAGCAATATCCTTGCAGCATTTTGGTCTTACGACAAAGCTCCACTACTTGTGAATGTCTTGTCCTTGTTCAAAACCCGTCGTGAGAGGCGATGGATTAGGCTAGATGGCTGAAACTTTGAAGAAAATGTTTATTATTATTATTACTATTTATTATTATTATTATTAGGCTATTATTATTATTATTATTATTATTATTATTATTATTAACGACAAAGCTATGTGTGTGTTCATAACCCGTCGTGAGAGACAAAGAATTGAACTATGAGGCTGAAACTTGATAGAAGGTTGTTACTATTATTATTATTATTATTATTATTATTATTATTATTATTATTATTTGGTTATTTAACGATGCTGTACCAACTACAGTGTTATTTAATGTCGATGAAATTTCTAGTAACGAGATGTTATTTTGCGATATGAGGCCGAGAATTCGCCATATATTACCGAACATTTGCCTTACGGTTGGAGAAAACCTCGGAAAAACCTAACAAGTAATCTGCCTAAGTAGGTCGAACCCACACTCGAATGTAACTCCGGATCAATAGGCAAACGCGTTACCGCCTGAGCTACACAGGTTACATTATTATTAGTATTATTTTTTATTATTATTATTATTATTATTATTATTATTAAAAGATTGTATTAGAGACCTCAGTGTATTAATCGACAATAATATTTTCACACCCTGCATTGATTCACTTTTATAATTACGCAATTAGAAGGTTAGGAATAATACTGTCAATTACTTATTCTTTTCCAACACCTGATTCTCTTTTAAGAGGTTAGGTACAGCTTACAGCAGTAAAATTTTGGAAATATTCAACATTTTTTTCCTCCATTACTGTATATTCACAATAATGAAAATTAGTATGTGTAAACACTGTCCTTCTGCTATATGAAAAAAATATATTTTTACGATTTAAAAAAATATATATATATATTTTTTATTTTTTTCAAAATTCAGTTCACTGTGCAGAGATGAAGCGTTTCCCACATAACTTAAAAACTATCCAACATTCTGTTATGAAATTTTTTGTGTGTATCTATGTCATATCTACAATATGATGCACGAACACTTCTGTACCTTTGATAGATCGTCTGATAAAAAATAAATTCATTTTAAAAATGGTCAAATATTAGCATTTTCTTCTAATACAAAATAAAAAAAATAGATATTATTTATTAAGGAATGTAGTTGAAAGGGCATGATATTGTAAACCTGAGTTTCAGCAATAAAATAAAAGAGAAAACACGAAAAAGTTAAGTTTATGAGGTATGAGAGAAACGCTTCGTTACTGTACAGTGAAATTTTGAAAAAAAAAATGTAAATAATTTATTTTAAATCGTAAGTGTTTTTTTTTTTTCATATAGCAAAAGGACAGTATTTTACACATACTATTTTCATTATTGTACAAGATACAGTAATGGAGGAAAAAAATGTTGAATATTTCCAAATATTTTACTTCTGTAAGCTGTACCTAACCCCTTAAGACTGACTTACACTATAGATTAGTGAGATCTAAACTCGAATATGCATCTGTAGTTTGGAACTCTATTACAACTACTGATTGGGCAATACTGGAAAATATTCAAAGGAAATTTATATCATTATGTTGGTACATATTTCTGCCTAATAACTCTGGGTATAACTGTGAGGTAAAATGCGAGGACTTCAAGGGTGCTATGCATAGACATTTCGCTAGCCCGCGCTACGAGTGTGATAAACTAGCGCCGGCTATCGAGTGATTACTTGTACAGGATTCATATCATATCATATATCATATCATATCATGTCATGTCATGTCATGTCATGTCATATCATATCATATCATATTATATCATATCATATCATATCATATCATATCATATCATATATCATATCATATCATATATCATATCATATCATGTCATGTCATGTCATGTCATGTCATATCATATCATATCATATCATATATCATATCATATCATATCATATCATATCATATCATATCATATCATATCATATCATATCATATCATATCATATATCATATCAAATCATGTCATGTCATGTCATGTCATATCATATCATATATCATATCATATCATATCATATCATATCATATATCATATCATAACATATCATATCATGTCATGTCATGTCATATCATATCATATCATATATCATATCATATCATATCATATCATATCATATCATATCATATCATATCATATCATATCATATCATATCATATCGCTAACACTGGTTTATGATTACGATAAACGTTAGTTCGCTGGTCATCCACCGGAAGCCCGCGCTAAGAATGTCTATGAATATGGCCCTAAATGGCTAAGCTTGTACGCTAGACGTCATGATCTCGATTACTTATTCTTATGTAAGGTCCTTAAAGGTGACATTAATTGTTAATCTTTCTTAAACAGTGTCAGCTTCCGTATTCTGATGAAGGACATGAGACATCACAAACTCTTATATATTAGAATGTCTAAATCTCTCTCTCCGGTCTCCAGATGAATTAAAAGTGCTGACTTGCATGTAGGCGATTTCGATTCATTCGAAGTATAGAAGTATTAGAACATGGCAATGTCATTTGCTTTTATATTATTTTCATAATACTTTCTGTAATATTTAACTGCTTTCTATTAAATTTAATAGTATTGACTGTTGGAAATTAACAATTGCAATCTGGTTCTTAATTTTGTTGTTATTGTCACAATTATACAGTTAATTTTTATCATTGTTGTTCATTCTAATATTCTATTAATGTATCACTGCGCGGGACTTTTATTGGTCAATGGCTGTTGTCAAGGTCATAATGATAAATAAATAAATAAAATAACTTTGTGCGAGATCGTGCGTATTTGCTTGCTTTCCGCACAAAACCAATACGCCGTAAGTGTGAAATACCACATTCAGTATTCCCAACGTAACACACATAACAATTTCCCTCTTCTTACCGCTTGAGCGCGACATTCATTTTAATGCTTTAGGCTTTTAACATATTATTTTTGGAGACGTTTAACATAGTAACAATTATAAATTGGAAACTTACCACTGCAATTTCACTTAAATTGCACTGTTAATTATTGTTTTTAAATATTTGCAAAAATTAAGTAAAATCTACCATTCCACAAAAGTTATTGCATTCCTGATGCAAGTAACATTAAGGAAGCTGTGAAAAAATCAACAAGATTCCAGATGCCGATGTTATTACTGCAATATGTTATATAAATAATATTGTTAAAATATTAAAATGAAAAATAAATCATTACATAACCTTACCGTGTGTTTTTAGTTCGCATTTATAGACTGGGAAAAAAAAAAGACAGACGTATATCACGGCCTGCTGGAGTATAGTAAACACACAAAACATTTTATAGCAACAATGTTGAAGATAGATATTTTGGTATTCCAAAGTTGCCGTCATTAAACAGAAACCAAGATGGAGATTTCATTGCAACTAATTAGAAATTCGTCTTTCAGGTATGTAATAAACGATCTTCGCACAAAATAATGTACGATACACGAGCGGTATGTTTGTGTTCATGTTCTCGGAAATTAAGAAAGCTCAAGTACGTTTCGCTTTTTCAATCTTTTCCTCGAACATGAAAACGTCAACATGCCGCTCTTGTAACGCATATTACTATTGTATAGCCTCGGTGATAGAAATGCATGCCCGCGTTGAAGTTTGAGACGGCTGTTTATGGCTGTACGCAGCAGACTGTATATTCCATTTTTTTTATTGTATGCAATAATGTAAATACAGTATTTGCGAGTGACAATGGTGGGGGGTGGATTTCGTACTTCATTTAGAAGTGAAAAGAAGCGAAACGTCCTGGAGGACAAAGCCGATTAGGATGACATCGTTGCGCGGCAACACACCATAAAATGAATATGAGCAGAGCGTAAACCCGAAACAAACAAATGAAATTATTTTTTTTTGTCACGATCAGGTCTAGATTATCGGTGATGCGGTGTTGTGGCAAATTAAAACCCGGACCCCCACGGCTCTGGCGTATCACTGCAATAAAAATCGTTACTAATGTAATTATTGTTTTTATTTCACAGAAAACTTCGTCAGAAAAACGAGAGAGAGAGATAGCAGTTTACATAATCAAATACCCAATCTTTTTTAGCAGGTTGCGTCGCCATTTCATATAGGCCTAATAAATGTTTTACCTCGTGTTTTCGGTATTGCACTTGATTATACTTGCACTCAGGAAAAATTAAAGAATTACTATGTGCGGAATGCCTGGTTCACTACCTATAGTTTAAGTGATAGCGTTTATAATCTTGCGGATTGCGGTTTGACCCCGGCGTGAATTGAGTATGTGTGTTATATTGTCGTGAAAGAGGAAGAAAGCAATGGTGAAATACGCATAGAGGTGTAGCTTGCACTTTTTTCAGTATTAAACTTACACTATGGGTAGAGTCAGCATGTAAGTAACAAACTGAAGTAGCGACTTAATATTTTTAATAAGGCGCCTGAAGCTATCACTGCAAGATGGCAGTTATCGATGTGCGCATAAGCGAAACAAATAAGCAGCAGTTGTACGAGTATTATCAGTGTTACGGAGGTTAAATCAAACTTTGTTTTCAAGTAAACAGTCATTATGGTTGTTACAAATAACTAACTATAGTCGCGACGCTGTTATTCCCGGCGTGACTCCTCCTCTTTGCTTAGGAAGTGAAGGCTCTATAAAGTCTAGGTAGGTAGTATCGTTCGCCATTTTTGTTCTTTCGTTCCCGAGCTACCATACGAGGAATCTATTTGCCACACCGTTAAACATTATCATGTCGTAGCTCCTATGATAAGCGAATCACAAGACGCACACGTTTAAATGTAGCCGACCTGCAACGCGATTGGCTGCCGGAAATTAGAGCGACGGGACTATACATGTGACAAGGCGACAACTGATAAAAGATGAATAAAAAAAAAGTCAGAAAGTGTCGAAATGTATTAACAAATCCTGTAGACCTCAGTTTATTGTCCTGGATGCCAACTTTTCGAAAACATTCGGTGGGCTCGAGCACTCGAGTTATGAGTTAAAATAATAATAATAATAATAATAATAATAATAATAATAATAATAATAATAACAAACTAATAATAATAATAATAATAATAACAAACTAATAATAATAATAATAATAACAAACTAATAATAATAATAATAACAAACTAATAATAATAATAACAAACTAATAATAATAATAATAATAACAAACTAATAATAATAATAACAAACTAATAATAATAATAATAATAACAAACTAATAATAATAATAACAAACTAATAATAATAATAACAAACTAATAATAATAATAACAAACTAATAATAATAATAATAATAATAACACGACAAATTATTGGGTGGGCTCGATCTCCACGGGACCATATAAGTTGACGCCACTGTACCTATACAGAGTGTTTCCGAGATGGTGTTACAAACTTTCAGGGATGATGGGGAAGGACACATGTAGCAATTTGAGTTCAGGAACCATGGTCCGAAAACGACTGAGTCAAAAGTTGTAAGCAAACATAGTTGTGTGGAAATGGAATTGTAATTAGGCACCACGTGCCTTCCTTCCCTTAACCTTTGGAACAGTCGTGGAAAGATGGTATGGGCTATTTTTGCTTGTAACTTTCGACTAGGTCATTTCCGGACCAGGGTTCCTTATCTCAAATTGATACATGTGCCCTTCGCCATCATCCCTGAAAGTTTGTAACACCACCTCGGAAACTTCCTGTATATTGCTGTCAACCGTATCTCTGTTAAAATTTCCCCTGTAATCCTTAAATCAGACATGGCGCATTGTACTCCCACTTTCACTGGGTGTAATTGGGATTGGTGTGTTTCATATTGTCGTCCTCTAAACGTCGTCCTGAACTGTCGTTTAGTTCCAAGTAAAGATAAAGATGCAATAAGAACGCACAATTAACAAGATTTTTTTTTTCACTGGAATATGCCATTTTTATTTTCTTCGATGATTTTTTCTATGACTGACCATAGGATCCAGAAGTTACTTTTCGAGGATCGAACCCGGACTGCCACACTGCTAGATGTCACGATTTAGGTTGTGTGACGGGTATTGATCCAGTATCTCCCCACTTTGCTCCGACTATCGGATGTGGTACATACTTTTCCTGAAACAAAATCCCTTTAATGGTAGACATTATTGGGTGGGAACAAACCTTGATCCCCCGGGATGAGAACAGGGGTGTACAGAGACTACTAGGTCGTGTAAAGAAAAGTTGATATTTAAATTATTCGTTGGGATTCGAAAAGTAAGTGTAATTAATAAGAATGAATGGGCTGTATAATAGATAGGATGCGTGGATGAGCGGATAGATTGAAAGATTATTTATGCAAATGGATGTATGGGTGTTAGGAGATAACGGACGAGTGGATAGCTAATTGGATGGATGGATGGATGGATGGATGGATGGTTGGATGGATGGATGGATGGTTGGATGGATGGATGGATGGATGGATGGTTATAAAGAGGAGTATATTTACAAACAACTGGACGGACAAACAGACATAACTTTAAGTACACAGGATGTTTCAGAAATAATTTGACAAACCTTGGGAGCATGTTGCCCACACCAAAATAAGAAAAAAAAGTTAATGTAAACATATGTCCCAAACTCATTAGTTTTTAAGTTATTAATGAAAGAACATAATGAAACATCTGTTAAATATTGTCAGTTTGGTAGCAAGTGTTACAACTTTAATAAATTCAGAAACTCATAACAATGAAAATGGAAGCACGAGGAGAACATTTTGAACATTTGTTATGAGTAGACAGTGGATGCGGGATGACTTATCGTTGAATGTACATTGGTGCACATTTACTATATGTTACATTTTTTTCATTCATACCATTGCCTCAACAGGTTTTAAACGTAAACAGACGACGTCAACATGCTTGACGTATCTCCGTGCAGTCAGAAGGAAAAGACAAATAAGGTACTGTAGTACATACCTTGCAAGGTTCAGTCCTCGTCATCATTGATGCAATTACCAGCGTTGCAGTAAATGATGATATATTCTCGTAAGTTGTCGAAGCTGAATCGTCTTCGACTATCGCTTAAACAGTTTTTGTATCGAGAGAATTTCTGAAGAAAACCTCTAAAATGGGGATCACTCAATTTCTTTAGAGGAATACTTGTACTGAGCATCATGTTTCACGTGTCGTTAGACCCGCACAACTAAATGATGATGATGATGATGATGATGATGGTGATGTAGATGGTTCCTCAGATTTCATTTCAGCGCATTTCCTGTGCGATGTACTGTTGCAATGTTTCTCTATAGCCTGAGTTGTTTTGGTTTTTATTTCAATTTTACATACATTACAGACGATATTGTCTTCGTTAATACACAAAATTTCACTCTCATACTTCTTAATTGCATTTCGTATCTCTGAGAGAATTTAACGTTTTGCCATTATGAATGGATCAGCACAACATATTCAACGCGTACTAAATACTTGAGGAGGAAAACACAACTGCACACATTGCGTTGCAATGTTACTATGAACAGATCGGGGTTCATTCGTTTTGTACGCTGCTGTACTCGCCAGGTACACAGAAGACGGACGGCGCGGCACGTGCCATATACTCTGATACGAAACAACTTCAGTTTTCCTTAAGTCATCCCGCATCCACTGTCTATTTATGAGTTTTTGAATTGATTAAAGTTGCAACACTTGCTGCCAAGCTGACAATATCCAACTGATGTTTCATTAAGTTATTTCATTAATACCTAAAATGCTAAGGATTTTCGGACATATGTTTATATGGACTTTTTTCTCTTGTTTTGGTGTGAGGAACATGCCCCCAAGGTTTGTCAAAGTATTTCTGAAACACCCTGTATATCAATTATACATGATGTATAATGAAAATATTCACGTCAGTCTTTTACGATCGTAGTGGCAACATATAGGAGCACGTAGAATGCAGTTTTACTGACAAAATCTTCTTTTGTTCCTGGCGCCGCGAGTTCTGCTTGCAGTCAAGGAAACTCACTTGGAACAATTATAACACACGACCGTTCTTCAGCTGTTTCGTTGGTCGACGGTCGTCGCTAATCGAATCAAACAGCCCTGCACTTCGTCCCTGGCCCTAACTCCCTGTGGCAGCTTCCTTCTACCAGTGTGTCCACGCTTCTTACATCCATCATCTCCGTAATCAAATAGTTTCCAAAACTTTTCGAGTCTTAAAACTCTTGCAGAGTCATCCATTTCCTCCGACATCAATTCCTTTCATTGAACTGACAAGTGCATCGCAAATTATCTCCTTGCTTTTTCTTATTCTAGACCTCACAGAGGAAAGTGAAAAAAAAAAAAATGTATGTGTATTTATTCACACTGCAATGGGTATATACCCGGTGGCAGTGGTAACTAATTACACTCAATAATGACAATAATAAACTTATTAATTAAAAATACAATAATAATACTAATAATTAATACTAACAATAATAATAATAATAACAGGGAACATCCTAAATTAAATGAAGCACGATCACTTAAAATAACATTTAAAGTAAATCTAATTTGTATCTTAAACCTAAGTTCGAACTAAAACCCACGAGTATGATATGTTCATATCTGCACAAGTACCTTTCAACACTACACTCATTTCGCTGTCAACTCACTCTCTGCACTGGAACTACGACACATTTCACTGATTCTATCCTGATTTCACTAACACTTCAAAAACATTTCACTGTTACTTTGCACAGCCACTATAAACTATAAAGCTTCACTGACAGGAACACATTTCACTTACACAACACACTTCACTGACATAACATAATTCTTTACTGATACAACACTTCAATAACAAAATATCATTTATACCCTTTAAATACTGTGTATAATTACCGTCTATTAGTAAAGTCCTTAAGCCTATTTTTAAATACATTTTTGGTTATTGGTAAAGCCTTTAGTAAGTCTGCAGGTAAAGCATTCCAGTCCCTGATTGTACGATTGAGAAAAGAAAACTTTCCAGTGTCCGTCCTCTGTCTTCTTTCCCTCAATTTATATGAGTGGTCGTTCCTTGAAGAGTAATTTGGCGGCTGCAACCTATTTTTTATATCTCTCCAGGCAGGCTCACCTCTGTATGTTTCGAACAGTGCGCATAATCGAATTCGCGTTTTCCTGTCCGTGAGTGTGTCCCATTCTAATGGTGAATTTTTCCGACAACACTTGAGAGCCCGTTTTTGAATCTTCTCCAGTGTCTTAATATGTTCTAGTCTGTAAGAATCCCAACATGCAGCACCATATTCCATTACTGGACGTACTAGTGATTTATATGCAATCTCTATGGATTTATCAGAGCCTTTTCTTAGTACCCTCATCACAAAGTGTAACGCAACGGTATAGCTACTATATATTGCACATAACTTACAGTTCCTGAAAGGAAATGGATTCAGTTCAGAGTAAATCTTCCAGGTTTGTTTCTGAGAAAGTGGTTTTGGGACAGGTTTTCTGTGAGTACATTGGTTTTCACCAGAATCGGCCCGTTATTATTTATTTGGCGACTTCTAATATATGGAGAAGAAACGAATTTGAGTTACTTTAAACATATTATAAAACTGGCAATTTGATAATGTTACTGCAGTTGATACAAATCTTCTCTTATTTACTAAATCCATTCTGCGCTCATTTTGGTTTGTAAAATGTTCATCACCTTATTGTTAAATTTGTAGATAATGGACATAAAATCAAGCTCTATAGATAAAATATTTAAGGGGTTAGGTACAGCTTAAAGCAGTAAAATTTAGGAAATATTGAACATTTATTTCCTCCATTACTGTATCTTGTACGGTAATGAAAATAATTAGTATGTGTAAAACACTGTCCTTCTGCTATATGAAAAAGAAAAATATTTCTACGATTTAAAAAAAAGTTATTTACATTTTTTTTTCTTTTTTCAAAATTCAGTTCACTGTACAGTGATGAAGCTTTTCCCACACAACTAAAAAACTATCCAGTATTCTGTGATGAAATTTTTTGTGTGTATTTATGTATGTCATATCTACAATATGATGCAAGATCACTTCTCTACCTTTAAGAGATTGTCTGATAAAAATAAATTCATTTTAAAAAATGGTGAAATATCAGTATTTTCTTCTAACACAAAATAAAAGAAAAATATTATTTATTAAGGAATGTAGCTGAAAGAGCATGATATTGCAAACATGAGTTTCAGCAATAAAATAAAAGAGAGAACATTAAAAAGTTAACAAGTTTATGAGTTATGAAGGAAACGCTTTATCACTGCACAGTAAACTGCCACCATTTTCAATTCTGAAAGAAAAAAAAGTTTTTTTTTTAATTGTAATTTTTTTCATATAGCAGAAGGACAGTGTTTTACACATACCAATTTTCATTATTGTCCATGATACGATAATGGAGGAAAAAAATGTCCAATATTTACAAAAATTTTACTGCTGTAAGCTGTACCTAACCCCTTAAGCAACTTGTCCTTTCCTGATACATATTGCTAGGTAGAAACAGTTTGACCTTTTGTATAGTTGAAAATCGTAAAGTTTCTGTTTTTATTGACATGATTAAAAATATCTCTAGTTGATTTGCATTGCCTCCAAAATTTGTATACAATTGACTTTATTCAATAAATTTACTAGTATTATACCTTGAATATTCCTCTCGTCGTCGGTACCGTAGTCGCTACAGCGCTAGCCTCCTGTGCTCGAGGTTGCGGGTTCGAATCCCGGCCCAGGTCGATGGCATTTAAGTGTGCCTAAATGCGATACGCTTATGTCAGTAGACTTACAGACATGTAAAAGAACTCTTGCGGGACAAAATTCCGGCACACAGGCGACGCTGATATAACCTCTGCAGTTGCGAGCGTCGTTAAATAAACCAGAATTTTAATTTTTTTTTTTATACTCCTAAAATTATTCCGAATCAGAAATACTCACAGCTCAGCACAGATCCAATTGTTTCTACTGTTAAAATTCTAGATAATATTTATACCTACTACTGCTATAGGTCTGATGAAGCTTTTTTATCTTTCGAATTCTACTTTTCTTTAAAATAACGATACGAATAAGGGCGTGCAATTAACTCTTTAAAATTAATTTTAACTGCTGTCAAACGCACACCAAAATTTAGTTTAGACAAGGAGCACAGTGAATTCAGTAATTAAGATACTACTTGCCGATT
This sequence comes from Periplaneta americana, assembly GCA_025594305.2. NCBI lineage: Eukaryota > Metazoa > Arthropoda > Insecta > Blattodea > Blattidae > Periplaneta > Periplaneta americana. Next base: position 22,252,159 of record JAJSOF020000009.1, on the reverse strand, counting down.
TTTAACTCTACCATGTAGGCCTACGCACAAATTACGAGCATGCAAAAGAGAACTTCTCTTTGCTATAAACATACAGTATGAACTATGCACATTAGTAATAAAGCAATAAATACTATCTCAGCTCCAAGAAGGGGGATAAAACTACTTCCTGCAATTCTCGGGTCGGGTGCTAACTGTAAGACGAATAATTTTATAAACGAGGAGCAAGGTTGTGTTTAGTGTATTTTGGTGCAAGCAAAGGTACAATCTTGAAGCCATTGTATAATATAGTATTGGACATCCCTCACCTTTTATTGCTCCCTGCCGACAGCTAAACCCCCCCTAACAGAGGTTTTTAGCACATTTTCAAGAAAGGATTTGTCTGAATGGGAAATGAGCAGATTTGATCGCAGTTTACTCCCGCTGTCACTGCCCGTCTAGACTCTAGAGCAGGGGTCGTCAGCACAGAGCACGCTGGGACTAGCATCTCTTACCCGCGGAAAACGCAGTGCACTATAGTACTCTCGTAGCTGCTAGCGGGTATGCTCTCTATGTCTCCCTGCTGCACGACGGTGCCCATGGGACGGCACCGCGTACCCGTTGCACATTTCAGCGAGTGCTGACGACCACTGCTCTAGATTATCAGCTTATCACGCACGTGGTCTGTTCTCCGTGTATTCTCCTTGCTATGCACCTATCGTCATAATTTATCTCACCCACATGTTATTCAATTAAAGATATGCATTATTTTAGTAAAACTATAGGCCTACTCCTGTTGATTTTTCCACATTTTTCTTTTCATGCTCCATCTCTTACTGTTTCTTCTTGTATTTCTCCTCTTATGTAACTTGTACGTCACTTCTTATCGGACTTATTCTTCTTCTTTAACATCTACTTCAGTTCATACTTTCACTTGTCTTTTATTCCTGCTTCTACTTCTTTGGATCCTAATTCTGTTCTCCTCTTAATTCTCCTTCTCCTTCTACTTGTACCTCTTTCTTTTTCTTCTTATACTTTCTTATTTGTACGTGTTCTAGGGGCGGTTCTACAATAAGAACTGCAGAGCTGCAGAACCGCCATTTAAATGGACCTGAAAAAATTAAAAATGTAAAACGTGCTTTTATGTAATCTAGTCCATTGTTTCATTTATTTTTCCAATTCATTCTCTTTCGATTCGAGATTTTACTGTCTGTAGGAGCCTTGAACTGCTCGAGGATTTTAGCTGTAGTGTACTTTTCGGATCTGTGATCGGCAGTTCCTGAATCTCAACGTGGGGTAGTCGGCAGCAGAAAACTGGTGGTTTTCTTTACCGTCCCATAAGACTGCATTGGAGCTGCAACCGAAGCAGCTCTCTCCGAATATACAAAATAACCGTCAACACCCTCATCTCTTTATGACCTGCGTTAGAACACACAGGCTTCTGGACTACTGTATATCATTACAGTTCCAGTGTGTTATAATACTGGGGGGGGGGGTGATGTGATTAGTCAGTGTGTCTAAGGAAATATTTTATATTAGAAATGAATGAAAAGAAAACCTAATCGACCAACCCTTTTCGAAATTAAAAGAGGAATTGCATGTTAACGTAAGAAATTAGGACGTCCTACACAAAATTTAAATATTGAAATTTCTGGAAAAAGTCGAGGAAATCATGTAGCCTACTAGTCATTTTAATACCGAAATGTTTAATGGAAACGATTGGTTTTTTGCTGCGCTCATGAAAACGCTTTCTCCCCCACCCGTGTATTATGTTTAGAGCAGAAAATACATGGACAAACACCGGAGTGAAGGATTTAGTTAATTTGACTTAAAAAACTAGAAAAGCTTGTGGAGCACATCTCCACCACGTGACTAGTTGTACCAGGTGGGAGAGGCGTAGCGCACGGATGGTTGGAGTACAATTTCGGGTACACAATCAACATCGAGAAGGGGCTGTAATTACACGCGTTATCCGATTTAGATGCAATAAATAGCATGCGTTTGCTAAATACACTATTTTTCATGCAGAACTGCCAACCTTTGTAACCGCGGGCAGCTACTGACGTGTTCTCTTCTACTTAATCTTCTTTTCTTGGTTTGTCCTTCTACTCCAATTCGCTTCAATTTTCTCTTTCTTCCTGCATTTCTATCGACATCTCCATCTTCTCTTTTTGGACAACAAATTGTCTTAGTACTTAGCCCCAGTCCCCTCTTCATAGTACCGGTGTTAAGATTCACTTCCTTGCCCACCATACGCTTTTGTGGATATACACCCTGTACTGTGTTGTTTCCCACAGAAGCCTCGGAAGTGCAGTTGGACCGCAAAGCTCTTATTGTGTTACTGCCCTGCCTGTTGAACATGGCCCACACTTTTCTGGCCGGAGGAATTCTTTTATGACACATTGTGGAGTTATTTATCTTCTCGCCATGGCCGTGTGTAAACCAATATACCCGGTGGAGAGTGAGAGAGAGAGAGAGAAAGAGGGGAAGAGAGAAGAGGACGGAAATTAATTTAATAAAAGACGGGACGTAACTGAAGAAGTATAGCCCGCGTTTAGCAGAAGGAAAAAAGAACACAGAAACAATGTGCCGAGTGCGGGGTGGAGTGGATAAAATGAGAAAGAAAATTCAATAAAGAGAGCAAAGTGAAATTACACATACTCATACTTTCTCTCTTAAACGTTTTTACACAGTAATTAATAAACTATTACTTAACTTAAAGTTCTGTTAAATCGCATACGGTCACACTGTAATTCCCTTTATGTTCGAAAACTAATAATCACACCACACCATAACTGAACCACAGCAAACTATCGAATTTATATAAAATAAATCTTTTATTTATTTATTTAACCTGGTAGAGATAAGATCATCAGGCCTTCTCTTCCCCTCTACCATGGGATTACAACTACAACATTAAGAATACAATTATAATTGCAATTAATATTAAATTTACAACTAAAATAAAAATCAAAGTACTAAAAGATAAACTGATTAATAAAAGCTAGACAGTTTATTGTAAAAGTTAAGAAGAGAGAAGCATTTTGACTTCCTTTCTTGTAGTTCCCTAGTCTCGTATTGAATATGCAGTATTTAAGTCATTCTCATCTAAATTTCGGACGTCATGTTTGTTTCTACAGGTTGTTTCCGATCTCTGATAACGAATTTGAATGACATCATGTGCGTCTGGAGTCACACGATAGCTGAAGTGTGACGCGAGGTAACAGACCAGTAGTGAGTGATTTCTTAGTCAGAGTGCACTGCGACTCACAGCAGAAATTCCCAAGAAAACCTAGTCTTTTTGGGAGGGGTACATAACAACCTTTTCCGCTGCGAATTCATGCGAATTTCATTCGTATTAAAGAAAATCTTATTCCTAATCCATCTCCCAAGTTTTATGACTTTATCTCAAAAACCCTGTGAATAATTAAATTAATAAAATTATTAATTTTTAGTCCCCCGGTTGAAAATCGCTTGCTATGTGTGGCGGTCGCAGCGTTCGCGAGACTTCATCACGATGAGTAATCTCAAACGTCCGTCTCCCTGACCTTGATTGCGCAACATTCTGTACGACGGGAGAGCCTACCTGCTGAGCTCCTTTGTTCTAGTGGTTATTTTTTATTAAAAACTGACATGATATTTAAGTCAACATTCTGAAATTTTCACAGTGGAATCAATATATCCTAAATAATTAAACACATGCTTTTCCGTCTATAAAAATGAATTGCATTTTCTGTTCTATATATTTTTTAATTATTTTACGCTGGGTAACTATTTAAGAAATTATATATATTTTTTCATTTTAAGGGCGTTTATAAACAAAGCTCTCCTTTTTCGAATTCCATTGAAATCACTTTTCCATCTTCTTTACATAGTAAGAAACCTTCAATGAATGAAACCGTGTTCTTTCTTAAACCAATATTTTAAATTCTGATTCCTGCCAAACTATGAAATATATACATACAGTATTGCTTGAAATTCATATTAAAGGTTCAAAAATATACTTTGTGCGAGATCGTGCGTATTTGCTTGGTTTCCGCACAAAACCAATCCGCGGAAAGTCTAAAATTCCACAGTATTCCCAACCTAACACATAACAATTTCCCTCTTCTTACCGCTTAAGCGCGACATTCATTTTACTGCTTTAGGCTTTTAATATATTATTTTTAGAGACGTTTAACATAGTAATAATTATAAATTGGAAACTTACCACTGCAATTTCACCTAAATTGTAATGCCAATTATTGTTTTTTAAATATTTGCAAAAAATAAGTAAAGTCTACTACTCCACGAAACTTATTGCATTCCTGATACAAGTAACATTAAGGAAGCCGTGAAAAAATCGACAAGATTCCACATGCCGATGTTATTACTGCAATATGTTATATAAATAATATTGTTAAAATATTAAAATGAAAAATAAATCATTACATAACTTTACCGTTTGTTTTAAGTTCGCATTTATAGACTCGGGGGAATAAAAAGACAGACATACAGTATATCACGGCCTGCTGGAGTATAGTAAACACAGAAAACATTTTATATAAACAATGTTGAAGAAAGATATTTCGGTTTTCCGAAGTTGCCGTCATTAAACAGAAACCAAGATGGAGATTTCATTGTAACTAATTAGAAATTCGTCTTTCAGGTATGTAATAAATGATCTTCGCACAAAATAATGTACGATACACGAGCGGTATGTTTGTTTTCATGTTCTCGGAAATTAAAAAAGCTCAACTAGGTACGTTTCGCTTTTTCAAACTTTTCCTCGAACATGAAAACTTCAAAATACCGCTCTTGTAACGCATATTACTATTTTTGCATGGAATGACCCACCTGTACGTAGTTCCGAAACGTTGAAAATATCAAGTTCCGGGACACGGTAGATTAACCAGAAGCCTAAAATTCTAATCTTGAAATACAGATGTTCCCGGCCCCACAATACTTTTGATTTATCATGCTTCGTATAATAGGAAGGTAGAAAGTTCTGACAGTGAAATCGACAACAAATAAACGGAGATTTGTAATAAATAAAAACGATGGTGAAATAGGATTCTGCTGAATAGTTCTTTCTGCCACATTCATCCCACCATTGTGTCATTATTGTCATATCACCATCTCACCGTCTCTGAATAGCTTCTGCATTTTAAAAAGGATGTTACATAAAGAATTGACATCATTATATGACAACACGTCATAGCTTCCTGCCTTCAGAGCTAACTCAAACCCCAATAACAAAAAGGAAAAAAAAAAAATCCCTACACCAATACACAGATATTGGAAACCGCTATGAAAAACAACAGACTTGCATGGAATATTTCAGCCCTCGTTAATGAGGGTGTTCTGAAAAGAAGCGCGGATGTCATTTTGCCTCGGGATTCAATGTGTGGGTCTCCTCGTCATCTCTGGACATCAATTCATGATTTATGAGTTTGCTGAGCCATTACTCTATGTCGTATTTTGATTACATACGTGAACCATGCATTTCAAGTATTCGGCCAGCGATTTCCACGCGTAAATTATGTTCTTTTTTCATCTGATTTTATTTTATTGCTGCGCAACCAACAATCCGTCCAAATTTGGATCGAGAGACTGGTTTACGAATAATGATTCTGTAAAATTATATTTGCTTTTCTTTTCATCTGAGTTCAGAACAAGTGCTTGATAACACAGAGTCATTAGATAGAATGTGGCGGTTTCGAGATCGCCGTCATGGAGATCTTTATGAAGACTATTACACTTTTATTACGTCGTACTACTTTTAACCAACAAAACTGTACGGAACGCTGTGTTTCAGCCAGTTCTACAATTTTTATCATCTCCCTAGCATTTGTTTCTTTGTTTTCCAACATTGTACTTTCAATAATTAAGGGGAGGCAGAGGTGAATATTTCAAAATCCACAAAATTTATCTGATTTGTTTGAAATTGATCATGGATACGAAATATGTTATTAGTAATGGACATATCAAGTTCCAGCTTTCTAAGTACAATAGTTCTGTAAATATTAATAATTTTATAAAACTTTATATCGTTTGATATAAAATGCTCCATGCACCATATTGTAAGAAATGTTCAATATTTCTTTTTATTTATATGTTCAGAGAAGGTATATAAATAATGATAAGTATTAGTTTATTATGGGAATAATACAGTTATCTTGGTTTTAATTTCATACTTTTAAGGGCACAAAATCAAAAACTAACATCGGAATATCAAAATAAAGATAATAAAAATGGAAAAAACAAATTTTCATTTTTTCTTCAGTTTTGTTCGAAAATTTCACCTCTGCCTCCCCTTAAAATGATTCATGTTCATTTCATTATCTTTAATTTAAACTTTTCTATAATTTATCTTAGTGAATAGAGTGCAATGCAGTAAACTGAATATTCTAACTTTGTTGCAGATTTTCGAAATTGTTACGTCTTGTTTCTCTTGAAATTTGTACATACATACATACATACATACATACATACATACATACATACATACATACATACATACATACATACATACATACATACATACATGCATACATATTCCATAATTGGGTGATCAAGGGCTTTGTACATTTCTTTCCCTTTTCAAGAGGTGGAGAAGTTCAAATATCTGGGAGCAACAGTAACAAATATAAATGACACTCAGTTAAACACAGAATAAATATGGGAAATGCATGTTATTATTCGGTTGAGAAACTTTTATCATCCAGTCTGCTGTCAAAAAATTTGAAAGTTAGAATTTATAAAACAGTTATATTACCAGGTTGTTCTTTATGGTTGTGAAACTTGGACTCTCACTTTGAGAGACATAGGTTAAAGGTGTTTGAGAATAAGGTGCTTAGGAAAATATTTGGGGCTAAGACCCATGAAGTTACAGGGGAATGGAAAAGTTACACAACACAGAACTGCATGCATTGTATTCTTCACCTGACATAATTAGGAACATTAAATCCAGACGTTTGAGATGGGCAGGGCATGTAGCACATATCAATCCAGAAATGCATATAGATTTAGTTGGGAGGCCGGAGGGAAAAACCTTTAGGGAGACCGAGACGTAGGTGGGAGGATAATATTAAAATGGATTTGATAAAAAGAATGGATTAATCTTGCAGGATAGTGACCAATGGCGGGCTTATTCGGCAATGAACCTTGGTTCCTTAAAAGCCAGTTTTAAGTAAGTATGTATTTCTTTCCACCTTCGGTTAGATTTCTTAAGAATACGCATAGAGAAATGTAGTGCTTTCTAGGCTTTCCTTGTAGTATTAATCACTTCTTCCTCCCAAGCCAGTTAAAATTTTAGGTGTTTTTGTACCATATCATAAATGTAGTAACAGTTGACGTTTCGGGGCTGTACCTATAAGTTATCTGCTTTATTTTATGACTGAAAGCAAGAAAAGGAAAAGTAGGTAGTGAATAGCAACGGGTCTATAAGTTATACTTCCTTTTCTTGTTTCCTCGGAAGATGGAGACGATAGTTGCCTCCGAAACGTATGATGTTTTTAAGTCTATGGCACGATGAAAACCTCTAATATTTCAGACGATATATCATAGGCCTGTTCTTTATTTAAAGAGACTGGCATTTGTTTGATACTCGTATTTCTGAACGTGATTTTCGGAGTGGACTATAACCGTCTGCTTAATCGTGTGGACGAAACTAGGTGGTGACTCCGGGAATGAATCAGTTTCGTCGTCGTCGGCTGATGCGGAAGACGCCAACCAGGGGATGGGGATGATACGTGACGGGGTTGACAAATTGTGTAGCGTCGGCACCTGAGCGAAAGGTCAGCCCTCGTGGCACGCAAAAGGTCACGCGGCGTCATACACCTGTAACAGCTACACCAACACCACCCTCACCTTTTGTAATGAGACGCAGGAGCTTGGGGCATGAGCGTTCTATGTGACAGATGTCACAGTAACCAACGGTACAGGTTCTACAAAGAAATTTACTTAGAGAATTTGGCAGAATTCACGTATTTAACGCACCCAGATTATGAGAAATATTTATATGTTTTTTTTTTTTTTTTGTGTACGTGTATTATTACTGGGTCCAGTGCGAAAGTCTTTTAGTGCCTCTTAAGGAAACGTAATTAAAACTCTAGCTATTTACCTTTTCGTTTTTAACATTTGTCCTCATGTCACACAATACATACTCGCTCACACAACCATATCACACTCTCCATTCCTGAACACATTAGTAATATGCGTTACAAGAGCGGTATGTTGAAGTTTTCATGTTCGAGGAAAAGTTTGATAAAGCGAAATGTAGTTGAGCTTTTTTAATTTCCCAGAATTGAAAGAAAACATACAGCTCGTATATCGTACATTATTTTGTGCGAAGATCGTTTATTACATACCTGAAAGAAGAATTTCTAATTAGTTGCAATGAAATCTCCATGTTGGTTTCTGTTCAATTACGGCAATTTTGGAAAACAAAAATATCTATCTTCAACATTGTTGCTTTAAAATATTTTCTGTGTTTACTATACTCCAGGCCGTGATATACGTCTGTCTTTTTTCCCCCAGTCTATAAATGCGAACTTAAAACAAACGGCTTCCTTAATGTTACATGCATCACGAAATGCAGTAACTTAGTGGAGTTGTAGATTTTCCTTAATTTTGGAAATATTTAAAAATAATAATTAACAGTGCAATTTAGGTGAAATTGCAGTGGTAAGTTTCCAATTTATAATTATTACTATATTGAACGTCTCTAAAAATAATATGTTAAAAGCCTAAAGCAGTAAAATGAATATGTCACTTAAGCGGCAAGAAGAGGGAAATTGTTATATGTGTTCGGTTGGGAATACTGAATGTGGAATTTTAGACTTACCGCGGGTTGGTTTTGTGCGGAAACCAAGCAAATACGCACGATCTCGCACAAAACATCCTCCTGCTCTTTATTTCCACCGTCTCTTTAGCTTATCTCTGAAACCCTCTACCAGAGGATGTCAGAGACTGTCGGACATTAGGGATAAACTAAAATTGCACTTTTTCAATTCAGCTTCCTTTCAATTATAGGCTAAGAGACAGTTTTGTAATAATATATCCTTTTTTGTTCACAATACTGAATTCTTTTGATCAACTGATGAATTTAATATCATAGCCTTTTATTGTGGTTTTTATTTAATTTGTTTTATTATATTCCATTTGTTGTATTTTGCCTTGCGTTTTTCCTTTTAACTATTTGTACTAATTGAATTTCTCTTTAGGCAGCCGTGGCGAAAATGCGACTCACGAGAACATCGTGGAGTCACTGGAGTCAAACTCCGTTCCATTTGTATTTGTCTCTGATCTGCGAGTGGCATATCGTCGCAATGTCTCTCTCGAATAGATGTGCATCTACAAAAACGAAAGTTTAAATTAGGATGGGAGGACATATTTTTTTGCTGCCAATATGATGAGAATATTAAATGTATGATTTGTTCACAAGTATTACGATGAAAACGGTTGTATAACATAAAACGGCATTATACTACAGGTTACTGATGAAACATTAAAAGGTTAAGTATTATTATTATTATTATTATTATTATTATTATTATTATTACTACTACTACTACTACTACTGTTATTATCTCTGTACGTCGATCCTTTTTCAGTAGATGTACGAATAATGCGATTAGGTCTTACAGATTTACAATGTGATGTTAAATGAAAGCTAGATGTAAGGACTTGACAAATGTTGAACTTTTAAAATCTTTGCCAAAAATTAAATTTCCGAAGCTTCGTTCTTTCGCTTTCTCTTTTGAAGCCATGTTCGCTACAACTTACGTTTGTGAAAAATTATTTTCAACAATGAAAATAGTAAAAACAAAATTTAGATCACTACTGACAGACAAATACCTTCGTGATCAACTACGACTGGCAGTAAGCGACATAATTCCTGATTTTGAAACTCTGTCGCAGAGACATTCTGAAGACAGTTACCTGTAATAGGTTATGATAATGTGTCCTATGTTTCATTCTTCATTTCTTTCATCGTTACACGTACTAAACATTAGTTTGTAGCCTTGTACTGTATAAAATTGTATTCAAGTGCTTGACGTAAGGAAAATGAAACTCCGTTAATAAGTCAGACAGTTGCTTTACTTCCCCTTCGGATGTCCGCCTCCCTCTATAGGTGCTATCCATGTTGCAGGTCACATAGTGGCTCGGCGCACGATGACATTTTCGCCACGTCTGGCTTATGGTAGATTCTAGTCTTTAGATATGTATTTTACTTTTTTTTTTCTATGGTATTATTTTCATTTACGTACGTAAATAATAGAAACTATATATTTTTTCTTGGTGCAGGCGGAGTTATGAAATAGCTATTTTTTTTTGTGTCCAAATATGTTGTTGAGCTTCGAAGCAGTTGATACTTTCACGCGCCGACCGTTTTTGGTCGGGTTCTTAACAAATATCAAACATCTAAATGTAGCAATATTCACTAGACAAATGACGCAAGATTACAGCGGAATAACACATGACAAACACATATACAGGGTGTTAAAATAACGTTTACAACGTTTCAGGGATGATAGAGGAGGTAAAAACAAACCTGTGTTTCAAGTGACAAGACTTTAACAAATGCGCCGTTTTGCCGGTAGATGGCCTGAAGGAATAGATGACTTGACTTCGGTCACAACACACACTGGTTAGTTCTGTTTGTGCACGACCACCTTGTAAGGCCTTATCTGTTGCCTAACAGTCTCCGTGGTGATAATTATTTTGTTTTTCTACGCGACGTCCTACCAGAACTTTTAGAAAATATCCCATTGAACATCAGAGAACGAATATGGTTTCAGCATGACGATGCTCCTCCACGCTTTGATCGTCGTATCAAGAACCACCTAAATGCTACATTCCCCGATCGTTGGATTGGCAGGGGTGGGCCGGTACCGTGGCCTCCTCGATCACCGGACCTAACCCCACTGGATTTCTTTTTTGGGGAGACGTGAAATGTTTTGTGTAACAGACACCGATCGATACGGCAGAAGACTTAGTTGCTCGCGTTGTTGAAGCTACACATGTTATTAGAGACAATGTTGGCCTTTCTGAGCGTTGCAGACACTTCATAGTACGAAGATACCAGTTGTGCAATGCCTTCAATGGACGGCAGTTTGAATACCACCTCTAAAACGACAATTGGTCTTGTTTTTTATGGATTATACTAACACTTACTTACACAATAAACAGCGCATCTGCCAAAGTTTTGTCACTTACAAAAGATATTTGTTTTTACCTCCTCTATTAACCCTGAAACGTTGTAAACGTTATTTTTCAACACCCTGTATAAGGGACACAAACACAGTCCTTATACAGGGACATCATTTTATTTTTACTAACATTTTTAATATTAACTTTCCTATAGCTCTGGATCAGCGTCGTTTGCTACCCCCTTCCACGACTGGAGTTCGATGATACTGGCGTAATATACAAGCAAATCACTTTACTAGGTATAGGAGAGAAGAAATGTAGTTCATCCATTTACGTAAACCAGGAAATATTGCGCTTTTGAGTTTGATCATTTTCATTATTTTTTTATGTTTAATCACAATACAGTACAGTATTAACAATGAGTGTTTTTACTCACGAACTGAGCTGTCCATGTGGACGTATTTATTATGCGGTGTATATCATACTGTTTACAGCACATTAGCGTACAATATAGACAATGAAGTTAAATTGAAAAATAATCATAATATGGATATTTAAACACATTTTTTTAAATGGTGCCGTTCATTTCGATACAGGCTTCAGTTCTAATGTGCATATTATCGCCTATAGACAATTGTACCTAATCCCAATTACCAGTTTCGTTCTTCGTACTAGTAACTCATATTGAAATAATTACGTACCTACTCTATAAAAGAGTACCTTACGTACTGTAAATTCAATCTTCACTTCTGCCCGATCCAAAAAGATAAAATTACTCAGACATACACATCTACTGTCCGTCCAAGTGGTTATGTCGTAGGGTCGTAGAATGGGAGGAAATCACGTGACATTTAATTACTTAACGAGGCCCTTTTATTTAAGTTATTTTAAACAGTTGTATAATATTACGTAGACGTCCAATTCCTAACAGAAATTAATGTTCTCAGAAAAGAGCTAAGACAGCCCAGCTACTAGCTGGCGAATAAAAGCTGGTGGGGGAAACCGGATACGACGTAGGCAAATGGACGACCAGTACCTATGCGAAAATGATTCAATATTGAAAGTTCTTTCGTCACTGGAAAACGCGAACATATTTTTGGAACGTACTGTTTACTATGATCGTAAGGCTACTATGACTGTATATGCGGCCTTGGATCTGTGTGGAGGACGGTTGAACTTCTTCAATAGAAGGGGTGGGAGTGAAGTACATTCAAAAACTCAGGTACAATAAAAATTGAAGTAAAAATGAAATGATGTCCCTGTACAAGTGAGTTGAATCTTAATGTTCGTGTCGAGATTCGAATTCTAATTCTGCAAATTTTTAACCCGACAGGCTCCCACTTGGACCGTGTAATCAATTTTGTGTTTGTTTGATTGTCAGCGTAGTCAAATTAAAGCTCGCCGTGGATCCCCCTCTGCATTGTTCAGGTGTTGTAAACCCCTGATGACGGCTGATGGGCTATATCTTTGAATGGCAGGCCGCTACAAAAATGTCATGGAAACCGATCGTAAAGTGAATCTCCCAGGACTATGACTCGGCTAACTTTTTATTTAAAATTCTGTGACGGCGCTCAGTGACAGAGAATTTCCATTATTTCCACCTTTATTGACGTAGAAAGCAATCCCCCATGCTTGTTTCACAGCATCCATGCGAGGATGACATTTGAGGCTTTATAGGAGTTATCTAGTTCCCTTTGATTCTACCAAACAAAAAGTTGCGATAGTTTTTCAGATTTTGTATAATAGTTTGTGTTGAATTTTTTTTTCAGTTATGTACGCTGAGATCACTCAATTTCACTAGCATTTATCGCATTTTTAATGTATGCAAGTCAAATTCCATTTAAACCAACTTTTGATTTTTTATTATTTTAACGGAGAAGCTTTTACATGCTACTTTTATTTTACTGTCAGATAATTAAACGTGTTAACTTCAAGCAAATTTGAGTATATACATTTATCGGCACAAAATTGATGTGATATTCTCTCTTCCGTTTCTCATTTTCTCGTACCACGTTGTATGAACAGGAAGTAGGCCGTATTATGTTACTGCAAAAATATTTTCCGAGATAAATGGAAATACCCCTTTTATACGCATAATTTACACATACGCAGTGAGTTATTTGAACCAACTTTTCAATTGTTTTTTATTTTTATAGCAAAAGAGTTGTGTGGTTTTTAGTATTCGGTAATCTGACGTGAAACATCTGTGCTCGAGGTACAAGAGAGCAAATTTGTAAAGGTTTGACACGAAATGTTTACTTTCACGTCACTTGCGGTACTATGGAAACAGAACTGTAAGCTGGAGTTTGTGCCTTCAGGTTTTCCATGCAACATTGGGTATATGAATTATCTGTATACGGGAATGTGAAATAAAGTCACTAAAGTGTTAAAGAAAGTACATATTGCATTGCGAGTATAGAGTTTCATTTAATCATTCAGTGATTTCCTTTAATTCCCTGTCAGTTTATTGCCAAAGATTTTAAATTCAAGTATAGAACTCCGTACAATAATTGCCGGTTTCTTTATTGCCAAGGATTTTAACAAGTTACTTAATTGTTCACAGTCATTGGTGCAAATTGAGTGGAATGTGTCCTCTCTCTCTCTCTCTCTCTCTCCCCTCTCTCTCTCTCCCCTCTCTCTCTCTCTCAATGTATGAATGCAACAAATAATCTGATATTCTTGAAGTTAAAAAGAGTAATTGTAGTGGTGAAAAGTTGAAGGATTAAATCCAGCAGCGTACCTCATCTGTTTATTCCTTTATCACATGTGATTTACTTTAAGGTATACATAGCCGCTTAGGATAAAAAAAAACACATTTTTTCCTCAATATCTTTCAAACTTTGGTGACATGATTCTTTTGAGTAAACTACGCAATTTATATGTAATTCAAACTTGAAAATGAAATTTGGGGGAGCAACAGTAACAAATATAAATGACACTCGGGAGGAAATTAAACACAGAATAAGTGCATGTTATTATTCGGTTAAGAAGCTTTTGTCATCCAGTCTGCTGTCAAAAAATCTGAAAGAATTTATAAAACAATCATATTACCGATTGTTCTATATGGCTGTGAAACTTGGACTCTCACTTTGAGAGAGGAACAAAGGTTAAGGGTATTTGAGAATAAGATTCTTAGGAAAATATTTGGAGCTAAGAGGGTTGAACGTAGAGGAGAATGGAGAAAGTTATACAACGCAGAACTACAAGCATTGTATTCTTTACCTGACATAATTAGGAACATTGAAACCAGATATTATTTGAGATGGACAGGGCATGTAGCACGTATGGGCCAATCCAGAAATATGTATAGAGTTTTAGTTGGAAGACCGGAGGGAAAAAGACTTTTGGGGGGACCGAGACGTACATGGGAGGATAATATAAAAATGGATTGGAAGGAGTTGGGATATGATGATGGAGACTGGATTAATCTTGGACAGATAGGGACCAATGGCGGGCTTATGTGAGGGCGGCAATGAATCTGCGGGTCCCTTAAAAGCCATAAGTAAGTAGGCCAAGTACAAAGGTTATATGCATTCGAATTCCACTTGTCTTTTCTTTGTTAGATGCCGTGTTCTTTCAAATATAGGTCTGATGTGTTGAAATCCCTTCATTTACGGGGTTCTGCAAGACGGCTCTAAAGCCGTTCTTGTGTTGAAACTACTCCGCCATCCCCTTTTCCCAGGCTCTGCAATTTCATCCACAAGCAGCGAAGATTTTCCCGTCTTCACTGTTGTTCTAGTTGCATAAGTACAAGGAGTTCAACAAAGTTGGTTTCAGCTTAATTAATGCAGATCTTAGTATTGACTTGCACATCTTCCATGCAAGTTTGTTACGTACTGTGCCTACTTTCTGTTCATGGAGGTCAGAGTACGTCCTAATTGAGTGCGATTTGCAGTAGATGTTACGTAAAACAATAATAAAATAAAATAATGGTCGTATGATGACGTAGAATATCTGCATGGAAATATATGTACTTCGGTACATTAAAATAATATAAATAATAAGAGATCTTTAGTAGTAGTAGTAGCAATTTCCTTTGCCCATAAAAATAGCGGTCCAAAAAAGTCCCAAATTCCAAAAGTCTACCTAGTGGCCATATCAGGTATCTGTTGGTCCATGTTGTACAAATCGTGATTGTTTTCAGTTTGATAGTAGTTATGTTAAATAATTTTAATATAAAATTAATAAACATGACACTCAATAATCTTTTTTTATAATTCAAAAGTGTAGTCAAACAGGTGATTAAGTTTTTTTTTCTTAGTAGTAGTAGTGTAAATTTGTCAGTAAAAGTAGTGAGTGGTGCATTTGATATGGCCTAGTAGTAGTAGTAGTAGTAAAATCGTTTGATTATGAACAACTAAAAAGATACGCCATCAACGTCAAGTTAAAAACTAAATGTAGTTTTCATCAAATAGAGCTAGTACCAGAGAAAAATAAGAAGATGTCAGAAAACCGCAGGCAGACGCCAGCTCAACCTGACTGGATGCAAAACGGTCAGTAGTGCCCTTTCAGTGCTGCAGTTTATCCATCGCTGGCCATAACAGGAGCACCCACTTAGTAGTAGTAGTAGTAATGCCACCCTTGTGTGTGGCCGTGAAACGAGCAGCCCAGGTTAAAATCCTGGTTGGGATAAGTTACTTGGTTGAGGTTTTTCTGACGTTTTCCTTCAATCTATTATGAACAAATACTGGGTAACATTCGGCGCTGCATCCTGGACTTATTTCACTGTCGTTATTACCTTCATCTCACTGAGGCTAAATAAGCATCGTAAAACGTCGTAAAATAATAATAATAATAATAATAATAATAATAATAATAATAATAATAATGTACGCTAATATAAAACTTATGGAATAGAAATCATCGTTACACATTTATTGCAAGTTCGCTACCTTTATGGATGTGCTCTCAAAAATGTCAAAATTGATTATAGGCCTATACGAGAGTCATACTGAAAGTCATGAGCAACCCATTGTTATAAATCTTAATTTTTATTTTTTAGACAAACCACGTACATCAGCTTAATCTACAGACTTTTCTGTCACTTTTCAACATAGTCTCCATTTCTTTGCACACATTTTTCCCGCCGTTTTGTAAGTTTGAAAATTCCCTTGCTGTAGAAGTCTGTTTCATTTTCCCGAAGACACTGACGCACTGCTTTCCGGATGTCATCCAGCGTCTCGTAGCGTTGGCCTCGCAGCTGCTCCTTTACAGAACCGAAAAGATGGCAGTCGGAGGGTGCCAAGTCGGGACTGTAAGGATGAGTTTGATTATCGTTTGGACATCTGCCGAGTCACTCGTAGTTCACACATTGAATCTCTGTAGGGTGTAAAACTAACTTTGAGAGTTTGACTTTAAACTGGCGTGTGTTTGAAAGTGCTATTATTAGTAGTTTTTGAGTAATAAAATATTGAAAGCGTTACCGGACTTTTGATACGCCCTGTATTTTTAATTTGTACAACCGTTCTTTTTTGTTTTTTGAAATAATTTTTTGTTCTGTTTACTTTAAATGCTTGAAAGATATAGAAAATATAAAATAACGACGTATAAAGGCTAAAAAAAAAAGCATTTAATCTTCAAATAGGCAACGGGAGCTAAAATAGGAAGAAAAAAAAAGCAAAATAAAAATTGGGCCTATCGTCCCCATATGTTTGGAAACGTGTTTATCTCTAATAGGGGTTTCATACATACACTCAGTTTAAAAAATGCATTTTGCTTTAACATCCGGGCTCTACTTATAAATGTTTGATTATTAAGAAGGTAAAAACGTAATACGGCGAACGCTAAGCTCCGCCCACGACCCCTTTCCACTTTTCCCCTACAAGCTCACCACACACTCTACGTGATAGGCTAGTGTTATGTCGAATGCACATTTCATGTGGGTGGGGATAACTTCCCCCACTGGCGTTCGCCATATTACGTTTTCGCCATTAAGAATGAGAACAATTGAAAGAAAACAGAAAGAAAGGAAAAACGAACGAAGAAAGGAAAAAATAAAAAAATAAACAAAGGAAAGAGCCACTGTAGCAGAACATAACACAAGAAGGAATGGGAAGTATGTTAGGATACGTAGGTAGGTAGGTAGATAGATAGATAGATAGATAGATAGATAGATAGATAGATAGATAGATAGATAGGTAGGTAGGTAGGTAGGTAGGTAGATAGATAGGTAGGTAGGTAGGTAGGTGGGTGGGTAGAGGTAGGTAGGGTGGGTAGGTGAGGTAGGTAGGTAGGTAGATAGGTAGATAGGTAGATAGATAGATAGATAGATAGATAGATAGATAGATAGATAGATAGATAGATAGATAGATAGATAGATAGATAGATAGATAGATAGATAGATAGATAGATAGATAGATAGATACTTTATTGCTTTCACATAAGTGCCTTATGCATAGCAACGTCAATATAAATAAAATCACACAAATTATTAGCCAAGTTAAAATATTCGTTAATGCTATACAAACTGTGTTAATACAATTTTTTTTAATTAACGATTGGAATGAATCATAATTTAAATTTTTAGTTGAATTAGGTAAGCTATTATGAAACCTCAGAGACATATAATAAAAACTGTTTTGTGTAGTCTTGTATCTGCATAAATCAAGTCTTATATCGTTACAACTTCTCGTATGGTGTTCGTGAAAATGCAAGTTCAAAGGGAAATTATCTATATTCATTTTGGTATATAACAAACACTGCAATACATATAGCGATGGAAGAGTGAGAATTTTACAGGATTGAAATAAAGGTTTACAATGTTCTTTTGGTCCAACACCACAAATAATTCTCACTGCTTTCTTCTGTAATTTAAAAATATTAAAAGATGAATTATGATTCCCCCATAATAAAACACCATATTGAAAATGACTATGAATATATGAAAGAAGAAGAGAATGATGGAGCAATCTAAAAGAAAGACATTAAGGTAAAAAAAGGCAGAAGAAGAGGAAGCAAATAGGGAAACTGACGAAGGAGGTATGGCGGAAAAAGTACCACAGGAAAAACGAACGAAACAAAGGAAGGTAGAATGTGTGAAGAAAAATAAACAGGGAAGAATTCAGACAAATCAAGACTGAGGGAATAAAAAAAGAAAGGAAGGAGAAAACGGAAGAAAAAGGATGGATGGAATAGAACTGAACAAAGAGAGATGGGAAACGGGGAGAAATTAAGAAAACAAGAACGACTGAATGGATCAGTTCAACAACGAAGGAGAAGGGAAGAGGAAAGGTGTATAAAAATGAAACAAGCGCAGAAGCTTGTTCCGTCATGCAATCAGTGCGATTTCCTTGCTCCGTGTCTCCTGCAGTCTCGACGATGCTTCATCAGCGTTTTTTTCATTAGCAGGTCGAGAGGGGAAGGGGGAGACGCACCCTCATTGCTTACAGAGGGTAGGTTGGAAGTCGTTCTGTGAATTCTGTCGCTAGTTGATTGAGTTGATAGGTTCATCGTGTTTTGCGCATGCCCAATGCAGTGAGCTGGGAATTATGCCCAGTTTCTTAGTCTCATCGATTTTCTGTTACCTTGTTACACAGAGAAAGTAAAGGTATCAAGTGTATACATTTCTGTGGATGTTGTGTACTGAAAACTTAAACGGCTATGTCTTGCGGTCTCACGAAAACATTTTTCCCCCTCTTTTCGTAATACCGTTTGTGTAAATCTGACACTTGGTCTGTTGTTCCTTCGGTGGCTTTCCTGCCTTGTATCCAGTGAACCTAGGCTCGATTCCAAGCAGAGAGATGTAGAGAATTATCTCTGTTTCGTATGCACTCCATGTATGCGTCTTGCTTTGTATTTATTTCATTGCACCATGTTGAACGCATTCTCAATGAATCTCGCTTATTGTGTGAGGAATGTGAATGTACGTTCGTCAGCAAAATACCGAATGTTTTAAAAACGAATAATAATAATAATAATAATAATAATAATAATAATAATAATAATAAATACTCAAAGAAAACATGAAGACACCATACTAAAAGTCAAGTTATGAACCGACTAAACCGGAAGCAACGTTCTGTTGCTCTCTTTCTGAGCTCTGTTGCCACATAGTGGCGCGAGATTCAAAGCGTATTCAGCGTTTGTCACCGATATGTTTAAAATGAATACTATATATAGTTCTTGATAACACTATCAACAATATTAGTAATTAAAATTACGGTTTTTAAGAAAGCACGAGCTAATGACGCTGGTACGAAATGCTACTCGTATTGCACGTGGTATTGCAAATGAACTCGGAAGTTTGGCTACACTGTCTCCGTGATTCCGTTGCCAGATTTTCGTTAGCAGACGACATTTTCACGTGAGGTCCAATGTAAAGCCCCGTTCTTCCTTCCCCTGCAACCCTCCAACACTCAACGTGACATCGCTGTACAGGCACCCCTCTAACCCACACTTTCCTCTCGCCCTGCAAAGTACTTCCTGTTTAGTCGGTTCATAACCTGGCTTTTAATATAAAGACGCTGTAGCAAACATACAGAATCCAGAGAACATAGAGTGTGATCCACAATTTTGGCTACATTGTTGTGCCTTTGAAGATAGTCGACAATAGCTAGGCCAACACATCCACTTGTTATACAGGGTGATTCAAGAGAATTTGCCGTCCCTTACGGATCTTTTTTCCATAAACATTATGATCAAAAAATGTCATATAAACATGTGTCCTAATGTCAATTTTTTTCAGAGTTACACTAATCTGAAATTGTCAGTAAAATATATTTTCTCTTTAGTTTTAAGGGTAAAAAAAATTGTTACAAATAGAGAATGAACACAAGTATCATTTCTTTAATTGGCTGGTGTTCTGAAGCTAAATATGTGTTAATATTTGAGGAGAAAAATTCGCCCCGGCGCCGGGGATCGGACCCAGGTCCTTGGTTCTACGTACCAAGCGCTCTGACCACTGAGCTACGCTGGTTCCAATCCACAGCACCGGATCGAATTCTCCTCCTCCAATGTTTCCCTTTGTGGCCTGACTCCAAGTTAGGCATATATGTTGGCGTTTCCCTTTATGGCCTGACTCCAAGTTAGGCATATATGTTGACGTTTCCCTTTATGGCCTGACTCCAAGTTAGGCATATATGTTGACGTTTCCCTTTGTGGCCTGACTCCAAGTTAGGCATATATGTTGACGTTTCCCTTTGTGGCCTGACTCCAAGTTAGGCATATATGTTGACGTTTCCCTTTGTGGCCTGACTCCAAGTTAGGCATATATGTTGGCGTTTCCCTTTATGGCCTGACTCCAAGTTAGGCATATATGTTGACGTTTCCCTTTATGGCCTGACTCCAAGTTAGGCATATATGTTGACGTTTCCCTTTATGGCCTGACTCCAAGTTAGGCATATATGTTGACGTTTCCCTTTATGGCCTGACTCCAAGTTAGGCATATATGTTGACGTTTCCCTTTATGGCCTGACTCCAAGTTAGGCATATATGTTGACGTTTCCCTTTATGGCCTGACTCCAAGTTAGGCATATATGTTGACGTTTCCCTTTGTGGCCTGACTCCAAGTTAGGCATATATGTTGACGTTTCCCTTTATGGCCTGACTCCAAGTTAGGCATATATGTTGACGTTTCCCTTTATGGCCTGACTCCAAGTTAGGCATATATGTTGACGTTTCCCTTTGTGGCCTGACTCCAAGTTAGGCATATATGTTGACGTTTCCCTTTATGGCCTGACTCCAAGTTAGGCATATATGTTGACGTTTCCCTTTATGGCCTGACTCCAAGTTAGGCATATATGTTGACGTTTCCCTTTATGGCCTGACTCCAAGTTAGGCATATATGTTGACGTTTCCCTTTATGGCCTGACTCCAAGTTAGGCATATATGTTGACGTTTCCTTTATGGCCTGACTTTCCAAGTTAGGCATATATGTTGACGTTTCCCTTTATGGCCTGACTCCAAGTTAGGCATATATGTTGACGTTTCCCTTATGGCCTGACTCCAAGTTAGGCATATATGTTGACGTTTCCCTTTATGGCCTGACTCCAACGTTTCCCTTTAGGCCTGACTCCAATTATGTTGACGTTTCCCTTTATGGCCTGACTCCAAAGTTAGGCATATATGTTGACGTTTCCTTTATGGCCTGACTCCAAGTTAGGCATATATGTTGACGTTTCCCTTCATGGCCTGACTCCAAGTTAGGCCTGATATATGTTGACGTTTCCCTTTGTGGCCTGACTCCAAGTTAGGCATATATGTTGACGTTTCCCTTTATGGCCTGACTCCAAGTTAGGCATATATGTTGACGTTTCCCTTTATGGCCTGACTCCAAGTTAGGCATATATGTTGACGTTTCCCTTTGTGGCCTGACTCCAAGTTAGGCATATATGTTGACGTTTCCCTTTATGGCCTGACTCCAAGTTAGGCATATATGTTGACGTTTCCCTTTGACTCCAAGTTAGGCATATATGTTGACGTTTCCCTTGTGGCCTGACTCCAAGGGCATATATGTTGACGTTTCCCTTTGTGGCCTGACTCCAAGTTAGGCATATATGTTGACGTTTCCCTTTATGGCCTGACTCCAAGTTAGGCATATATGTTGACGTTTCCCTTTATGGCCTGACTCCAAGTTAGGCATATATGTTGACGTTTCCCTTTATGGCCTGACTCCAAGTTAGGCATATATGTTGACGTTTCCCTTTGTGGCCTGACTCCAAGTTAGGCATATATGTTGACGTTTCCCTTTATGGCCTGACTCCAAGTTAGGCATATATGTTGACGTTTCCCTTTATGGCCTGACTCCAAGTTAGGCATTTTAGGCATATATGTTGACCCCTTTGTGGCCTGACTCCAGTTAGGCATATATGTTGACGTTTCCCTTATGGCCTGACTCCAAGTTAGGCATATATGTTGACGTTTCCCTTTATGGCCTGACTCCAAGTTAGGCATATATGTTGACGTTTCCCTTTATGGCCTGACTCCAAGTTAGGCATATATGTTGACGTTTCCCTTTGTGGCCTGACTCCAAGTTAGGCATATATGTTGACGTTTCCCTTTATGGCCTGACTCCAAGTTAGGCATATATGTTGACGTTTCCCTTTATGGCCTGACTCCAAGTTAGGCATATATGTTGACGTTTCCCTTTATGGCCTGACTCCAAGTTAGGCATATATGTTGACGTTTCCCTTTGTGGCCTGACTCCAAGTTAGGCATATATGTTGACGTTTCCTTTATGGCCTGACTCCAAGTTAGGCATATATGTTGACGTTTCCCTTTATGGCCTGACTCCAAGTTAGGCATATATGTTGACGTTTCCTTTATGGCCTGACTCCAAGTTAGGCATATATGTTGACGTTTCCCTTTTATGGCCTGACTCATATATGTTGACGTTTCCTTTGACTCCAAGTTAGGCATATATGTTGACGTTTCCCTTTATGGCCTGACTCCAAGTTAGGCATATATGTTGACGTTTCCCTTTATGGCCTGACTCCAAGTTAGGCATATATGTTGACGTTTTCCTTTATGGCCTCACTCCAAGTTAGGCATATATGTTGACGTTTTCCTTTATGGCCTCACTCCAAGTTAGGCATATATGTTGACGTTTTCCTTTATGGCCTCACTCCAAGTTAGGCATATATGTTGACGTTTTCCTTTATGGCCTCACTCCAAGTTAGGCATATATGTTGACGTTTTCCTTTATGGCCTCACTCCAAGTTAGGCATATATGTTGACGTTTTCCTTTATGGCCTCACTCCAAGTTAGGCATATATGTTGACGTTTTCCTTTATGGCCTCACTCCAAGTTAGGCATATATGTTGACGTTTTCCTTTATGGCCTCACTCCAAGTTAGGCATATATGTTGACGTTTTCCTTTATGGCCTCACCTCACCAAGTTAGGCATATATGTTGACGTTTTCCTTTGGCCTCACTCCAAGTTAGGCATATATGTTGACGTTTTCCTTTATGGCCTCACTCCAAGTTAGGCATATATGTTGACGTTTTCCTTTATGGCCTCACTCCAAGTTAGGCATATATGTTGACGTTTTCCTTTATGGCCTCACTCCAAGTTAGGCATATATGTTGACGTTTTCCTTTATGGCCTCACTCACTCATGTTGACGTTTTCCTTTATGGCCTCACCTGTTAGGCATATATGTTGACGTTTTCCTTTATGGCCTCACTCCAAGTTAGGCATATATGTTGACTTTTCCCTTCATGGCCTGACTCCAAGTTAGGCATATATGTTGACGTTTCCCTTTATGGCCTGACTCCAAGTTAGGCATATATGTTGACGTTTCCCTTTATGGCCTGACTCCAAGTTAGGCATATATGTTGACGTTTCCCTTTATGGCCTGACTCCAAGATAGGCATATATGTTGCCGTTTGAAGGAGGAGAATTCGATCCGGTGCTGTGGATTGGATTCGGCGTAGCTCAGTGGTCAGAGCGCTTGGTACGTAGAACCAAGAACACGGGTTCGATCCCCGGCGCCGGGACTAATTTTTCTCCTCAAATATTATTTGTCAATATTACAGATATTATTCCGTATGACAAATTAATAAATCTCCAATAAATATGTGTTGTTAATTGCTTTATACAGATTTTGTTTTTCAATTTTTTAACTGAAATTACATCATTCTTAAGCACATAATACAAAAATTGTTTGATGGGCGATCATAAGAGTACAAGTCAAAAAACCTTATTTAACAGGAGAGCAAAAAAACTGTTTAACATCGTACATGATTTTGAATATTTATTTATACTGTTATGTGCATCAGAGAATGCGGCGTTCAACAGCAGGTTTTGACTTGTACTCTTTTTATCAGACATAGATATGGAGCTGATGATGACAAAACTGTACATATCTCAATTTCGCCAAAAATTGACTTGTACTCTTATGATCGCCATCAAAGAATTGTTACAGATCATACGACGTTAGGAACTTGATTCTTTACAGTTTAATTATGCGTCCTAATGTACAGTTTTAAAAAATTTACAACAGTGGCGTGATTCGTAACAGTTGTTCTGATAAATGCTTAAGAAAATGTAATTTTGTAATTAAAAAAAAGTTGTGTACGAAGTAACTATGAAATTCACAACACAGTTCTAGTCTCACAATATTAGCTAATTAAAGAAATGATACTCCTGAATAGTACAGTCTTTATCTGTAATATTCTTTTACTCTTAAAACTCAAGAATAATGGTATTTTACAAACAATTTCAAATTAGTGTAACTCTGGAAATATTGAGAAGCTATTGGAAAGCACTCTCTCACCCAGCCTACAGTCCGGACATGAGTCCGCCTAATTACGACTTTTTCCTCAAAATGAAAAATTCACTTGGGGGTCAACATTTTGCAATATTAAATTACCTGAACACAGTTATGACCGGAAGCGTCCGAGATGTAAACTTCAAAGGAGAATTAAATGGCATTTAGTAGCTACTGCAACGTTTGGAGCAGTCAATAAAGTCCAAAGGATTATTTCGAACGATATTGGTGTAAGTAAATTGAAAATAATAATAATAATAAAACTTATGGCATTTTGTAAATGTGTGCATTATTTCTGGAATTACCTCATAATAAATGAAAAACTAATTTTATCTTACGAACTATTGTATTGTATTGTATTTATTAACATTCCATGGTATTCATACATTGCTTACAGCTGGGATATGAACCAAGTCAAAAAACTTAATACTATTATAAAATCTTAATTTATAGTCACAGTCTAGATGAAATGTATACAGACGAGATTTACAATATAATCTGCTAGTACAACACAAAGTTTTAGTATCAATTTCATGAAGTGTTATTGAATGTCATGAATTCACCTACAGAATAGAAGGCGTGAGAAATTAGGTACTTCTTTAATTTGGCCCTAAATAATTTTATATTTTGAGTTTCATTTTTATATCGATAGGAGGCTATTAA
This sequence comes from Periplaneta americana, assembly GCA_025594305.2. NCBI lineage: Eukaryota > Metazoa > Arthropoda > Insecta > Blattodea > Blattidae > Periplaneta > Periplaneta americana. Next base: position 22,227,195 of record JAJSOF020000009.1, on the reverse strand, counting down.
AAATTTTACTGCCATATAACGCACTCCTTTTGATAGCACGATAGACTTGCCGATGAAAGTCATTTTTTGACGTGTATTTATGCTATGAACTGTTGAATTAGTTACAAAGTTTTCACGATTACATACGAGGAAGATTATTAATGAAAAAATATACTGACAAGCCATGGGCATTTTTTGTAATTTTTTGAAAATAGTCCCACACGATTCCCTAGATTTGGCACCTACTATTATTCTAATTACTCTTTTTTGTAATAGAAATATACTGTTAATATCTGTGGAATTTCCCCAGAATATTATTCCAAAACTCATTACCGAGTGGAAGTATGCAAAGTATATTGAAGGTATTGATATTTACTATCTTTTGCATAGATCTAATAGCGAAACAAGCTGAATTTAGTTATCTATATGTGCATTACGGAATATTCACAGATTTTCTATAATACTTGGAATTATGTACAAAAAGTAGGACACGATAAACAATATGAACATAAAACAGTTCCTGTGTGAACAAGTACATTGCACAAGTGAAGCTAGACAAGCAACAGTTCTGCACAGTAGCAAATAAACACAAGATAATCTCTCATTACACAGTGACCTTGTCATACTAATAAGGAGCAGGAATAAGATGTGCTTAATAATATATTTTGAAGTTACATCATGTGGAAACTTTATAAAATAAACTGAAATATGTTCACATGTAAGGTACTAACGTTGGATGTAGTTAATCTGAAATATCACAACATGATTTACACCCTTTTATTGACTCAACTGGTAATACGAGGTCGGACAATAAAGTAATGAGACTGGTTTAAAAACACTTTTACTTACATTTTTAACCAACTACAATGTGATCAGTGATCTCAAATGAACAACGACAACTCCACAACTAATTAATATATGAGATACTGTGAAATTAGCCAAGTGTTTTTTCCAACGATTGAATATATTTTCTCTGGGTGTGTTGGTGCTATAGGTGTTTTAATTATATACTGCAGAAGATATTCAACGGTCTGTTCTCCCATGACCTGCAAAAAGGCCGAATATGAACTCAATTGAAAGTATGTGGTCTATACTGAAGAAGAAACTGAACAAAAAGAAGCTTACAACAAAACATGGACTCATTGAAGCTCTGTCTGGTATCTGGCTAAATTATGCTTGATGTTCAAAGAAAGTGTCAAACTTTGGTTCCCGGCATCCCTGATAAAATCAATATTTTATTGAAGAATAACGGAATATTCACAAAATATTAGTAACCTCCAGACTCTATTTTCTGTTCATTATTTCTATACAAAATACATTTTTGTACATTATTTTTGCCGACTATTACACATTTACTACATCATACTATTTTTTACCAATAAAATGGTACGAAAGGACGTCTTTCAACCAGTCATGGCTGATTATCCCACAATTTTATCGTATCCCTAGCATTTGTTTAATTTTATCGCTTCCCTAGCATTTGTTTGTTTTTATCAGTACCCTAGCATTTGTTTCTTTGTTTGCCAACATTTCAAACTGCACTGATCTGGATGTCAAAAAACAGAAAATTACAAACCACTCTAGTCTATGCACAGCACCTTCAAATATGACTCGCACTGGCATTCAAGAACAAGAATTAATAAAGATCACTGGTCATAACTATGCATCTTCCCTGAAATCCTATTTACAAATAAATGAAGAGCATCATTCGGAAATCCTGAATAAGTTGAGGGATACACCATGTACATCACCGAGTTCACTTCTTTTACACACACGTCCAATATAACATCAACTGAACCACCAACCACTAAAACATTCAAATTTAAAAATTGTACTTTCAATAATAGTTCCTTTTAAAATTATTCATGTTTATTTTTTATTTCATCGTCCTTACTTAAAACTTTTCTAACACTTGTATATGATATTACGGATAGTCACGTATCAGAGATTGTTTAATACTAATATTTATTCAAAATCATCTGTCAAGTGACGTTGATTACTGGGGTCCGGATAATTGAAGTGGAATGCAACTCTTTTAATAAAAATGAAACTGAATCAACAAAGCCTTCTTGACTAGTAACCGTCCACAGAGTTCAATGAAGATTCCATAGTTGGCACAACTGATAACAGGAAAAGAGCTAATCATAACACATTATTGCCATCTAGCATTTGTAATGTTGAGATGGTACAATAACACATTTGAAGACAGTTGTATATTCGTAAGTCAATTAATATTTTATTGTATTGGAGTACTTTGTTACTTCTAATCTTTATATACCGTATTTACTCGAATATTTCATGCACTTTTTTCCCGCAATTTCGATCTATAAATTAAGGGTGCGTGAATTAAGCGAGGAATTTCACAAGCTGGTATTTTTAAGGGTAAAAATGACAAAAATACGCAGTTCCCTTACATATCCTAGTAACTTGTCTTCAAGATCATGGAATTTTCCACCTTTTCGCCCACGAAATGCTTTCCTTGATGCATTTGTTTCTTGAAGAGCTTGTTTTTGTTTCCTCCAGTAGCGAATATTAAATTCTGGAACTGTGAATTCACGCCCAGCTGCTCTGTTGCCATGTGTTTCTGCATACGCAATAACTTTTAATTTGAAGGACGCAGTATGACTCATATCGGGATTTACCATTCATTGTTAAAACTTTTAACAGACGGCTTTTGACAGGTTTCCCTTTTCGAGTCTCAAACTCAACTGATGCGATCCAACACAAAGCTTTCAAACCACCCCCATTCAAATGGTGGGAGGAGGTCAATACGCTATACCGGTATTTTTAAAGGACTTTCATAGACGAGAAGGGTGCGCCTGTAACAGGTAGCTGTCCGGTCCCAAATACCGCTATGCACTCTCTCGTTACGGCATTTAAGATACCGCACATTCAGGGCTCCTCAACATAACACACCTCATTACTTAAAGTTTTAGTATGTACTTGTTACAGTATTTCACGAATATTAAATGCGTGAAATATACGAGGAAATTAATTTATTAAATTATATAGTAAATAATTTGGGTGCGTGAAATATGCGATGGCGTGAATTACGCGAGTAAATACGGTATTTTCTTCTAATCGTGTAATATTCAGTTAAATCCCACTCGATTTTCTCTAGATAAATCAAAAGCTCTAGTGAGATTACTGTTGATAAATACAGCTTTGTTGCACATGCAATCACTTTAGTATAATAATTTTGCCACCTCTGTAATTTGGCGTCTTACATGTGCGTTTGCCTATAAAACCTGTCTGACCTACTGAATTTCTTATGAAGTCTCCATTCATTGCATTCCTCCCTAGAATGGTGCTAGCGTCTTCCATACATTTAGAAGCTCTTTTTATGGAATGGCTTTCGAAAGAATTATTACGTAGTAGTTTTTTTAATGAAGATACATTTACATCTCCCCGGCTGGCGTTTTGCGTCGCACAGGTTGAGAACCAGCTGACAGAGAGCTTTGCCTCTAGTCATTAATTTGCTTAAAGGAGATGAGAGAGATAAAACGCGTAATTAGGGCACCGGGGGGGGGGGGAGAGGGTTGTGTAACGAAGGCAGTTCGCCTAATTCTAGAATTTTTAATTGCCACTTTCTTTTTGTTGAGAGGAAAGCGACGAAAATTGAGTTAAGCTCTCGAGTTGTTGATGAATTGCGAAAGTGTGTTGACTCTGTCAGACGCAGGACGGTTGAAATCTCAGAAGTAATATTGTGTAGGAAAAGGTGTACGAGGCTGAAGAATCTTAGTCAAGTGGATTTTTATTCTCAGTAAGAAGGTATTATCTCAGCGTTTAGTTAAGTAGACTACTTAACTTGTAATTACATAGTAGGATGGTATAGCTAAAACAGTAGGTCTGGAAATGAACATGAATAAAACAAAAATAATTATACAATTCCGTCGACCTCAAGCACATCCTGGAAGTATAGAAATAGATGATGATATAATAAAAGTAGTGGAAGAATTTGTTTACCTGGGATCTATGGAAATGTCATGAACTCAAGAGGAGAATAAATTTAGCAAATAAAACAGTTTTCATTCTTGCTAGTGTTTAAATATGAAGTAGTAGCCTACAGTATGCGCCAAAACAAATTACTGAATATGTTGTATGTTCATATATAGTCCACACCTGTGGAGTAACGGTAAGCGCGTCTGGCCGCGAAACCAGGTAGCCCGGGGTCGATTCCCGATCGGGGCAAGTTGCCTGGTTGAGGTTTTTTCTGGGATTTTTCCTCAACCCAATATGAGCAAATGCTGGGTAACTTTCGGTTCTGGATCCCGGACTCATTTCACATGCATTATCACCTCCATCTCATTCAGGCGCTAAATAACCAAAAATGTTGATAAAGCGTCGTAAAATAACCTACTATATGTATGTATGTGTATGTATATATATATATATATATATATATATATATATATATATATATATACCTAGTCAGCCTCGGTAGCGTAGTCAGTATAGCGCTGGCCTTCTGTATTCGAAGTTGTGGGTTCGATCCTGCCGAGGTCGATGGCATTGAAGTGTGTTTAAATGCGACAGGCTCATGTCAGTAGATTTACTAGCATGTAAAAACTCCTGCGGGACAAAATTCCGGCACACCGGCGACGCTGATACAACCTCTGCAGTTGCAAGCGTCGTTAAACCATAATTAGTTATATTATACTATATTATATTATATTATATTATATTATATTATATTATATTATATTATATTATATTATATTATATTATATTATATTATATTATATTATATTATATTGTCGGAAGAAAAACAAAGAAGGTAAACATGCAAATTCTAAATGAGCCAGTAGAGCAAGTCAACAGTCTCAAATATTTTGAGTGTAAAGCAGTAACATGAGCTGCAGCCAGGAAGTCAAAAGAAGGATAGCAATGGCAAAGGAAGCTTTAATAGAAAAAGGAGAATCTTCTACGGATTTCTGGAAAAATAACTAAGGAAGAGATTAGCGAAGTGTTTTGTGTGGAGTGTGGCTTTGTATGGGGCAGAAACATGAAAATTACGACGAAATGAAGAAAAACGAATCGAAGCATTTGAAATATGAATATGGAGAAGAATGGTGGCGTGTGAAGTGGACAGACAGAATAAGAAATGAAGTTGTGTTGGAAAGAGTGATCGAAGAAAGAATGATGCTGAAACTGATCAGAAAGAGAAAAAGGAATTTGTTGGGTCAATGTATGTATGTATGTATGTATGTATGTATGTATGTATGTATGTATGTATGTATGTATGTATGTATGTATGTATGTATGTATGTATGTATGTATGTATGTATGTATGTAGTAGGTTTATTTTGCCTGGCAGAATTAAGGCCATGAGGCCTTCTCTTCCACTCAACCACGTTTCAATAATATACGTGAAATACAAAATTAGATTACAAAACAACACAAAAGAAATACCTTAGAAATTACATAAAATATAGTAGAAAATTACAATAGTCAAGATCAGTTACATAATATATAAAATAAAGTAGAAAATTACAGATAATCAAAATCAGTTACATAACATAAGTGGAATATACACACACTCACACACACACACACAAACACACAATTTATAAGACCTAAAATGTTCGAGATAAATTTGACGATTAATTCACTTGAAATGTTTTATACAGTTAATATATTAATAGGAGAATACATGTGGGTTATAAGACATAAAATGTTGATTAGCAAAGTCGTACTAAATGGCATACAAATACAAATGATTAAGTAATATATCAAGATGATAAAAAAAAAAAAAATAAGAAGAGAGGAGAAAAAATAAAAATTTGTTCAAGTATGTATGTATGTATGTATGTATGTATGTATGTATGTATGTATGGTATGTATGCATTCATTTAGTGTTCTACCCAAGAGCAGGTCTTACACTGCAAACTCAGCTTTCTTCAATCTTTTCTATTTTCTGCCTTCCTCTTTGTTTCATCGTATGGTCAATATATCTTAATGTCGTCTATCATCTGATATATTCTTATACCCCAAACTCAATATTATATTATATTATATTACATTACATTATATTATATTATATTTTATATTATATTATATTATATTATATTATATTATATTATATTATATTATATTATATTATATTATATTATAAATATGACACCAGTTCAGTGTTCGTAAATGTATTCCCATTCAGTTTGTTGTTGTGATTGCGGTTCTCACCATGTAATTTTCTTTACCTCCTCTCAGGAAGTTAGTTAATTGATTTTCCTTCAACAACTTCGCCGCTGTTTTAAGAAGGATGTCCTCCTCTTCTCAAGTCTTTCCGGCGTTTGTCTACAAATTTTCTTAAAGGGACAGAGTGACAAGTGGCAACAGACTTTAGGAGCAGTCAACAACAAAGTAGCGTCGTGTTTCGTTATAAAAATATGACGGGATTACGCGTCTTGTTTCTCAGTCTGCCCATCTCTCTGTTTCTTACTTCGTGAGTTCGTAGCGGATTCGTTTTTAATTCCATAGTTAGTATAATTTATCAACAGTAATCTCACTAGACGGTTTGATTTATCTAGAGAAAATTAAAACTCGAGTGGGATTTAATTGACTATTACACGATTAGAAGAAAGTATATAAAGATTAGAAGTAACGAAGTACTCCAATACAATAAAATATTAATTGACTTACGAAAATACAACTGTCTTTAAATGTATTATTGTACCATCTCAACATTACAAATATTACGCTAGATGCATGCTAGATGGTAGTAGTGAGCAATGCCTTCTGGTCGAGAAGTTTTCGATCTATTATACACGATGGCAATGTTACTGGTCAAGAAGACTTTGTTGATTCAGTTTCATTTTTATTAAAATGCAGCATTCCACTTCAATTATCCGAATCCCAGTAATCAATGTCACTTGACAGATGATTTTCAATAAATCTTAATATTAAACAATCTCTGATACGTGACTATCCATAATATCATATAGCAGAAGCTATAACATAACCTAACGAATATACACAAAAATGTTAGAAAAGTTTTAATTAACGACGATGACATAAAAAATAAACATGAATAATTTTAAAAGGAATAATTATTGAATGTACAATTTTCAAATTTGAATGTGGTTAGTGGTTCAATTGATGTTATATTGGACGTGTGCGTAATAGAAGTGGGACTCGTTGATTTAGGCCTACATGGTGTATTCAACTTATTCAGAATTTCCGAATGAATAATTTTAAAAGGAATAATTATTGATTGTACAATTTTCAAATTTGAATGTGGTTGGTGGTTCAATTGATGTTATATTGGACGTGTGCGTAATAGAAATGGAACTCGTTGATTTATGCCTACATGGTGTATTCAACTTATTCAGGATTTCCGAATGGTGCTCTTCATTTATTTGTAAATCGGATTTCAGAAGACGCATAGGTATGATCAGTGATTTTTATTAATTCTTGTTCTTGAATGCCAATGCGAGTCATATTTGAAAGCGCTGTGCATCGACTGGAGTGGTTTGTAATTTTATATATTTTTTTGACGTCCAGACCAGCGCAGTTTCAAATGTTGGCAAACAAAGAAACAAATGCTAGGGACGCGATAAAATTAAACAAATGCTAGGGACGCGATAAAATTGTGCGATAAGCAGCCATGATTGGTTGAAATACGCCCTTTCGTACCGTTTTATTGGTCAAAAGTAGTATGACGTAGTAAGAGTGTAATAGTCCGGTAAATAAGTTGATAAAAATGCGGCAATATAGGCCTACACTATTAGAAGAAAGAGCACAGAACATTTATAAAAGACATGTGGGCCTATGACAGGCTGTGTAATACTTGTATGCTCTTAATTTATTAGAACCCAGGTAGTGCTCAGTGATGTTATTTTTCGATGAGGACACTAATTTTCTGCGAAAGATTGGTTGAGGCATACAATAAAGCATTTAGAGCAGTGGTTGCCAAACACCACGAAATTGTGACGTAATAGAAATGCAACCCGCACACCACTATCGCAGGGAGAGGGGTGGAGTGGGAATCTCCTAGGTAATGCAGCGAATAACAGTGCAGAGATGGACTGTGACCAAAAAACGAAAACAATATAATATTCTTCTACAGGGACATCATTTTATTTTTACTAACATTTTTAATATTAACCTGGCTATACCTTTGGATTAATGATTGAGACCCGGAAACACCGTTTGCTACCCCCTTCCACGACTGGAGTTCGATGATACTGGCTTAAAATACAAACAAATCACTTTACCAGGTACAAGAGGGAAGAAAAGTAGTTCATCCATTTACGTAAAGTAGGAAATATCGCGATTTTGAGTGTGGTAATTTTCATTAGGTTTTGTTTAATCAAAATACAGTACAGTATTAACAGTAAGTGTTTTTACTCACGAACTGAGTTATCCATGCGAGCGTATTCATTATGCAGTGTATATTATACTCTCTACATCACATTAGCGTACGATATAGAGAACGAAGTTAAAATTAAAAATAATCATAATATGGATATTTAAACACATTTTTTAAAATGGTGGCCGTTCATTTCGATACTGGTATTTTGTGCCTATTATCGCACTATAGACTCTTGCATCTAATTCCAATTACCAGTTTCGTTCTTCATACTTAGTAACTCATGTTGGAATAATTCTCTACCTACTCTATAAAAGAGTACCTTACTGTAAATTCAGTGTTCACTTCTGCCCGAGCCGCACAGATAAAATTACTCAGACATGCTATCTACTGTCCGTCCAAGTGGTTATGTCGCAGGATCGTAGAAAGGGGGGGATCACGTGATATTTAATTACTTAACGAGGCCCTTTTATTTAAGTTATTTTAAACAGTTGCATAATATTACCTAGACGTCCAATTAATTTCTAACAGAAATTAATGTTTTCAGAAAAGAGCTAAGAAAGCCCAGCCACTAGTCTTTACAGTGGAGCGAGCAGAAGCAGGTAAGGGAAATCGGGATGCGACGTAGGCAAACGGACGACAGTACCTGTGCGAAAATATGATTCAATATTGGAAATTTTCGTCACTGGAAAACGCGAACATATTTCTGAAACGTACTATACTCACTAACTCAGTACTGCGGCCTTAGTTCTGTGTGAACAGTTGGACCTTGGTTAGTAGAAGGGGTGGGAGTGAAGTACATTCAAAAACTCAGGTACAATAAAAGTTGAAGTAAAAATAAAATGATGTCCCTGTACTTATTAACTACACACACTTTCTTCCATGTTATATTTTATCCTCCTATTCATTATTTTCGTATTATTAATAAAATAAAACATATTTTCTTATTTACCATAAAAGAACGTGTACTTCACATCAGCGGATATTTGAAGTTAGAAAAACGTACCAGGCTGGTCGCGAAATTGTAAATTACACTACATACTTAAAAAAAAGTCGAAGTATTTTACCCCGATGAAGACATAGAAGCCAATAAATTTCAATTGTTTGTTTATTAATGAAATATTCAAATTACACTGCATATGTCCGAAGAAAAACGTCGATTAAGACATAGGAGCCGATACTTTTTATTGTTTGTTTATTAATACAATATTCAACTTACAGGTAAGGGCGTAATAGTCTTTATGACAAGAAGAATAATGACAACATACATTGTTCCTTTACACTTTATTTAAAATTTTACAACAAATTAAGTATTTCATATTTTTGCCATCTGCACAAAAGAAATACTTTTGCTCCCATGCTCCTTAAAATTAAGTTTTTTCATATTATCTGCTTTCTGTTTTGGAAAAGACATCGAAACATAATATTATCCTACACACTTGTAACATTACATGTGTACGTCCGCTGCTGATGAATGTCTTGTCTTATATCGAAGTGAAGGCTGTAAACAGAGAGTGGAGGTATGATGCCATGGTTACGCTAGAGTGGAGACAGGGGCATATGTCGCGACACAGCTTTTCGCGATCACTGATTTAGAGTAACACGTAAAAATTTGAAAATAACACCTTTCATACTTTCGGAGAAATAACCACTTAAAATCAGCATTGCGCACTATGAAAACACCTACACTACCTTGTCCCCGTAAGTTGGTGCATTTTTACTACTGTAGCCTATTGTATTTCTGCACTTACAAGCAAACACTCCGATTGGGGCAGATAAGAAAGTTAATTTTTTTTCCTTCCACCATGTTAATAATGTCAAAAGAAGTGCTTATTAGTACATTATGCAACGAGCCTATAATGATAGTAATTAAGAAGCGAGCTTCTTAATTACCATTATAGGCGAGTTTCATACGACTTTTTATGCTCGACCGTATTTCTAACTTGAAATTATTCAGATGTATACATTTTATTTGTATCTGACAAGATCGGAAGTGACCTTGTTCTAGGTCGTGAATTGTGAGACGTGCGCAGACGCGAAAGTGTTGAGTTTTTCCGAGGTACAATAATGTCATTGACCTTGATGTAATCCCGTTAAACTTGGTATAACCTTGATTATTGAATTCGTCATTGAAAAACGAGATGACAAATTGAATTTATTTGAATATTATTTACAATTAACGCTAATTATTATAGTAACAGAACATAACCTTCTGCGACAGTATTGGATTTCCAGCCTCCGTGACTTTTCGCTAATTCTCTTTCGATTGCATATCCGAGAATAATCGATCCTTGCGGTTTTATAACGGTACAAAGCTGACTTGTCATTGGCTGAACACCTGTAAGCTGAGTTGCCATTGGCTGAAAACACCTGTACTTTAATGAGTAGGTGTACTTTAATGACATGCATTAAAAGACTGCTACGAGGTGTATAATTACTACATTTCGGCATGGTCGAGCATAAACAAATTTTGGCCACTCGACCGCAATTACGAGGGCCGTAAAAGAAATAAGTTCGCCAAGGGCCGTTAACGGAAAGGAAACACAATTTCATTTGAAAAATTTATTGGCACAGACAGGAATTATTGAGCTACATTTCAACATATTCCACACCGGAATTGAAGCATTTGTCATATCATGGGATCGACAGACGGCTGTCAAACGCTGGTTCCGATCCGAAGCGGCTGACTTCTACGACATAAAAATGCAAAAATTGATCCCATGGTATGACAAATGTTTCAATTCCAGTAGGAAATATGTTGACAAATAGCGCAACAATTGCTGTATCTGTTTCAATAAAACTTTTCATGAAATTTCAACAGTAACAAATATAAATGACACTCGGGAGGAAATTAAACGCAGAATAAATATGGGAAATGTCTGTTATTATTCGGTTGAGAAGCTTTTGTCATCTAGTTTGCTGTCAAAAAATCTAAAAGTTAGAATTTATAAAACAGTTATATTACCGGTTGTTCTGTATGGTTGTGAAACTTGGACTCTCACTTTGAGAGAGGAGCAGAGATTAAGGGTGTTTGAGAATAAGGTTCTTAGGAAAATATTTGGGGCTAAGAGGGATGAAGTTACAGGAGAATGGAGAAAGTTACACAACGCAGAGCTGCACGCATTGTATTCATCTGACATAATTAAGAACATTAAATCCAGACGTTTGAGATGGACAGGGCATGTAGCACGTATGGGCGAATCCAGAAATGCATATAGAGTGTTAGTTGGGAGGCCGGAGGGAAAAAGACCTTTAGGGAGGCCGAGACGTAGATGGGAAGATAATATTAAAATGGATTTGAGGGAGGTGGGATATGATGATAGAGACTGGATTAATCTTGCTCAGGATAGGGATCAATGGCGGGCTTATGTGAGGGCGGCAGTTAACCTCCGGGTTCCTTAAAAGCCAATAAGTAAGTAAGTATGAAATTGTTTTTTTTCTGTAAACGGCCCCAGGGAAAATCACTTTCTGGACGGCCTCGTAATTGCGATCGAGTGGCGAAAATCTGTATAAGCACTTCTTTTGACATTATTAACATGGCGGAAGGAAGAAGTTTAACTTTTTTATCTGCCCCCATCAGAATGTTTGCTTGTTAGTTAGAAATATTTTAAAATAAATATTACTATTGTTTTTCCCCATACATTTCAATTATTATGATCTTATGATTGATCTCTGCACGAGCCTCCTCTGTAAAGGTAAAGGAATTAAAATAGAAGCTTACAAGTTTTCCATCCATTAATCTTATCAGAACTTACATTTGTTTGACTGCGACTTGCAATTTATAGTGAATCTAAGTAGGTCTCGGTGGTTACTTTGTGTAGGAGGGTAAATGATTTACTTAAGCGGTACATGCAATGTAAGAGATTGATAAGGAAAGTTCTGGCACTAGGATGAGGTTAGTTTATTTCTGAGTTCTTCAGGTATGACCTTAATAATCTTCATAAATAACATAACATAAAGTAATATACATTAAGATAGAGATATATAACGCCATTTCCTGATCGTGTTCCTTACTTAGAAGAAAAGTGGTATGGGGTGTAATAATATAACATAAATATGATGGCTACCGGCGTTTCTCAAGCGGTAGACGTGTTTGCCTGCTGATACTGAGCCACTCTGGTCTTGCTTTGATTATCTGGTTGTTTTTTTCCCCCCTACTTTTCCTCAATTATAAGGCGAATATAAGACTTTGAGAATCCTTGACGTCATTATCACCAATTCAATAAAAACTAAATAACCTAGTAGTTAGTTAAATGCTCGACTGAAAATAATAAATATGATCATTTCAAATAATTTCTAGAACTTGTATTCTCACAAAATATATAAAATAATAATTAAAATACAATCATCTACATAAAATAACTATAGTAACTTTCGAGGAATATCTCTTTTGTTGACGTCGTACAAAATTTTGTCCAATATTCTTTGAGAAGATTAACTCCATATGTAGATGAAATTATTGGGGATCATCAGTGTGGTTTTAGGCGTTATAGATCAACTATTGATCAGATATTTTGTAATCGACAGATAATGGAGAAAAAATGGGAGTATAAGGGTACAGTGCATCAGTTATTCATAGATTTCAAAAAGGCATATGACTCGGTTAAGAGAGAAGTTTTATATGCTATTCTTATTGAATTTCGTATTCCCAAGAAACCAGTTCAATTAATTAAAATGTGTCTTAGTGAAACGTACAGCAGAGTCCGTATAGGTCAATTTCTGTGAGATGCGTTTCCAATTCACTGTGGGCTAAAGCAAGGACATGCACTATCACCTTTACTTTTTAAATTTGCTATAGAGTATGCCATTAGGAAAGTCCAGGATAACAGAGAGGGTTTGGAATTGAACGGGTTACATCACCTGCTTGTCTATGCGGATGACGTGAATATGTTAGGAGAAAATCCACAAACGATTAGGGAAAACACGGGAATTTTACTGGAAGCAAATAAAGAAATAGGTTTGGAAGTAAATCCCGAAAAGACAAAGCATATGATTATGTCTCGTGACGAGAATATTTACGAAATGGAAATATAAAAATTGGAAATTTATCCTTTGAAGAGGTGGAATAATTCAAATACCTGGGAGCAACAGTAATAAATATAAATGATACTCGGGAGGAAATTAACACAGAATAAATATGGGAAATGCCTATTATTATTCTGTTGAGAAGCTTTTATCATCCAGCCTGCTGTCAAAAAATCTGAAAGTTAGAATTTATAAAACAGTTACATTACTGGTTGTTCTTTATGATTGTGAAACTTGGGCTCTCACTTTGAGAGAGGAACATAGGTTAAGGGTGTTTGAGAATAAGGTGCTTAAGAAAATATTTGGGGCTAAGAGGGGTGAAGTTACAGGAGAATGGAGAAAACTACACAACACAGAACTGCACGCATTGTATTCTTCACCTACCATAATTAGGAACATTAAATCCAGGCGTTTGAGATGGGAAGGGCATGTAGCACGTATGGGGGAATCCAGAAATGCATATAGAGTGTTAGTTGGAAGGCCGGAGGGAAAAAGACCTTTAGGGAGGCCGAGACGTAGATGGGAAGATAATATTAAAATGGATTTGAGGAAGGTGGGATATGATGATAGAGAATGGATTAATCTTGCTCAGGATAGGGACCAATGGCGGGCTTATGTGAGGGCGGCAATGAACCTCCGGGTTCCTTAAAAGCCAGTAAGTAAGTAAGTAATAAAATATTCAATAATTAAAATTGTTCGTATTCCAGTGAAGTATATAAATACACAGAAAGAAATCGAACCTGAGCATAGCATAGGGTATGTTGAAAGCGAATCATTACCACAAATTCAACGATATTTAATTTTTGTCACCGCTTTGTAATTTGAGTTCATATTCAATGTTCAGAGCGAAATTGAAAGCTTTCATTGAATGAAACACATAAAGGGTAGAAATAAATATCAATTCAATAAAATTAATTAAAAAGAAAATTATTTCAGTAGTTGTTTCTTTGATTAACGAAATGCATAATTCATCAGTTTTATTTAATTATAGTCCCTAGCAGTACACGAACGGAATACTCTAGGAATTCTGAAGCCTGACTTATACTTTTCACTCGTGTAAATGTGGAGACATTCTGCCTTGCAAACGATCTGCCAGGACTTTAAAGAGACTGCTAATTATTTATATGGAATCTTCATTATTTTCCTGTCTTTGAGAGGATTTTAAAAGCATGAAAGACGGGTTTAAAATGACCAGAGATATCCTGTTTTAAGTTCTAGTTTTTATACTATATTAAACCACTTGGGTAGGATTATATAAATATATTACTGGTAAGGGTTTTAGGGTAACTACCACGAGCCCTTTGCATTCTACATTTTTAGTCTGAAGCAGCAGGTAAAATATATGTATAATAAAGTACATCTGAAGAGAGAGAGAGAAATCGGGGTGAACTCCGTCATTCATTTTGTTTAACTGGTGGATGAGATTGGAAAAGGAATTAAAAGAGTTTTGCGTGTGAAAGCTAGGCGCCACATTTAGTTTTTTGAAATGAGGTTTCTGCTCGGGATGGTAGCAATATCGCAGCCGGTTTTGTTGGAACGTGCGAGCAGCCCAAATTGTTTAATATGAAGTCAGTCTCCCGCTCGCTTTATGTAACTGAGGTCTCTTCTACGACAGGCTACACCCCACGAATTCATTTCCATGCATTTCGACTTATAAATACAGGAACAACCACAATAATGATTCGTGACGAATTTAGTCATGAGTTAGAATTTCATGTAGAGGATAAACAGACATTGTCAGTGTGACAACTTGTATCTTAAAAGCTCCTCTGAAATATCGTAGATGAACGGACAAAAGTGTTTAGTTCCAGGTTTGATATAATACTCGTAGCTATTTTATCACATACTGATGCCCTTTCGTATTCGACAGATAATGGAGAAAAAATGGGAGTGTAAGGGTACAGTGCATCAGTTATTCATAGATTTCAATAAGGCATATGACTCGGTTAAGAGAGAAGTCTTATATGATATTCTTATTGAATTTGGTATTCCCAAGAATCTAGTTCGATTGATTAAAATGTGTCTCAGTGAAAAGTACAGCAGAGTCAGATGCGTTTCCAATTCAGTGTGAGCTAAAGCAAGGACATGCACTATCACCTTTACTTTTTAGCTTTGCTCTAGAGAACGCCATTAGGCAAGTCCAGGATAACAGAGAGGGCTTGGAATTGAACGGGTTACATCAGCTGCTTGTCTATGCGGATGACGTGAATATATTAGGAGAAAATCCACAAACGATTAGGGAAAACACGGGAATTTTACTGGAAGCAAGTAAAGCGATAGGTTTGGAAGTAAATCCCGAAAAGACAAAGTATATGATTATGACTCGTGACGGGAATATTGTACGAAATGGAAATATAAAAATTGGAAATTTATCTTTTGAAGAGGTGGAGAAGTTCAAATATCTGGGAGCAACAATAACAAATATAAATGATATTCGGGAGGAAATTAAAGACAGAATAAATATGGGAAATGCCTGTTATTATTCGGTTGAGAAGCTTCTATCATTTAGTCTGCTGTCAAAAATCTGAAAGTTAGAATTAATAAAACAGTTATATTTCCGGTTGTTCTGTATGGTTGTGAAACTTGGACTCTCACTTTGAGAGAGGAACATAGGTTAAGGGTATTTGAGAATAAGGTGCTTAAGAAAATATTTGGGGCTAAGAGAGATGAAGTTACAGGAGAATGGAGAAAGTTACACAACACAGAACTGCACGCATTGTATTCTTCACCTGACATAATTATGAACATTAAATCCAGACGTTTGAGATGGCCAGGGCATGTAGCACGTATGGGCGAATCCAAAAATGCATGTAGAGTGTTAGTTGGAATGTCGGAGGGAAAAAGACCTTTAGGGAGGCCGAGACGTAGATGGGAAGATAATATTAAAATGTATTTGAGGGAGGTGGGATATGATGATAGAGAATGGATTAATCTTGCTCAGGATAGGGACCAATGGCGGGCTAATGAGGGCTGCGGCAATGAACCTCCGGGTTCCTTAAAAGCCAGTAAGTAAGTACTGATGCTCTTTCTTTGTAAATCTTTAAGCACCAGGTAAACAGTCGTATATTGTTTAAGAGCTATTTTGCATTCCTAATAATTTAATTTCCCATTTATTTTGATATGAAAAAGGTCTTATGTTTAAATAGTCCCTTCTTTTCAGTTTGGGTTGTAGTCTTAAAAGGCTTAAGTGCGGCTATTTTTGGAAATAATCAAGGAAATTGTTAAATGAGCAACATTATCTATTTTAGAAGAACTATAAACAAATAATATCCAGGAAAAACCTTTTAATTAAATGAACTCTATAATTGACACCAATTTCAATCTTTCTGCTGCTCTCCTGAAAAGTATAACATTTTTACTTAAGACCTTTTTCCTCCCGGCCACAGATATAATATCTTGGATTGAGGTCCTGTGTAATATCGTACATAAGGTCTGATGTATTGTCTTACGTTAAGGTCCGATGTAATATCGTACGTAAGGTCCGATGTATTGTCTTACGTTAAGGTCCGATGTAATATCGTACGTAAGGTCCGATGTATTGTCTTTCATTAAGGTCCGATGTAATATCGTACGATATTGTCTTAGGTCCGATGTAATATCGTATTGTCTGATGTATTGTCTTACGTCCTGTGTAATATCGTACATAAGGTCTGATGTATTGTCTTACGTTAAGGTCCGATGTAATATCGTACGTGATGTATTGTCTTACGTTAAGGCCCTGATGTATTGTCTTACGTTAAGGTCCGATGTAATATCGTACGTAAGGTCTGATGTATTGTCTTACGTTAAGGTCCTGTGTAATATCGTACATAAGGTCTGATGTATTGTCTTACGTTAAGGTCCGATGTAATATCGTACATAAGATCCGATGTATTGTCTTACGTTAAGGTCCGATGTAATATCGTACGTAAGGCCTGATGTATTGTCTTACGTTAAGGTCCTGTGTAATATCGTACATAAGGTCCGATGTATTGTCTTACGTTAAGGTCCGATGTAATATCGTACGTAAGGTCCGATGTATTGTCTTACGTTAAGGTCCGATGTAATATCGTACGTAAGGTCCGATGTATTGTCTTACGTTAAGGTCCGATGTAATATCGTACGTAAGGTCTGATGTATTGTCTTACGTTAAGGTCCGATGTAATATCGTACGTAAGGTCCGATGTATTGTCTTACGTTAAGGTGTAATATCGTACGTAAGGTCCGATGTATTGTCTTACGTTAAGGTCCGATGTAATATCGTACATAAGGTCTGATGTATTGTCTTACGTTAAGGTCCTGTGTAATATCGTACATAAGGTCCGATGTATTGTCTTACGTTAAGGTCCGATGTAATATCGTACGTAAGGTCCGATGTATTGTCTTACGTTAAGGTCCGATGTAATATCGTACGTAAAGTCCGATGTATTGTCTTACGTTAAGGTCCGATGTAATATCGTACGTAAGGTCCGATGTATTGTCTTACGTTAAGGTCCGATGTAATATCGTACGTAAGGTGTGATGTATTGTCTTACGTTAAGGTCCGATGTAATATCGTACGTAAGGTGTGATGTATTGTCTTACGTTACGTTCGTGCGTAAGGTCCGATGTATCCTTACGTTATATCCGATGTAATATCGTACGTAAGGTCCGATGTATTGTCTTACGTTAAGGTCCGATGTAATATCGTACGTAAGGTCCGATGTATTGTCTTAATCTGAGGTCCGGTGATTTATCTTAAGGTAAGGTGCTGTGTAATAACTTTGGTTGAAACAGGTTAACATCTTAGGTTCAGGTCCGATGTAATATCTTAGATTGAAGTACAAGTACATTAATACCATGACACTACATTATCTTTTAACTGAATATAGACGTAACGAGAAGGGTGAAGTGCTAACACTCTCCAAAAAGAATACGAAATTATGTTTTCTCTTGCAGACCAAAAAAAGGGAATAGAAACCGTGATC